>CM062494.1:141819597-141822097 GCA_031479575.1 Coregonus ussuriensis | reverse complement strand
CATTAAATACATTTTATGAGCCCTGCATTAAAGACATTTTATGAGCCCTGCATTAAAGACATTTTATGAGCCCTGCATTAAATACATTTTATGAGCCCTGCATTAAAGACATTTTATGAGCCCTACATTAAATACATTTTATGAGCCCTGCATTAAATACATTTTATGAGCCCTACATTAAATACATTTTATGAGCCCTGCATTAAATACATTTTATGAGCCCTGCATTAAAGACATGTTATGAGCCCTGCATTAAATACATTTTATGAGCCCTGCATTAAATACATTTTATGAGCCCTGCATTAAAGACATTTTATGAGCCCTGCATTAAAGACATTTTATGAGCCCTGCATTAAATACATTTTATGAGCCCTGCATTAAATACATTTTATGAGCCCTGCATTAAATACATTTTATGAGCCCTGCATTAAAGACATTTTATGAGCCCTGCATTAAAGACATTTTATGAGCCCTGCATTAAAGACATTTTATGAGCCCTGCATTAAAGACATTTTATGAGCCCTGCATTAAAGACATTTTATGAGCCCTGCATTAAATACATTTTATGAGCCCTGCATTAAAGACATTTTATGAGCCCTGCATTAAAGACATTTTATGAGCCCTGCATTAAATACATTTTATGAGCCCTACATTAAATACATTTTATGAGCCCTGCATTAAAGACATGTTATGAGCCCTGCATTAAATACATTTTATGAGCCCTGCATTAAAAACATTTTATGAGCCCTGCATTAAAGACATTTTATGAGCCCTGCATTAAAGACATTTTATGAGCCCTGCATTAAAGACATTTTATGAGCCCTACATTAAATACATTTTATGAGCCCTGCATTAAATACATTTTATGAGCCCTGCATTAAATACATTTTATGAGCCCTGCATTAAATACATTTTATGAGCCCTGCATTAAATACATTTTATGAGCCCTGCATTAAAGACATGTTATGAGCCCTGCATTAAAGACATTTTATGAGCCCTGCATTAAAGACATTTTATGAGCCCTGCATTAAAGACATTTTATGAGCCCTGCATTAAAGACATTTTATGAGCCCTGCATTAAATACATTTTATGAGCCCTGCATTAAAGACATTTTATGAGCCCTGCATTAAATACATTTTATGAGCCCTGCATTAAAGACATTTTATGAGCCCTGCATTAAAGACATTTTATGAGCCCTGCATTAAAGACATTTTATGAGCCCTGCATTAAAGACATTTTATGAGCCCTACATTAAATACATTTTATGAGCCCTGCATTAAATACATTTTATGAGCCCTGCATTAAAGACATTTTATGAGCCCTGCATTAAAGACATTTTATGAGCCCTACATTAAAGACATTTTATGAGCCCTGCATTAAATACATTTTATGAGCCCTGCATTAAAGACATTTTATGAGCCCTGCATTAAATACATTTTATGAGCCCTGCATTAAAGACATTTTATGAGCCCTGCATTAAAGACATTTTATGAGCCCTGCATTAAAGACATTTTATGAGCCCTGCATTAAAGACATTTTATGAGCCCTGCATTAAAGACATTTTATGAGCCCTGCATTAAAGACATTTTATGAGCCCTGCATTAAAGACATTTTATGAGCCCTGCATTAAAGACATTTTATGAGCCCTGCATTAAAGACATTTTATGAGCCCTGCATTAAAGACATTTTATGAGCCCTACATTAAATACATTTTATGAGCCCTGCATTAAAGACATTTTATGAGCCCTGCATGAAATAAAAAATGTTTGAGGCCAAGCCGAAAAAAGCCCAAATGATTGTGCCGTTATCCAATACATAGCCTACGATATAAAGGCTATTGCACATTACACACGGCATAAAAACATAATTGCCCATAGATGTAGCTCTGCTGTCTTGGGTACATACATGAAACTAGTTCCAGTATGCTAATCCTTTTTACTGTATAATATACTGAACAAAAATATAAACGCAACATGCAACAATTTCAAAGATTTTACTGAGTTAGAAGGAAATCAGTAATTAACCGTTCCATTTCACGTCATGCTGTTCATTTATAAATAATTTACCGGTTTCTCACTGTTATTTATCCCAGGAAAAGGGGCGTGGGTTTGGGCGGGACATCTCGGTAACCCGGATTCCGCTATTCAACCCTACCGCACACACACACACACACACACACACACACACACACACACACACACAATATGTGTGTGTCTGTGATGAGGTGGTGTTGAAGGAGTCAGGCGCAGGAGGGTAAATCACAGAATAACAGGCTTTAATCCGCAAAAATACAGGTTTACGCAGAAATGCGTCAAACACACTCCAGGGCACAAAAACAGGCGCACTGGAAAATACAAGGCACACGGGAGAATACTCCCGTCGATACACAACACAACGAGCTCCACCGAGCTTCACTAACCTCCACAATAAACAATCACCCACACAGACAAGGAAGCGGAGGGAACACTTATACCATGACTAATGAGGGAATAAGGACCA
>CM062494.1:141804597-141812097 GCA_031479575.1 Coregonus ussuriensis | reverse complement strand
ATAATTGCTCCCACAGTTGATTTCTTCAAACCAAGCTGCTTACCTATTGCAGATTCAGTCTTCCCAGCCTGGTGCAGGTCTACAATTTTGTTTCTGGTGTCCTTTGACAGCTCTTTGGTCTTGACCATAGTGGAGTTTGGAGTGTGACTGTTTGAGGTTGTGGACAGGTGTCTTTTATACTGATAACAAGTTCAAACAGGTGCCATTAATACAGGTTACGAGTGGAGGACAGAGGAGCCTCTTAAAAGAAGAGGTTACAGGTCTGTGAGAGCCAGAAATCTTGATTGTTTGTAGGTGACCAAATACTTATTTTCCACCATAATTTGCAAATAAATTCATAAAAAATCCTACAATGTGATTTTCTGGAAACATTTTTCTCAATTTGTCTGTCATAGTTGACGTGTACCTATGATGAAAATTACAGGCCTCTCTCATCTTTTTAAGTGGGAGAACTTGCACAATTGGTGGCTGACTAAATACTTTTTTTCCCCACTGTACATACATATACACATACACACACATACATACATACATACACACATACATACATACACACACACATACATACATACATACATACATACATACATACATACATACATACATATACAATACATACACACACACATACACATTATACCCGTAGGTGTAACCCTTCTCACATACTCTCTCTGATATTTACAACCTTCTCTCAGGTCTAAAGTAGGAGAGTTACTTCCTCAGGTCTCCTCTCCGAAGATCCACCTGCAGTACGCCAAGGCCAAGGAGGTGGACGGCAAGTAGGGACCACCTCTCTCTCTCTCTCTGTGTGTCTGGTTTAAGGAGGCGGTGGGAGGGACTGGGATAATATTGTGTTTGTCTGGTTTAAGGAGGCAGTGGGAGGGACTGGGATAATATTGTGTGTGTCTGGTTTAAGGAGGCAGTGGGAGGGACTGGGATAATATTGTGCTGTGTCTGGTTTAAGGAGGCGGTGGGAGTGACTGGGATAATATTGTGTTTGTCTGGTTTAAGGAGGGACTGGGATAATATTGTGTTTGTCTGGTTTAAGGAGGGACTGGGATAATATTGTGTTTGTCTGGTTTAAGGAGGCGGTGGGAGGGACTGGGATAATATTGTGTTTGTCTGGTTTAAGGAGGCGGTGGGAGGGACTGGGATAATATTGTGTTTGTCTGGTTTAAGGAGGCGGTGGGAGGGACTGGGATAATATTGTGTTTGTCTGGTTTAAGGAGGCGGTGGGAGGGACTGGGATAATATTGTGTTTGTCTGGTTTAAGGAGGCGGTGGGAGGGACTGGGATAATATTGTGTTTGTCTGGTTTAAGGAGGCGGTGGGAGGGACTGGGATAATATTGTGTTTGTCTGGTTTAAGGAGGGACTGGGATAATATTGTGTTTGTCTGGTTTAAGGAGGCAGTGGGAGGGACTGGGATAATATTGTGTTTGTCTGGTTTAAGGAGGGACTGGGATAATATTGTGTTTGTCTGGTTTAAGGAGGCGGTGGGAGGGACTGGGATAATATTGTGTTTGTCTGGTTTAAGGAGGCGGTGGGAGGGACTGGGATAATATTGTGTGTGTCTGGTTTAAGGAGGCAGTGGGAGGGACTCGGATAATATTGTGTTTGTCTGGTTTAAGGAGGGACTGGGATAATATTGTGTTTGTCTGGTTTAAGGAGGGACTGGGATAATATTGTGTGTGTCTGGTTTAAGGAGGGACTGGGAGGGACTGGGATAATATTGTGTTTGTCTGGTTTAAGGAGGCAGTGGGAGGGACTGGGATAATATTGTGTTTGTCTGGTTTAAGGAGGGACTGGGATAATATTGTGTTTGTCTGGTTTAAGGAGGGACTGGGATAATATTGTGTTTGTCTGGTTTAAGGAGGCAGTGGGAGGGACTGGGATAATATTGTGTTTGTCTGGTTTAAGGAGAATATTGTGTTTGTCTGGTTTAAGGAGGGACTGGGATAATATTGTGTTTGTCTGGTTTAAGGAGGCAGTGGGAGGGACTGGGATAATATTGTGTTTGTCTGGTTTAAGGAGGGACTGGGATAATATTGTGTTTGTCTGGTTTAAGGAGGGACTGGGATAATATTGTGTTTGTCTGGTTTAAGGAGGCAGTGGGAGGGACTGGGATAATATTGTGTTTGTCTGGTTTAAGGAGGGACTGGGATAATATTGTGTTTGTCTGGTTTATATTATTATTATATTATATTATATTTATATTGTTTAAGGAGGCAGTGGGAGGGACTGGGATAATATTGTGTGTGTCTGGTTTAAGGAGGCAGTGGGAGGGACTGGGATAATATTGTGTTTGTCAGGTTTAAGGAGGCGGCTCAGGCCTATGAGAGTGCCAGGGACTGGGACAACGTGATCCGGGTGTTGCTGGAACACCTCAACAACCCCGAAGACGCTGTCCGCATTGTCAGGGAGACGCAGAGCATCGACGGGGCCAAGATGGTTGCCAGGTGGGGACGGACAGACAGGCAGTCAGGCAGACAGTCAGACAGAGACAGTCAGACAGAGACAGTCAGACAGAGACAGTCAGACAGAGACAGTCAGACAGAGACAGACAGTCAGAGACAGACAGTCAGAGACAGTCAGTCAGAGACAGTCAGACAGGCAGACAGTCAGACAGGCAGACAGTCAGAGCTAGTCAGACAGAGACAGTCAGACATAGACAGTCAGACAGAGACAGTCAGTCAGATACAGTCAGTCAGAGACAGACAGACAGTCAGTCAGAGACAGTCAGACAGTCAGAGACAGTCAGACGGTCAGAGACAGTCAGTCAGTCAGAGACAGTCAGTCAGTCAGAGACAGACAGTCAGTCACAGACAGTCAGTCGGTCAGAGACAGTCAGTCAGAGACAGTCAGTCAGTCAGTCAGAGACAGTCAGAGACAGTCAGTCAGTCAGTCAGAGACGGTCAGAGTCAGTCAGTCAGAGACGGTCAGTCAGTCAGAGACAGTCAGTCAGTCAGAGACAGTCAGTCAGTCAGAGACGGTCAGTCAGTCAGAGACAGTCAGTCAGTCAGAGACAGTCAGTCAGTCAGAGACAGTCAGAGACAGTCAGTCGGTCAGAGACAGTCAGTCAGAGACAGTCGGTCAGAGACAGTCAGTCAGAGACAGTCAGTCAGTCAGTTAGTCAGAGACAGTCAGTCAGAGACAGTCAGTCAGTTAGTCAGAGACAGTCAGTCAGTCAGAGACAGTCAGTCAGTCAGTTAGTCAGAGACAGTCAGTCAGAGACAGTCAGTCAGAGACAGTCAGTCAGAGACAGTCAGTCAGAGTCAGTAAGACAGTCAGTTAGTCAGAGACAGTCAGTCAGAGACAGTCAGTCAGTCAGAGACAGTCAGTCAGACAGTCAGTCAGAGACAGTCAGTCAGAGACAGTCAGTCAGTCAGAGACAGTCAGTCAGTCAGAGACAGTCAGTCAGAGACAGTCAGTCAGTCAGAGTCAGTCAGTCAGAGACAGTCAGTCAGAGACAGTCAGTCAGTCAGAGACAGTCAGTCAGAGACAGTCAGTCAGTCAGTCAGAGACAGTCAGTCAGTCAGAGACAGTCAGTCAGTCAGAGACAGTCAGTCAGTCAGAGACAGTCAGAGACAGTCAGTCAGTCAGAGACAGTCAGTCAGTCATTAAGACAGTCAGTCAGTAAGACAGTCAGTAAGACAGTCAGTCAGTAAGACAGTCAGTCAGTAAGACAGTCAGTCAGTCAGTCAGAGACAGTCAGTCAGTCAGAGACAGTCAGTCAGTCAGAGACAGTCAGTCAGAGACAGTCATTCAGTCAGAGACAGTCAGTCAGTCAGTCGGAGACAGTCAGTCAGAGACAGTCAGTCAGTCAGAGACAGTCAGTCAGTCAGAGACAGTCAGTCAGAGACAGTCAGTCAGAGACAGTCAGTCAGTCAGAGACAGACAGTCAGCCAGAGACAGACAGTCAGTCAGTCAGAGACAGTCAGTCAGTCAGAGACAGTCAGTCAGTCAGAGACAGTCAGTCAGTCAGAGACAGTCAGTCAGAGACAGTCAGTCAGAGACAGTCAGTCAGAGACAGTCAGTCGGAGACAGTCAGTCAGAGACAGTCAGTCAGTCAGTCAGAGACAGTCAGTCAGTCAGAGACAGTCAGTCAGTCAGAGACAGTCAGTCAGAGACAGTCAGTCAGTCAGTCAGAGACAGTCAGTCAGTCAGAGACAGTCAGTCAGTCAGTCAGAGACAGTCAGTCAGTCAGTCAGAGACAGTCAGTCAGTCAGAGACAGTCAGTCAGTCAGTAAGACAGTCAGTCATTAAGACAGTCAGTCAGTCAGTAAGACAGTCAGTCAGTAAGACAGTCAGCCAGTCAGTCAGTAAGACAGTCAGTCAGTAAGACAGTCAGTCAGTAAGACAGTCAGTCATTAAGACAGTCAGTCAGTCAGTAAGACAGTCAGTCAGTCAGTAAGACAGTCAGTCAGTAAGACAGTCAGTCAGTCAGACAGTCAGTCAGTCAGTCAGTCAGTAAGACAGTCAGTCAGAGACAGTCAGTCAGTCAGTCAGTAAGACAGTCAGTCAGTCAGTCAGTCAGTCAGAGACAGTCAGTCAGTCAGACAGAGACAGTCAGACAGTCAGTCAGTCAGTCAGTAAGACAGTCAGACAGTCAGTCAGTCAGTCAGTAAGACAGTCAGTCAGTCAGAGACAGTCAGTCAGTCAGAGACAGTCAGTCAGAGACAGTCAGTCAGTCAGAGTCAGTCAGTCAGAGACAGTCAGTCAGAGACAGTCAGTCAGTCAGAGACAGTCAGTCAGAGACAGTCAGTCAGTCAGTCAGAGACAGTCAGTCAGTCAGAGACAGTCAGTCAGTCAGTCAGAGACAGTCAGTCAGTCAGAGACAGTCAGTCAGTCAGAGACAGTCAGTCAGTCATTAAGACAGTCAGTCAGTAAGACAGTCAGTAAGACAGTCAGTCAGTAAGACAGTCAGTCAGTAAGACAGTCAGTCTGACAGTCAGTCAGTCAGTCAGAGACAGTCAGTCAGTCAGTCAGAGACAGTCAGTCAGTCAGAGACAGTCAGTCAGAGACAGTCATTCAGTCAGAGACAGTCAGTCAGTCAGTCGGAGACAGTCAGTCAGAGACAGTCAGTCAGTCAGTCAGAGACAGTCAGTCAGTCAGAGACAGTCAGTCAGTCAGAGACAGTCAGTCAGTCAGAGACAGTCAGCCAGAGACAGTCAGTCAGTCAGTCAGAGACAGTCAGTCAGTCAGAGACAGTCAGTCAGAGACAGTCAGTCAGAGACAGTCAGTCAGTCAGAGTCAGTCAGTCAGAGACAGTCAGTCAGTCAGTAAGACAGTCAGTCAGTAAGTCAGTCAGTCAGTCAGTCAGTAAGACAGTCAGTCAGTAAGACAGTCAGTCAGACAGTCAGTCTGTCAGTCAGAGACAGTCAGTCAGTCAGAGACAGTCAGTCAGTCAGAGACAGTCAGTCAGAGACAGTCAGTCAGAGACAGTCAGTCAGTCAGTCAGTCGGAGACAGTCAGTCAGAGACAGTCAGTCAGTCAGTCAGAGACAGTCAGTCAGTCAGAGACAGTCAGTCAGTCAGAGACAGTCAGTCAGAGACAGTCAGTCAGTCAGAGACAGTCAGTCAGTCAGAGACAGTCAGTCAGTCAGTCAGAGACAGTCAGTCAGTTCAGTCAGACAGTCAGTCAGTCAGAGACAGTCAGTCAGTCAGTAAGACAGTCAGTCATTAAGACAGTCAGTCAGTAAGACAGTCAGTCAGTCAGTCAGTAAGACAGTCAGTCAGTAAGACAGTCAGTCAGTAAGACAGTCAGTCATTAAGACAGTCAGTCAGTCAGTAAGACAGTCAGTCAGTAAGACAGTCAGTCAGTAAGACAGTCAGTCAGTCAGACAGAGACAGTCAGACAGTCAGTCAGTCAGTCAGTCAGTAAGACAGTCAGTCAGAGACAGTCAGTCAGTCAGTCAGTAAGACAGTCAGTCAGTCAGTCAGTCAGAGACAGTCAGTCAGTCAGTCAGTCAGTCAGAGACAGTCAGTCAGTCAGTCAGACAGAGACAGTCAGACAGTCAGTCAGTCAGTAAGACAGTCAGACAGTCAGTCAGTCAGTCAGTAAGACAGTCAGTCAGTCAGTCAGAGACAGTCAGTCAGAGACAGTCAGTCAGTCAGTCAGAGACAGTCAGTCAGACAGTCAGTCAGTCAGTCAGTCAGTCAGAGACAGTCAGTCAGAGACAGTCAGTCAGTCAGTCAGAGACAGTCAGTCAGTCAGTCAGTCAGTCAGAGACAGTCAGTCAGTCAGTCAGACAGAGACAGTCAGACAGTCAGTCAGTCAGTCAGTCAGTAAGACAGTCAGACAGTCAGTCAGTCAGTCAGTCAGTCAGTAAGACAGTCAGTCAGTCAGTCAGTCAGTCAGAGACAGTCAGTCAGACAGTCAGTAAGTCAGTCAGTCAGTCAGTCAGAGACAGTCAGAGTCAGTCAGTCAGTCAGTCAGAGACAGTCAGTCAGTCAGTCAGTCAGTCAGTCAGAGACAGTCAGTCAGAGACAGTCAGTCAGTCAGTCAGTAAGACAGTCAGTCAGTCAGTCAGTCAGTCAGAGACAGTCAGTCAGTCAGTCAGTCAGTCTGTCAGAGACAGTCAGTCAGTCAGAGACAGTCAGTCAGTCAGTCAGTCAGTCAGTCAGAGACAGTCAGTCAGTCAGTCAGTCAGTCAGTCAGTCAGAGACAGTCAGTCAGTCAGTCAGTCAGAGACAGTCAGTCAGTCAGTCAGTCAGTCAGTCAGTCAGTCAGAGACAGTCAGTCAGTCAGTCAGTCAGTCAGTCAGTCAGAGACAGTCAGTCAGTCAGTCAGTCAGAGACAGTCAGTCAGTCAGTCAGTCAGAGACAGTCAGTCAGTCAGTCAGTCAGAGACAGTCAGTCAGTCAGTCAGTCAGTCAGTCAGTCAGTCAGAGACAGTCAGTCAGTCAGTCAGTCAGAGACAGTCAGTCAGCCAGTCAGTCAGTCAGTCAGTCAGTCAGTCAGTCAGTCAGTCAGTCAGAGACAGTCAGTCAGTCAGTCAGTCAGCCAGTCAGTCAGTCAGTCAGTCAGTCAGTCAGTCAGTCAGAGACAGTCAGTCAGTCAGTCAGTCAGCCAGTCAGTCAGTCAGTCAGTCAGTCAGAGACAGTCAGTCAGTCAGTCAGTCAGTCAGAGACAGTCAGTCAGTCAGTCAGTCAGTCAGTCAGTCAGTCAGAGACAGTCAGTCAGTCAGTCAGTCAGTCAGCCAGTCAGTCAGTCAGTCAGTCAGTCAGTCAGAGACAGTCAGTCAGTCAGTCAGTCAGTCAGTCAGTCAGTCAGAGACAGTCAGTCAGAGACAGTCAGTCAGTCAGTCAGTCAGAGACAGTCAGTCAGTCAGTCAGTCAGTCAGTCAGTCAGAGACAGTCAGTCAGTCAGTCAGTCAGTCAGAGACAGTCAGTCAGTCAGTCAGCCAGTCAGTCAGTCAGTCAGTCAGTCAGTCAGTCAGAGACAGTCAGTCAGTCAGTCAGTCAGTCAGCCAGTCAGCCAGCCAGTCAGTCAGTCAGTCAG
>CM062494.1:141787097-141792097 GCA_031479575.1 Coregonus ussuriensis | reverse complement strand
GGCGGTGGGTCAGTCATGGTGTGGGGTGGCATTTCTTTGGGGGGCCGCACAGCCCTCCATGTGCTCGCCAGAGGTAGCCTGACTGCCGTTAGGTACCGAGATGAGATCCTCAGACCCCTTGTGAGACCATATGCTGGTGCGGTTGGCCCTGGGTTCCTCCTAATGCAAGACAATGCTAGACCTCATGTGGCTGGAGTGTGTCAGCAGTTCCTGCAAGAGGAAGGCATTGATGCTATGGACTGGCCCGCCCGTTCCCCAGACCTGAATCCAATTGAGCACATCTGGGACATCATGTCTCGCTCCATCCACCAACGCCACGTTGCACCACAGACTGTCCAGGAGTTGGCGGATGCTTTAGTCCAGGTCTGGGAGGAGATCCCTCAGGAGACCATCCGCCACCTCATCAGGAGCATGCCCAGGCGTTGTAGGGAGGTCATACAGGCACGTGGAGGCCACACACACTACTGAGCCTCATTTTGACTTGTTTTAAGGACATTACATCAAAGTTGGATCAGCCTGTAGTGTGGTTTTCCACTTTAATTTTGAGGGTGACTCCAAATCCAGACCTCCATGGGTTGATACATTTGATTTCTATTGATAATTTGTGTGATTTTGTTGTCAGCACATTCAACTATGTAAAGAAAAAAGTATTTAATAAGATTATTTCATTCATTCAGATCTAGGATGTGTTGTTTAAGTGTTCCCTTTATTTTTTTGAGCAAGTATTTGATACACTGCCGATTTTGCAGGTTTTCCTACTTACAAAGCATGTAGAGGTCTGTAATTTTTATCATAGGTACACTTCAACTGTGAGAGACAGAATCTAAAACAAAAATCCAGAAAATCACATTGTATGATTTTTAAGTAATTAATTAGCATTTTATTGCATGACATAAGTATTTGATCACCTACCAACCAGTAAGAATTCCGGCGCAATTATTAGAAAATGGAAGAAGTTCAAGATGACGGTCAATCACCCTCGGTCTGGGGCTCCATGCAAGATCTCACCTCGTGGGGCATCAATGATCATGAGGAAGGTGAGGGATCAGCCCAGAACTACACGGCAGGACCTGGTCAATGACCTGAAGAGAGCTGGGACCACAGTCTCAAAGAAAACCATTAGTAACACACTACGCCGTCATGGATTAAAATCCTGCAGCGCACGCAAGGTCCCCCTGCTCAAGCCAGCGCATGTCCAGGCCCGTCTGAAGTTTGCCAATGACCATCTGGATGATCCGGAGGAGGAATGGGAGAAGGTCATGTGGTCTGATGAGACAAAAATAGAGCTTTTTGGTCTAAACTCCA
The DNA here is from genome assembly GCA_031479575.1 of Coregonus ussuriensis. Classification (NCBI taxonomy): domain Eukaryota; kingdom Metazoa; phylum Chordata; class Actinopteri; order Salmoniformes; family Salmonidae; genus Coregonus; species Coregonus ussuriensis. The sequence continues at coordinate 141,790,792 of CM062494.1, read as the reverse complement.
CTCGTCGTGTTTGGAGGAAGAAGAAGGATGAGTACAACCCCAAGAACACCATCCCAACCGTGAAGCATGGAGGTGGAAAATTCATTCTTTGGGGATGCTTTTCTGCAAAGGGGACAGGACGACTGCACCGTATTGAGGGGAGGATGGAAGGGGCCATGTATCGCGAGATCTTGGCCAACAACCTCCTTCCCTCAGTAAGAGCATTGAAGATGGGTCGTGGCTGGGTCTTCCAGCATGACAACGACCCGAAACACACAGCCAGGGCAACTAAGGAGTGGCTCCGTAAGAAGCATCTCAAGGTCCTGGAGTGGCCTAGCTAGTCTCCAGACCTGAACCCAATAGAAAATCTTTGGAGGGAGCTGAAAGTCCGTATTGCCCAGCGACAGCCCCGAAACCTGAAGGATCTGGAGAAGGTCTGTATGGAGGAGTGGGCCAAAATCCCTGCTGCAGTGTGTGCAAACCTGGTCAAGACCTACAGGAAACGTATGATCTCTGTAATTGGAAACAAAGGTTTCTGTACCAAATATTAAGTTCTGCTTTTCTGATGTATCAAATACTTATGTCATGCAATAAAATGCAAATTAATTACTTAAAAATCATACAATGTGATTTTCTGGATTTTTGTCGTCTCTCACCGTTGAAGTGTACCTATGATAAAAATGACAGACCTCTACATGCTTTGTAAGTAGGAAAACCTGCAAAATCGGCAGTGTATCAAATACTTGTTCTCCCCACTGTACATACACACACACACACGTACGCACACACACACTCATATATACACACACTTGCTCATATACACACACATCCTATATCATAAATGACGTTTGTGTCCATGTGTGTTCCAGGAAACTACCGTAACGCCCATGACGTGCTGTTCAGTATGCACACTGAGCTGCAGACGCAGAAGATCAGAATCCCTGCTGAGATGAACACCAACCTCATGATCCTCCACTCATACATCCTGGTTAAGGTAGAACTACACTACCCAGCATCCTCCACTCATACATCCTGGTTAAGGTAGAACTACACTACCCAGCATCCTCTGCTGCTATACCACTACACTACCCAGCATCCTCTGCTGCTATACCACTACACTACCCAGCATCATCTACTGCTATACCACTACACTACCCAGCATCCTCTACTGCTATACCACTACACTACCCAGCATCCTCTACTGCTATACCACTACACTACCCAGCATCCTCTACTGCTATACCACTACACTACCCAGCATCCTCTACTGCTATACCACTACACTACCCAGCATCCTCTACTGCTATACCACTACACTACCCAGCATCATCTGCTGCTATACCACTACACTACCCAGCATCCTCTGCTGCTATACCACCACACTACCCAGCATCCTCTACTGCTATACCACTACACTACCCAGCATCCTCTACTGCTATACCACTACACTACCCAGCATCCTCTGCTGCTATACCACTACACTACCCAGCATCCTCTGCTGCTATACCACCACACTACCCAGCATCCTCTACTGCTATACCACTACACTACCCAGCATCCTCTACTGCTATACCACTACACTACCAGCATCCTCTGCTGCTATACCACTACACTACCTAGCATCCTCTGCTGCTATACCACTACACTACCCAGCATCCTCTGCTGCTATACCACTACACTACCCAGCATCCTCTACTGCTATACCACTACACTACCCAGCATCCTCTGCTGCTATACCACTACACTACCCAGCATCCTCTGCTGCTATACCACTACACTACCCAGCATCCTCTGCTGCTATACCACTACACTACCCAGCATCCTCTGCTGCTATACCACTACACTACCCAGCATCCTCTACTGCTATACCACTACACTACCCAGCATCCTCCTACTGCTATACCACTACACTACCCAGCATCCATTACTGCTATACCACTACACTACCCAGCATCCTCTGCTGCTATACCACTACACTACCCAGCATCCTCTACTGCTATACCACTACACTACCCAGCATTCTCCAGGGGCCTAGCCCGGACCATGAAAAACAGCCTGAGACCTTTCGTCCTCCTCCACCAAACTTTACAGTTGGCACCATGCATTTGGGCAGGTAGCATTCTTCTAGCATTCGCCAAACTCAGATTCGTCCGTCGGACTGCCAGATGGTGAAGCTTGATACATCACTCCAGAGAAGGCGTTTCCACTGCTCCAGAGTCCAATGGCAGCGAGCTTTACACCACTCCAGCCGACGCTTGGCATTGCGTATGGTGATCTTAGGCTTGTGTGCGGCTGCTCGGCCATGGAAACCCATTTCATGAAGCTCCTGACTTCTTGTGCTGACGTTGCTTCCAGAGGCAGTTTGGAACTCGGTAGTGAGTGTTGCAACCGAGGACAGACAATTTTTGTGCGCTACATGCTTCAGCACTCGGCGGTCCCGTTCTGTGAGCTTGTGTGGTCTACCACTTCGTGGCTGAGCCGTTGTTGCTCCTAGACGTTTCCACTTCACAATAACAGCACTTACAGTTGACCAGGGCAGCTCTAGCAGGGCAGAAATTTTACGAACTGACTTGTTGGAAAGGTGGCATCCTATGACTGTGCCACGTTGAAAGTCACTGAGCTCTTCAGTAAGGCCATTCTACTGCCAATGTTTGTCTATGGAGATTGCATGGCTGTGCTCGATTTTATACACCACTAATTTGTAGGAGTGTCCACATACTTTCGTATATATATATATAGTGTAGAACTACACTACGGAGCATCCTCCACTCATACATCCTGGTTAGGGTAGAACTACACTACCCAGCATCCTCCACTCCTACATCCTGGTTAAGGTAGAACTACACTACCCAGCATCCTCCACTCATACATCCTGGTTATGGTAGAACTACACTACCCAGCATCCTCCACTCATACATCCTGGTTAAGGTAGAACTACACTACCCAGCATCCTCCACTCATACATCCTGGTTAGGGTACAACTACACTACCCAGCATCCTCCACTCATACATCCTGGTTAGGGTAGAACTACACTACCCAGCATCCTCCACTCATACATCCTGGTTAGGGTAGAACTACACTACCCAGCATCCTCCACTCCTACATCCTGGTTAAGGTAGAACTACACTACCCAGCATCCTCCACTCATACATCCTGGTTATGGTAGAACTACACTACCCAGCATCCTCCACTCATACATCCTGGTTAAGGTAGAACTACACTACCCAGCATCCTCCACTCATAGATCCTGGTTAGGGTACAACTACACTACCCAGCATCCTCCACTCATACATCCTGGTTAGGGTAGAACTACACTACCCAGCATCCTCCACTCCTACATCCTGGTTAAGGTAGAACTACACTACCCAGCATCCTCCACTCATACATCCTGGTTAGGGTAGAACTACACTACCCAGCATCCTCCACTCCTACATCCTGGTTAAGGTAGAACTACACTACCCAGCATCCTCCACTCATACATCCTGGTTAATGTAGAACTACACTACCCAGCATCCTCCACTCCTACATCCTGGTTAAGGTAGAACTACACTACCCAGCATCCTCCACTCATACATCCTGGTTATGGTAGAACTACACTACCCAGCATCCTCCACTCATACATCCTGGTTAAGGTAGAACTACACTACCCAGCATCCTCCACTCATAGATCCTGGTTAGGGTACAACTACACTACCCAGCATCCTCCACTCATACA
>CM062494.1:141764597-141777097 GCA_031479575.1 Coregonus ussuriensis | reverse complement strand
TGTGGATTGGGGTGATCAGTCCTTGGTTCCAAATATTGGGGAAGATGCCAGAGCTAAGGACGATGTTAAAGAGTTTAAGTATAGCTAATTGAAATTTGTGGTCTGTATATTTTATCATTTCATTGAGGATACCATCAACACCACAGGCCTTTTTGGGTTGGAGGGTTTGTATTTTGTCCTGTAGTTCATTCAATGTAATTGGAGAATCCAGTGGGTTCTGGTAGTCTTTAATAGTTGATTCTAAGATTTGCATTTGATCATGTATATGTTTTTGCTGTTTGTTCTTTGTTATGGAGCCAAAAAGATTGGAGAAGTGGTTTACCCATACATCTCCGTTTTGGATAGATAACTCTTCGTGTTGTTGTTTGTTTAGTGTTTTCCAATTTTCCCAGAAGTGGTTAGAGTCTATGGATTCTTCAATTACGTTGAGCTGATTTCTGACGTGCTGTTCCTTCTTTTTCCGTAGTGTATTTCTGTATTGTTTTAGTGATTCACCATAGTGAAGGCGTAGGCTCAGGTTTTCTGGGTCTCTATGTTTTTGGTTGGATAGGTCTCTCAATTTCTTTCTTAAGTTTTTGCATTCTTCATCAAACCATTTATCACTGTTATTACTTTTCTTTGGTTTTCTGTTAGAGATTTTTAGATTTGATCGGGAAGCTGAGAGGTCAAATATACTGTTTAGGTTTTCTACTGCCAAGTTTACACCTTCACTATTACAGTGGAACGTTTTGTCCAGGAAGTTGTCTAGAATGGATTGAATTTGTTGTTGCCTAATAGTTTTTTGGTAGGTTTCAACACTACTTTCCTTCCATCTATAGCATTTCTTAATATTATTCAGTTCCTTTGGCTTTGATGCCTCATGATTGAGTACTGCTCTGTTCAAGTAGACAGATTTTTGCTGTGATCTGATAGGGGTGTCAGTGGGCTGACTGTGAACGCTCTGAGAGACTCTGGGTTGAGGTCAGTGATAAAGTAATCTACAGTACTACTGCCAAGAGATGAGCTATAGGTGTACCTACCGTAGGAGTCCCCTCCAAGCCTACCATTGACTATGTACATACCCAGCGTGCGACAGAGCTGCAGGAGTCGTGACCCGTTTTTGTTGGTTATGTTGTCGTAGTTGTGCCTAGGGGGGCATATGGGGGAGGGAATGCTGTCACCTCCAGGTAGGTGTTTGTCCCCCTGTGTGCTGAGGGTGTCAGGTTCTTGTCCAGTTCTGGCATTTAGGTCGCCACAGACTAGTACATGTCCCTGGGCCTGGAAGTGATTGATCTCCCCCTCTAGGATGGAGAAACTGTCATCATTAAAGTATGGGGATTCTAGTGGGGGGGTATAGGTAGCACACAGGAGGACATTTTTCTCAGTTGAGATAATTTCCTTTTGAATTTCTAACCAAATGTAAAATGTTCCTGTTTTGACTAATTTAATAGAGTGGGTTAGGTCTGCTCTATACCAAATTAGCATACCCCCTGAGTCCCTTCCCTGTTTCACACCTGGTAGTTTGGTGGATGGGACTACCAGCTCTCTGTAACCTAGAGGGCAACCAGTGGGTCCGTCTCCTCTATACCATGTTTCTTGTAGGATTACAATGTATTTCCTATTTTTCTTTAGTGAAGTCCAGGTTCATGCTCTTTAGGCCAAAGGCAGATGACCTCAGGCCTTGGATATTCCAGGATGAAATAGTGAAGGCTTTGTGTTCCATAAAGTGTCTAATGTTGTTGGTTGTGTGGTTTGGCCTCAGGCCAGTAATTGTTGGCAGAGCCTGCTGAGCATTTGGTACATGCCATTGGCTTGGGCTAGTGTAAGAGTGGGGGTTGGGCCTGTTTGCCTGCTCACGGCCTGGGCGTATGTGTGACTTTTTCTCTCTCTCTCCCTCTCTCTCTGTCTCTGTCTCTGTCTCTCTCTGTCTCTGTCTCTCTCTTTCTCTGTTTCTCTGTCTCTCTCTCTCTCTCTCTCTCTCTCTCTCTGTGTGTCTCTCTCTGTCTCTCTGTCTCTCTCTCTCTGTGTGTCTCTCTCTGTCTCTCTCTCTCTCTCTCTCTCTCTCTCTCGCTCTCTCTCTCTCTCCCTCTCTCCCCCTCTCTCTCTCTCTCTCCCCCTCTCTCTCTCTCTAGGGTCATCACATGCTGAAAGAGGACTGGTCAGTTTGTCCTCACTGTGAATTCCCTGCTCTCTACTCCCAGCTCATCCTGTGAGTGGAACATACAGTCACATTCTCACAGACACACACACACACACACAGACACACACACTCACAGACACACACACTCACTCACAGACACACACTCACAGACACACACTCACAGATCATCTGTATGATTGTAGTGGAAGCCTTTTCTACTATAGTAGTTTGGGCATCTCTGAAAGGTGTCCGTGTGTCCGTGTGTCCGTGTGTCCGTGTGCCCGTGTGCCCGTGTGCCCGTGTGTCCCTGTGCCCGTGTGCCCCTGTGCCCGTGTGTCCCTGTGCCCCTGTGCCCGTGTGCCCGTGTGTCCGTGTGCCCGTGTGCCCGTGTGTCCCTGTGCCCGTGTGCCCGTGTGTCCGTGTGCCCGTGTGTCCGTGTGCCCGTGTGCCCCTGTGCCCGTGTGCCCCTGTGCCCGTGTGCCCGTGTGCCCGTGTGCCCGTGTGCCCCTGTGCCCGTGTGCCCGTGTGCCCCTGTGCCCGTGTGCCCGTGTGTCCGTGTGCCCGTGTGCCCGTGTGCCCGCAGGCTGTTGGAGATGGAGAGTGTGTGTCCCATGTGTTCAGAGACTCTGAGCGTTAACCAGGTGGAGAAGATGGATGACTGTTCCAGGTACCTGCAGCCCGATAAACTGGATCACTGACACAGGTAAACACACACACTCACACACACACACACACACACACACACACACACACACACACACCTACCTGCAGCCGGACCAACTGGATCACTGACCCAGGTAAACACACACACCATATGGACACAAGTACGAGTCAATATTAAAATGGCGTAGTGGTTTTCTGACTGTGTTTTTCAGAGATCTCTGTGGTGTGGGCGTGACCTGGTTGTCCACTACGTAGGGGACTGCTACTGAGTGGAGGACGGAGCATCATACTGGATGGAACGGACCAATGGAAACCATGTGTTGGATACAATGCCCACCCACTCCTCTCCAGGCATTACCACGAGCCCGTCCTCCCCAATTAAGGAGCCACCAACCTCCCTGGAATAGGGGATAGGGTGTCATTTGGGAGCCACCCCGTGACCTCCTCCATCTCTCCACCCCTCCATGTTTCTCTACCACCTGTTAAACTGTTGACAGCTGTAGACCATTTAGTTATTCTACTGATGTACTGTTCATATCCGTATTGAAGCTTGTTTTCCATTCATTCATTCATGTCTACAATTTAAATAAAAAAAATATGAATATTAAATATATTTTTGCTCTTGTGGAGGAGTGTGACTGTCTGAAATATTACAAAAGTTAACAATGGATATAGTCCGTAGAGACGGAAAGAGGACTCATCTTTATATCTGTGTCATAGAGCCCCACAGTGGAGGTGTCATAATACCCATAAAACCTAGCGGTCAAACAGGGAAATGGTTCCAATCGTTGATTTCCACCATTCATTTTTTTCCCCCAAAAATATGGGATTTTAGAAACACTTACACTGAACAAAAATATAAAGGGAGGGGTGGAGCCAATGGGTGTGGTGGGAGGAGACAGAGGGATGAGTACAGCTTTGAGAATGCTTTACATTTTTGTGTTCCGCCCAGCAAGGTGGCTGAACAGGAAGCGAGCAGTTCTGCTTTTGCGGGAAGTCTGTGCCTCTGGGTTATTGGAAACTGGATGCTTTATAAAAGGAAGTGTGTTTCCGTGTGGGGTTGGGCCCTGACTGTTTTGTCTTGTTAAGAAGCTTCCAGAACAGGTCTGCTGGTTTCTTAGATCACCTGAATACGTGACAGTGAGTCAGACCTATTATTGAACACTGAACTAAAAAATACAAATGCAACATGTAAAGTGTTGGTCCCATGTTTCATGAGCCGAAATAAAAAAATCCCAGAAATGTTCCATACGCACAAAAAGTTTATTTCTCTAAAATGTTGTGCACAAATTTGTTTCCATCCCTGTTAGTGAGCATTTCTCCTTTGCCAATATAATACATCCACCTGACAGGTTTGGCAGATCAAGAAGCTGAATAAACAGCATGATCATTACACAGGTGCACCTTGTGCTGGGGACAATAAAAGGCCACTTTAAAATGTGCCGTTTTGTCACACAACACAATGCCACATATGTCTTATGTTTTGAGGGAGTGTGCAATTGGCACGCTGACTGCAGGAATGTTCACCAGAGCTGTTGCCAGATAATTGAATGTTAATTTCTCTACAATAAGCCACCGCCAACGTTGTTTTAGAGAATTTGGCAGTACGTCCAACCGGCCTCACAATCACAGACCACATGTAACCACGCCAGCCCAGGACCTCCACATCCGGCTTCTTCACCTGCGGGATCGTCGGTGGTGGGGTGCTGAGTACTATTTCTGTCTGTAATAAAGTCCTTTTGTGGGGAAAACTCATTCTGATTGGCTATGCCCTCCCAGGCCCACCCATGGCTCCGCCCCTGCCCAGTCATGTGAAATCCATAGATTAGGTCCTAATGAATTCATTTCAATTGACTGATTTCCTTATATGAACTGTAACTCAGTAAAATCTTTGAAATTGTTGCATGTTGCTGTTTATATTTTGGATTCATTATAAAGTCTGGAGACTAGAGTTCTATGTTGATGTTTTAAAACCAATAATTTTTTCATCATATTCAGTGGGATTATCATCATTGTAATTGACAGCATTGTGAGCGTAAAAAATTAAATACTAAATAACCTCAGAATAACACCTAGCGACCTCACCAGGAGATTTGAGCCTTTTGGTATAATGGTTTTCGAATGACAGTCACAGGCACTAGGGTTTGAGTCCCAGTCAGGGAACCCCTGTAATTCACTACATTGGTGTCAAGAATTGGATAGCACCATTGGACCAGGCCATTAGGACCAGACGGTAGTTAGTGAATTGGATAGCACCATTGGACCAGGCCATTAGGACCAGACGGTAGTTAGTGAATTGGATAGCACCATTGGACCAGGCCATTAGGACCAGACGGTAGTTAGTGAGTTGGGTTCTACCAAGGACCAGGCCATTAGGACCAGACGGTAGTTAGGTAGTTGGGTTCTACCAAGGACCAGGCCATTAGGACCAGACGGTAGTTAGTGAATTGGATAGCACCATTGGACCAGGCCATTAGGACCAGACGGTAGTTAGTGAGTTGGGTTCTACCAAGGACCAGGCCATTAGGACCAGACGGTAGTTAGTGAGTTGGGTTCTACCAAGGACCAGGCCATTAGGACCAGACGGTAGTTAGGTAGTTGGGTTCTACCAAGGACCAGGCCATTAGGACCAGACGGTAGTTAGGTAGTTGGGTTCTACCAAGGACCAGGCCATTAGGACCAGACGGTAGTTAGTGAATTGGGTTCTACCAAGGACCAGGCCATTAGGACCAGACGGTAGTTAGGTAGTTGGGTTCTACCAAGGACCAGGCCATTAGGACCAGACGGTAGTTAGGTAGTTGGGTTCTACCAAGGACCAGGCCATTAGGACCAGACGGTAGTTGGGTTCTACCAAGGACCAGGCCATTAGGACCAGACGGTAGTTAGGTAGTTGGGTTCTACCAAGGACCAGGCCATTAGGACCAGACGGTAGTTAGGTAGTTGGGTTCTACCAAGGACCAGGCCATTAGGACCAGACGGTAGTTAGGTAGTTGGGTTCTACCAAGGACCAGGCCATTAGGACCAGACGGTAGTTAGGTAGTTGGGTTCTACCAAGGACCAGGCCATTAGGACCAGACGGTAGTTAGTGAGTTGGGTTCTACCAAGGACCAGGCCATTAGGACCAGACGGTAGTTAGGTAGTTGGGTTCTACCAAGGACCAGGCCATTAGGACCAGACGGTAGTTAGGTAGTTGGGTTCTACCAAGGACCAGGCCATTAGGACCAGACGGTAGTTAGTGAGTTGGGTTCTACCAAGGACCAGGCCATTAGGACCAGACGGTAGTTAGTGAGTTGGGTTCTACCAAGGACCAGGCCATTAGGACCAGACGGTAGTTGGGTTCTACCAAGGACCAGGCCATTAGGACCAGACGGTAGTTAGGTAGTTGGGTTCTACCAAGGACCAGGCCATTAGGACCAGACGGTAGTTAGTGAGTTGGGTTCTACCAAGGACCAGGCCATTAGGACCAGACGGTAGTTAGGTAGTTGGGTTCTACCAAGGACCAGGCCATTAGGACCAGACGGTAGTTAGGTAGTTGGGTTCTACCAAGGACCAGGCCATTAGGACCAGACGGTAGTTAGTGAGTTGGGTTCTACCAAGGACCAGGCCATTAGGACCAGACGGTAGTTAGGTAGTTGGGTTCTACCAAGGACCAGGCCATTAGGACCAGACGGTAGTTAGTGAGTTGGGTTCTACCAAGGACCAGGCCATTAGGACCAGACGGTAGTTAGTGAGTTGGGTTCTACCAAGGACCAGGCCATTAGGACCAGACGGTAGTTAGGTAGTTGGGTTCTACCAAGGACCAGGCCATTAGGACCAGACGGTAGTTAGGTAGTTGGGTTCTACCAAGGACCAGGCCATTAGGACCAGACGGTAGTTAGGTAGTTGGGTTCTACCAAGGACCAGGCCATTAGGACCAGACGGTAGTTAGTGAGTTGGGTTCTACCAAGGACCAGGCCATTAGGACCAGACGGTAGTTAGTGAGTTGGGTTCTACCAAGGACCAGGCCATTAGGACCAGACGGTAGTTAGTGAGTTGGGTTCTACCAAGGACCAGGCCATTAGGACCAGACGGTAGTTAGGTAGTTGGGTTCTACCAAGGACCAGGCCATTAGGACCAGACGGTAGTTAGGTAGTTGGGTTCTACCAAGGACCAGGCCATTAGGACCAGACGGTAGTTAGGTAGTTGGGTTCTACCAAGGACCAGGCCATTAGGACCAGACGGTAGTTAGTGAGTTGGGTTCTACCAAGGACCAGGCCATTAGGACCAGACGGTAGTTAGTGAGTTGGGTTCTACCAAGGACCAGGCCATTAGGACCAGACGGTAGTTAGGTAGTTGGGTTCTACCAAGGACCAGGCCATTAGGACCAGACGGTAGTTAGTGAGTTGGGTTCTACCAAGGACCAGGCCATTAGGACCAGACGGTAGTTAGGTAGTTGGGTTCTACCAAGGACCAGGCCATTAGGACCAGACGGTAGTTAGGTAGTTGGGTTCTACCAAGGACCAGGCCATTAGGACCAGACGGTAGTTAGGTAGTTGGGTTCTACCAAGGACCAGGCCATTAGGACCAGACGGTAGTTAGTGAGTTGGGTTCTACCAAGGACCAGGCCATTAGGACCAGACGGTAGTTAGTGAGTTGGGTTCTACCAAGGACCAGGCCATTAGGACCAGACGGTAGTTAGGTAGTTGGGTTCTACCAAGGACCAGGCCATTAGGACCAGACGGTAGTTAGGTAGTTGGGTTCTACCAAGGACCAGGCCATTAGGACCAGACGGTAGTTAGTGAGTTGGGTTCTACCAAGGACCAGGCCATTAGGACCAGACGGTAGTTAGGTAGTTGGGTTCTACCAAGGACCAGGCCATTAGGACCAGACGGTAGTTAGGTAGTTGGGTTCTACCAAGGACCAGGCCATTAGGACCAGACGGTAGTTAGGTAGTTGGGTTCTACCAAGGACCAGGCCATTAGGACCAGACGGTAGTTAGGTAGTTGGGTTCTACCAAGGACCAGGCCATTAGGACCAGACGGTAGTTGGGTTCTACCAAGGACCAGGCCATTAGGACCAGACGGTAGTTAGTGAGTTGGGTTCTACCAAGGACCAGGCCATTAGGACCAGACGGTAGTTAGTGAGTTGGGTTCTACCAAGGACCAGGCCATTAGGACCAGACGGTAGTTAGTGAGTTGGGTTCTACCAAGGACCAGGCCATTAGGACCAGACGGTAGTTAGGTAGTTGGGTTCTACCAATGCATTTCCACAGTGGATAAGAGGAGATGATCCTGATATGGAATGTGACGGTGGTCATGACTCATCACCGCTAGTGTGGCGATAATACGGTCACCAGCCCTAACCATAACCGTGGAAAGAGGGGTGCACTCCGGTCAGACAGGCACGGGTGCAAGCACACACACAACCTTTCTGTTTTTAATCCCCCTACACTGTCAGATCTCCGTGGGCTGTACTCAGCCTTGTCTCAGGGTAGTAGGTTGGTGGGCTGTACTCAGCCTTGTCTCAGGGTAGTAGGTTGGTGGGCTGTACTCAGCCTTGTCTCAGGGTAGTAAGTTGGTGGGCTGTACTCAGCCTTGTCTCAGGGTAGTAGGTTGGTGGGCTGTACTCAGCCTTGTCTCAGGGTAGTAGGTTGGTGGGCTGTACTCAGCCTTGTCTCAGGGTAGTAGGTTGGTGGGCTGTACTCAGCCTTGTCTCAGGGTAGTAGGTTGGTGGGCTGTACTCAGCCTTGTCTCAGGGTAGTAGGTTGGTGGGCTGTACTCAGCCTTGTCTCAGGGTAGTAGGTTGGTGGGCTGTACTCAGCCTTGTCTCAGGGTAGTAGGTTGGTGGGCTGTACTCAGCCTTGTCTCAGGGTAGTAGGTTGGTGGGCTGTACTCAGCCTTGTCTCAGGGTAGTAGGTTGGTGGGCTGTACTCAGCCTTGTCTCAGGGTAGTAGGTTGGTGGGCTGTACTCAGCCTTGTCTCAGGGTAGTAGGTTGGTGGGCTGTACTCAGCCTTGTCTCAGGGTAGTAGGTTGGTGGGCTGTACTCAGCCTTGTCTCAGGGTAGTAGGTTGGTGGGCTGTACTCAGCCTTGTCTCAGGGTAGTAGGTTGGTGGGCTGTACTCAGCCTTGTCTCAGGGTAGTAGGTTGGTGGGCTGTACTCAGCCTTGTCTCAGGGTAGTAGGTTGGTGGGCTGTACTCAGCCTTGTCTCAGGGTAGTAGGTTGGTGGGCTGTACTCAGCCTTGTCTCAGGGTAGTAGGTTGGTGGGCTGTACTCAGCCTTGTCTCAGGGTAGTAGGTTGGTGGGCTGTACTCAGCCTTGTCTCAGGGTAGTAGGTTGGTGGGCTGTACTCAGCCTTGTCTCAGGGTAGTAGGTTAGTGGGCTGTACTCAGCCTTGTCTCAGGGTAGTAAGTTAGTGGTCTGTTGATATCCCTCTGGTGGTGTTGGGGGCTGTGCTTTGGCAAAGTGGGTGGGGTTACATCCTGCCTGGTTGGCCCTGTCCGGGGCTAACTTTAGACAGGGGCCCTGAACCCAGTTTCAGTCCCCAGTATCTATGTTGCATAGCCAGGGAGCTAAGATCAGTCTGTCTGATCTGCGGTACTGTGTGTTCTTAGGTATGCTCCCAACCTGTCCAACTGGTTTGATTCCCCTTCCTGGAGCGACCACACATCTCTCACCTGATCATGCTGCTGATCCAGTTTCTACCTGCTGTTCTACCTGTGGCTATTGAACCCTGACCTGTTCAATGGACCTTAATGGCCACATGTAGCCTACTCTTAAATCTCTATCTGGTACAGCCAGTAGAGGACTGGTCACCCCTCAGAGCCTGGTTCCTCTCTACCCAGTACAGCCAGTAGAGGACTGGCCACCCCTCAGAGCCTGGTTCCTCTCTACCCAGTACAGCCTGTAGAGGACTGGCAACCCCTCAGAGCCTGGTTCCTCTCTACCCAGTACAGCCAGTAGAGGACTGGCCACCCCTCAGAGCCTGGTTCCTCTCTACCCAGTACAGCCAGAAGAGGACTGGCCGCCCCTCAGAGCCTGGTTCCTCTCTACCCAGTACAGCCAGTAGGGGACTGGCCACCCCTCAGTGCCTGGTTCCTCTGGTCTACCCAGTACAGCCAGTAGAGGACTGGCCACCCCTCAGAGCCTGGTTCCTCTCTACCCAGTACAGCCAGTAGAGGACTGGCCACCCCTCAGAGCCTGGTTCCTCTCTACCCAGTACAGCCAGTAGAGGACTGGTCACCCCTCAGAGCCTGGTTCCTCTCTAGGTTTCTTCCTAGGTTTCTGCTATTCTAGGGAGTTTTTCCTAGCCACCATGCTTCTACATCTGCATTGCTTGCTGTTTGGGGTTTTAGGCTGGGTTTCTGTATAGCACTGTGACATCTGCTGATATAAAAAGGGCTTTATAAATCAATGTGATTGATTCTAGAACAGGGATTGATCCCTCACACTGTATTTGTTGTTTTCAGCTGGGTTTGAACAAACATCGTAACTCTGGGTGGGGGGTTAGTTAAGGTCAGGGTTAAGGTAGCCTAAGAGTCCGTTTTTGATTTTGGTTAGTCGTTTTACGGGTCTTGTAGGTGGATCAACTTTTTTGACAGGTGTGATTGATGCAGTGACAAAACGAGTCCTGCAAGTTAAAACCCCACTGGTTCCAAATTCCAAGTCTCCTTTTCACTCATTATATAAAACCTCTCTGCCAAGGAGTTGTTCATCTTTAGTTCTCACAACGCCAGGAGAAGTTCTTTGTGCATACTTTCTCATTTTAGTAGTCTACAAACCGCAGGTCCCTAGCTGACATACCGTCTCTGGTATTCTCAGGTAAGGAGCAGCTTTTGTGAATTTCATGGTCATTGATTGCTTGTTCAAATTGCATATAAATGTTTTCTTCCATTTTCAAAGACGTCGTAGTCCTAGGCCTACCTATGCAATTGAAAGCTGCTACATCTGCCCCATCTGTTATTAACGGGACGCTATAGGTATAAACCTAGAGAGACAGAGACAGAGAGAGACAGAGACAGAGAGAGACAGAGAGAGAGAGAGAGAGAGAGACAGAGAGACAGAGAGAGAGAGAGAAGAAATGCAACATCAGAAACAAAAAACAGAATGTTTCTGAAAAATGGTTTGATAACGAATGTAAAACAATTAGAAAACACCTAAGACAAATTTCAAATGAAAAACATAAGCAGCAAAACAACCCAGATCTACGCTATGAATTCTATGAAACTCTGAAACAGTATAAACATACACTAAAACGCAAGAAATTGAATTATACCAACAAGACACTTGATGAAATTGAAAGTGCAATTGACCAAAATCAGTTCTGGGACATATGGAACAATTTAAGCATAACAAAGCCACAAGAATTAGCCATAAAAGATGAAGGAATTTTGAAAACTTATTTTGATAATCTATACAAAAACATCCCACAAAAAGACTTACAACAGAACCAATTAGAAATTCAAGAAAAATTGAACATCCTTGAATCGGTCATTAAAAACAACCAAAATCCATTAGATTACCCAATAACCCAACAAGAACTAAATGAAAAGCTAAAATCTATCAAATCAAAGAAGGCTTGTGGTCTAGATAACATCAGAAATGAAATGCTGAAAAACAGCACACCTGAGTTGCAAAATGCTGTGCTTAAGTTGTTCAACATAGTTTTAACTTCTGGCTGCTTCCCTGATGTCTGGAACCAGGGGCTCATCTCCCCTATCCACAAAAGTGGAGACAAATCAGACCCCAATAATTACAGGGGAATTTGCGTAAACAGCAACTTGGGAAAGGTTTTCTGTAGCATTTTGAATTCAAGAATTCAAACCTTTCTTCAAGAGAAAAATGTAATAAGTAAATGTCAAATTGGCTTTCTCCCTAACCATCGAAACTACTGACCATATATACACCTTACACACACTAATTAATAAACACGTACACCAAAAAAAAGAGGGCAAAATCTTTGCTTGCTTTATTGACTTTAAAAAAGCATTTGATTCTATTTGGCATGAAGGGCTATTCTACAAAATTCTCCAAAGTGGGCTTGGTGGTAAGGTGTATGACTTAATAAAATGTATGTACACAGAAAACAAGTGTGCAATAAAAATCAAAAACCAAAGAACATAATTATTTTCACAACGTCGAGGTGTGAGACAAGGCTGCAGTTTGAGTCCAAATCTTTTCAACATTTATATCAATGAATTAGCATACATGTTGGACCATTCTCCAGCCCCAGGACTCACACTATTTGACACAGAGGTAAAATACCTGCTATATGCTGATGACTTGGTACTTCTATCACCAACCAAAGAAGGTCTTCAACAGAACCTTAACATTCTAGAGCAATATTGCAATAATTGAGCCCTGGCAGTAAATTTCAAAAAAACTAAAATCATGATTTTCCAAAAAAATTACAGATGTCAGAAACACAAATATAAATTCACCCTGAACAACACCATAATTGAACACACTAAAAATTACACATACCTTGGTCTGACCATATCTGCATCGGGAAACTTTAATATGGCAGTGAATGCACTCAAAGAAAAAGCCAGCAGAGCATTGTATGCAATAAAAATGAAATTATTCAAAATCAACATCCCAATTAGAATTTGGACCAGAATATTTGACAGTGTAAACCAATAGCTCTTTACGGAAGTGAGGTTTGGGGGCCACTCAATAAACTGGACTTTAAAATATGGGACAAACATCCAATTGAAGCCCTAGGGCAGAATTGGGCCGCTT
>CM062494.1:141729597-141759597 GCA_031479575.1 Coregonus ussuriensis | reverse complement strand
GTTGGAGGGAGTGGGTGGGTGTGTGGGAGGGAGTGGGTGTGTGGGAGTGGGTGTGTGGGAGTGGGTGTGTGGGAGTGGGTGGGTGGGAGTGGGTGGGAGGGTGGTCATGGTATAGGGATGCTGTTGATACAACTAAGGATTATGGGATTGCTTTTTGAAATTAGTTAGTGATTGAGTGAGTGAGTGAATGTGTGAGTGAGTGTGTGTGTGTGAGTGTGTGTGTGTTCCTTAGTTGCTAACCTTTCATTAGGTTGAGTGAGTGAGTGATTGAGTGAGTAAATGTGTGAGTGTGTGAGTGAGTGAGTGAGTGAGTGAGTGACTGAGTGAGTGAGTGAGTGAGTGTGTGAATGAGTGAGTGAGTGAGTGAATGAGTGAGCGAGTGAGTGAGTGAGTGAGTGTGTGTGTGTTCCTTAGTTGCTAACCTTTCATTAGGTTAAAATCGCTATAGAGCTCATGAGGAGTTGCACAGCCAGATTTGACCACTATAGCTAGAAATAAGGGTTATGTCTATCAGCCTGGAGATGTTCATTTGGTCACCCTGTTGTTGCAGTACATTTCCTGTACAAACTTGTTGTGTGTTAAAGGTTTAAAAATACATTCCATAGTTTGTAATTTACTATTTAAAATGTCAGACTTCATTCCCCGTTTTCGAAAAATCTATCAACCTCTACAAAAATGTCCATTAATTATATAATCCACACAATAATTCACATTTCCTGTTGCTGCAGGATTATTTTCCTGCTGTGTGAAACTGGCTCAAATTAAGATCCTACATCTGTAGGACTCTCTCAGCCTACTGTACACAGAGGTTATAGGTGTTGTAGAGTGTATAAGGGGGGATAGATACTGTATATTGTGGATCTAGGTGTTGTAGAGTGTATAAGGGGGGATATATACTGTATATAGTGGATCTAGGTGTTGTAGAGTGTATAAGGGGGGATAGATACTGTATATAGTGGATCTAGGTGTTGTAGAGTGTATAAGGGGGGATAGATACTGTATATAGTGGATCTAGGTGTTGTAGAGTGTATAAGGGGGGATATATACTGTATATAGTGTATCTAGGTGTTGTAGAGGGTATAAGGGGGGATAGATACTGTATATAGTGGATCTAGGTGTTGTAGAGTGTATCAGGGGGGATAGATACTGTATATAGTGGATCTAGGTGTTGTAGAGTGTATAAGGGGGGATAGATACTGTATATAGTGGATCTAGGTGTTGTAGAGTGTATCAGGGGGGATAGATACTGTATATAGTGGATCTAGGTGTTGTAGAGTGTATAAGGGGGGATAGATACTGTATATAGTGGATCTAGGTGTTGTAGAGTATATCAGGGGGGATAGATACTGTATATAGTGGATCTAGGTGTTGTAGAGTGTATAAGGGGGGATAGATACTGTATATAGTGGATCTAGGTGTTGTAGAGTATATAAGGGGGGATAGATACTGTATATAGTGGATCTAGGTGTTGTAGAGTATATAAGGGGGGATAGATACTGTATATAGTGGATCTAGGTGTTGTAGAGGGTATAAGGGGGGATAGATACTGTATATAGTGGATCTAGGTGTTGTAGAGTGTATAAGGGGGGATATATACTGTATATAGTGGATCTAGGTGTTGTAGAGTGTATAAGGGGGGACATATACTGAATATAGTGGATCTAGGTGTTGTAGAGTGTATAAGGGGGGATATATACTGAATATAGTGGATCTAGGTGTTGTAGAGGGTATAAGGGGGGATAGATATAGTGAATGTGTTCATGACTTATATTTTTATATCACCACCACCACTCCAGCAGCTATCACCACCACTCAGGAAGCAGCTATCACCACCACCACCACTCCAGCAGCAGCTATCACCACCACCACCACTCCAGCAGCTATCACCACCACCACCACTCCAGCAGCTATCACCACCACCACCACTCCAGCAGCTATCACCACCACCACCACTCCAGCAGCTATCACCACCACCACTACTCCAGCAGCTATCACCACCACCACCAATCCAGCAGC
Source organism: Coregonus ussuriensis (assembly GCA_031479575.1). Lineage (NCBI taxonomy): Eukaryota > Metazoa > Chordata > Actinopteri > Salmoniformes > Salmonidae > Coregonus > Coregonus ussuriensis. Next base: position 141,757,581 of record CM062494.1, on the reverse strand, counting down.
TATCACCACCACCACCACTCAGGAAGCAGCTATCACCACCACCACCACTCCAGCAGCTATCACCTCCACCACCACTCCAGCAGCTATCACCACCACCACCACTCCAGCAGCAGCTATCACCACCACCACCACTCCAGCAGCAGCTATCACCACCACCACCACTCCAGCAGCTATCACCACCACCACCACTCCAGCAGCTATCACCACCACCACCACTCCAGCAGCTATCATCACCACCACCACTCCAGCAGCTATCACCACCACCACCACTCAGGAAGCAGCTATCACCACCACCACCACTCCAGCAGCTATCACCACCACCACCACTCCAGCAGCTATCACCACCACCACCACTCCAGCAGCTATCACCACCACCACCACTCCAGCAGCAGCTATCACCACCACCACCACTCCAGCAGCAGCTATCACCACCACCACCACACCAGCAGCAGCTATCACCACCACCACCACTCCAGCAGCTATCACCACCACCACCACTCCAGCAGCTATCATCACCAGCACCACTCCAGCAGCTATCACCACCACCTCCACTCCAGCAGCAGCTATCACCACCACCACCACTCCAGCAGCTATCACCACCACCACCACTCCAGCAGCTATCACCACCACCACCACTCCAGCAGCAACTATCACCACCACCACCACTCCAGCAGCAGCTATCACCACCACCACCACTCCAGCAGCAGCTATCACCACCACCACCACTCAGGAAGCAGCTATCCCCACCACCACCACTCCAGCAGCAGCTATCACCACCACCACCACTCCAGCAGCAGCTATCACCACCACCACTCCAGCAGCAGCTATCACCACCACCACCACTCCAGCAGCTATCACCACCACCACCACTCCAGCAGCAGCTATCACCACCACCACTCCAGCAGCAGCTATCACCACCACCACTCCAGCAGCTACCACCACCACCACCACCACTCCAGCAGCTACCACCACCACCACTCCAGCAGCTATCACCACCACCACCACTCCAGCAGCTATCACCACCACCACCACTCCAGCAGCTATCACCACCACCACCACTCCAGCAGCTATCACCACCACCACCCATCCAGCAGCAGCTATCACCACCCCCACCACTCCAGCAGCTATCACCACCACCACCACTCCAGCAGCTATCACCACCACCACCACTCCAGCAGCTATCACCACCACCACTCCAGCAGCTATCACCACCACCACCACTCCAGCAGCAGCTATCACCACCACCACCACTCCAGCAGCTATCACCACCACCACCACTCCAGCAGCTATCACCACCACCACCACTCCAGCAGCTATCACCACCACCAATCCAGCAGCAGCTATCACCACCACCACCACTCCAGCAGCAGCTATCACCACCACCACCACTCCAGCAGCAGCTATCACCACCACCACTCCAGCAGCAGCTATCACCACCACCACCACTCCAGCAGCTATCACCACCACTACCACTCCAGCAGCTATCACCACCAGCACCACTCCAGCAGCAGCTATCACCACCACCACTACTCCAGCAGCTATCACCACCACTACCACTCCAGCAGCTATCACCACCACAACCACTCCAGCAGCTATCACCACCACAACCACTCCAGCAGCAGCTATCACCACCACCACCACTCCAGCAGCTATCACCACCACCACCACTCCAGCAGCAGCTATCACCACCACCACTCCAGCAGCAGCTATCACCACCACCACTCCAGCAGCAGCTATCACCACCACCACCACTCCAGCAGCAGCTATCACCACCACCACCACTCCAGCAGCAGCTATCACCACCACCACCACTCCAGCAGCAGCTATCACCACCACCACCACTCCAGCAGCAGCTATCACCACCACCACCACTCCAGCAGCTATCACCACCACCACCACTCCAGCAGCTATCACCACCACCACCCATCCAGCAGCAGCTATCACCACCCCCACCACTCCAGCAGCTATCACCACCACCACCCCTCCAGCAGCTATCACCACCACCACCACTCCAGCAGCTATCACCACCACCACCACTCCAGCAGCTATCACCACCACCACCACTCCAGCAGCTATCACCACCACCACCACTCCAGCAGCTATCACCACCACCACCACTCCAGCAGCTATCACCACCACCACCACTCCAGCAGCTATCACCACCACTCCAGCAGCAGCTATCACCACCACCACCACTCCAGCAGCTATCACCACCACCACCACTCCAGCAGCTATCACCACCACCACCACTCCAGCAGCTATCACCACCACCACCACTCCAGCAGCTATCACCACCACCACCACTCCAGCAGCTATCACCACCACCACTCCAGCAGCTATCACCACCACCACCACTCCAGCAGCAGCTATCACCACCACCACCACTCCAGCAGCTATCACCACCACCACCACTCCAGCAGCTATCACCACCACCACTCCAGCAGCTATCACCACCACCACCACTCCAGCAGCTATCACCACCACCACAACTCCAGCAGCTATCACCACCACCACCACTCCAGCAGCTATCACCACCACCAATCCAGCAGCAGCTATCACCACCACCACCACTCCAGCAGCAGCTATCACCACCACCACCACTCCAGCAGCAGCTATCACCACCACCACCACTCCAGCAGCAGCTATCACCACCACCACCACTCCAGCAGCTATCACCACCACTACCACTCCAGCAGCTATCACCACCACCACCACTCCAGCAGCTATCACCACCACCACCACTCCAGCAGCAGCTATCACCACCACCACCACTCCAGCAGCTATCACCACCACTACAACTCCAGCAGCTATCACCACCACCACCACTCCAGCAGCTATCACCACCAGCACCACTCCAGCAGCAGCTATCACCACCACCACCACTCCAGCAGCTATCACCACCACTACCACTCCAGCAGCTATCACCACCACCACCACTCCAGCAGCTATCACCACCACCACTCCAGCAGCAGCTATCACCACCACCACCACTCCAGCAGCTATCACCACCACCACCACTCCAGCAGCAGCTATCACCACCACCACTCCAGCAGCAGCTATCACCACCACTCCAGCAGCAGCTATCACCACCACCACCACTCCAGCAGCAGCTATCACCACCACCACCACTCCAGCAGCAGCTATCACCACCACCACCACTCCAGCAGCAGCTATCACCACCACCACCACTCCAGCAGCAGCTATCACCACCACCACCACTCCAGCAGCTATCACCACCACCACCACTCCAGCAGCAGCTATCACCACCACCACCACTCCAGCAGCAGCTATCACCACCACCACCACTCCAGCAGCTATCACCACCACCACCACTCCAGCAGCTATCACCACCACCACCACTCCAGCAGCTATCACCACCACCACCACTCCAGCAGCTATCACCACCACCACCACTCCAGCAGCTATCACCACCACCACTCCAGCAGCAGCTATCACCACCACCACCACTCCAGCAGCAGCTATCACCACCACCACCACTCCAGCAGCAGCTATCACCACCACCACTCCAGCAGCAGCTATCACCACCACCACCACTCCAGCAGCTATCACCACCACTACCACTCCAGCAGCTATCACCACCACCACCACTCCAGCAGCTATCACCACCGCTACCACTCCAGCAGCTATCACCACCACCACCACTCCAGCAGCTATCACCACCACCACTCCAGCAGCAGCTATCACCACCACCACCACTCCAGCAGCTATCACCACCACCACCACCACTCCAGCAGCAGCTATCACCACCACCACTCCAGCAGCAGCTATCACCACCACTCCAGCAGCAGCTATCACCACCACCACCACTCCAGCAGCAGCTATCACCACCACCACCACTCCAGCAGCAGCTATCACCACCACCACCACTCCAGCAGCTATCACCACCACCACCACTCCAGCAGCAGCAACTTCCGCTGCTGTCGTATCAACTGACCCTCCATCTTCTAGTGAAGGAACCCTGAGTCTTCAGTTCAGTCTCAACCAGACATTCAACTCGGATCTTTCCAACCCGTCCTCTTCAATGTTCAAGACTCTGGCTGCCAAAGTGGTCTCTGAGGTACGTATCGGGTGATTCCACGCCAGCGTAGGTGGACAATACTTTTTGGTATCTCAGATTGTTCTGGCAATTCTCACACAGAAACGTCATTGGGAGGAAAGCTGTTTGACAGACTTTTTACTTTTGTATCACAAACTATTATTTTTTGAAAAATCATGATGAAAGTGGCCATTTTAGACCCTTTTTAGACCTGTACATGCCTGTTGTAAAAAATACCCTATGATCAGTGAACTGTTCACGATACAGACAACATCTTGGTGTCATAATACTCCTAATATAGTGTGTTCTCAAATATAGAGTATGTCTACATTCTGAAATAGAAAATGTCACATTCATTTATTCAACAAAATAATATTAAAGATGCACTGGGCAGAAATCGCTCCGCCATTTCCTGGTTGCTAAAATTCTAATAGTTCGCTAAAATTTTAGTTTTTGTGACAAAACAAATACATTTTTAATAACCAAAAATAATGTATTTTTAGCTGTTTGAAACTGGTGTACAAAGCCTAAAGTGAAATACGCAAAAACCTAAACTTAAGAATGAGAAGCATCGAAATAGCGCACGTAGAACAGATCTACCACTTCTTCGACTTGCTTTCAATGAGAACGACACACATTTCTATGGGAATTTGGTCGGGTCGCCCAAAAAAAGTTACATATCGCAGCTTTATTATCTCAAAAGTACCGTTTTTGATTTGGGACAATATACTCTTCAAAACACGTCAAACTTCCAGAGTGGGCTCTCTGGTACATTTAATGATATGACCCATTTTATACATAGAAATGGACATTATAGGTCATTTACTAAATCACAGCCCCCCTCCTTTAGGATTGTACATTCAGCAAATCACCAGCAGAGGGAGTTCTCTTTGAATCCATTGACCATTAACAGTGTTGGTGGTGCTCATAAAATGGATCAGAACTTCAGAAATCAGCAGAGAGCCCGCTCTGGAAATGGGATGTTCCTATAGAGTATATTGTTCCAGACAATATGTCTTAAAATGAACAAAATAAAAATGAAAAAAACGGGTACTTTTGAGAGGTCTGTTTGCTGTGAAAGACAATTAAAACAAAGCTTCTATTAATGCAGTCAAAGGGCCCTGTTTTCATTTAACCTTTGATCATCCTGTGGTAATCTTTCAATGCAGGTGAACAGAGTTTATGCTAGGACCCCAAGCTTTCGTCGTTCCATTGTCAACTCATTCAGGTAAGTGTATGAATTCTCATTACCGACTGACTGGGGCTTTTTGTTCTACCTGATATTATTTTTAGTACTACATTTATATTTATTACTGCATTGTTGGGTTCAGAGCTAGTTAAAAAAAAAGGCTTTTCACTGTACTTGTGAGCGTGATATTAAAAACTTGAAAACTTTGACGGTGACGGTGATTTCTGAGGGTTGTCCATTTTCTCTCCTTCTCCCGAGTAGGAGTGGATCTGTAGTTACCAACATGACCCTCGTGTTTGACAACACGACTTCGGTTCCCAGCTCAAGTAGCGCACAAGCAACTTTCACCAACAGTTCCACCTCCCTGAACATTGTATCAGGAAGCACAATTGTTGGTAAGTATTCACCGCTGTGGGCGGACTGGTCATCTGGCATTTCGGGCAAATGCCCAGATGGGCTGGTCCATTTCCAGCCCAGTGGGTCTGTAACGTGTTTTTTTTTTGTTGCAAAAAATTATAATTATCTGGTTAATAATGGGGGCCTCAAGGGAAAAACGGGCCAGTGTGTTAGAAATCCCAGGGCCAATTTCTGGTCTCAGTCCGCCCCTGTTTCACTGTCTCCATACACATCTATAAAGAGCAAAGTCAACATTTGAACAGAAACATGAAAAGACAATCCACTTTTATAATTTACTGAACCATATGTTTTTCTTACTTTTTCAGACTCATCAGCCACTCCAGCAGCTATCACCACCACCACCACTCCAGCAGCTATCACCACCACCACCACTCCAGCAGCTATCACCAGCTCCACTCCAGCAGCTATCACCACCACCACCACTCCAGCAGCAGCTATCACCACCACCACCACTCCAGCAGCTATCACCACCAGCACCACTCCAGCAGCTATCACCACCACCACCACTCCAGCAGCTATCACCACCACCACCACTCCAGCAGCAGCTATCACCACCACCACCACTCCAGCAGCAGCTATCATCACCACCACCACTCCAGCACCAGCTATCACCACCACCACCACTCCAGCAGCTATCACCACCACCACTACTCCAGCAGCTATCACCACCACCACCACTCCAGCAGCTATCACCACCACCACCACTCCAGCAGCTACCACCACCACCACCACTCCAGCAGCTATCACCACCACCACCACTCCAGCAGCAGCTATCACCACCACCACCACTCCAGCAGCAGCTATCACCACCACCACCACTCCAGCAGCAGCTATCACCACCACCACCACTCCAGCAGCAGCTATCACCACCACCACCACTCCAGCAGCAGCTATCACCACCACCACCACTCCAGCAGCAGCTATCACCACCACCACCACTCCAGCAGCAGCTATCACCACCACCACCAATCCAGCAGCAGCTATCACCACCACCACCACTCCAGCAGCAGCTATCACCACCACCACCACTCCAGCAGCAGCTATCACCACCACCACCACTCCAGCAGCAGCTATCACCACCACCACCACTCCAGCAGCAGCTATCACCACCACCACTACTCCAGCAGCAGCTATCACCACCACCACCACTCCAGCAGCAGCTATCACCACCACCACCATTCCAGCAGCAGCTATCACCACCACTCCAGCAGCAGCTATCACCACCACCACCACTCCAGCAGCAGCTATCACCACCACCACCACTCCAGCAGCAGCTATCACCACCACCACCACTCCAGCAGCTATCACCACCACCACCACTCCAGCAGCAGCTATCACCACCACCACCACTCCAGCAGCTATCACCACCACCACCACTCCAGCAGCTATCACCACCACCACCACTCCAGCAGCTATCACCACCACCACCACTCCAGCAGCAGCTATCACCACCACCACCACTCAAGCAGCAGCTATCACCACCACCACCACCACTCCAGCAGCTATCACCACCACCACCACTCCAGCAGCTATCACCACCAGCACCACCGCAGCAGCAGCAACTTCCGCTGCTGTCGTATCAACTGACCCTCCATCTTCTAGTGAAGGAACCCTGAGTCTTCAGTTCCGTCTCAACCAGACATTCAACTCGGATCTTTCCAACCCGTCCTCTTCAATGTTCAAGACTCTGGCTGCCAAAGTGGTCTCTGAGGTACGTATCGGGTGATTCCACGCCAGCGTAGGTGGACAATACTTTTTGGTATCTCAGATTGTTCTGGCAATTCTCACACAGATACGTCATTGGGAGGAAAGGTGTTTGACAGGCTTTTTACATTTGTATCACAAACCATTATTTATTTTTAAATCATGATGACAGTGGCCATTTTAGACCCTTTTTAGACCTGTACATGCCTGTTGTAAAAAAGACCCTATGATCAGTGAACTGTTCACGATACAGACAACATCTTGGTGTCATAATACTCCTAATATAGTGTGTTCTCAAATATAGTAGTATGTCTACATTCTGAAATAGAAAATGTCACATTCATTTATTCAACAAAATAACATTAAAGATGCACTGGGCAGAAATCGCTCCGCCATTTCCTGGTTGCAAAAATTCTAATAGTTCGCTAAAATTTCAGTTTTTGTGACAAAACAAATATATTTTTAATAACCAAAAATATTGTATTTTTAGCTGTTTGAAACTGGTGTACAAAGCCTAAAGTGAAATACGCAAAAACCTAAACTTAAGAATGAGAAGCATCGAAATAGCGCACGGAGAACAGATCTACCACTTCTTCGACTTGCTTTCAATGAGAACGACACACATTTCTATGGGAATTTGGTCGGGTCGCCCAAAAAAAGTTACATATCGCAGCTTTAATATCTCAAAAGTAACGTTTTTGATTTGGGACAATATACTCTTCAAAACACGTCAAACTTCCAGAGTGGGCTCTCTGGTACATTTAATGATATGACCCATTTTATACATAGAAATTGACATTATAGGTCATTTACTAAATCACAGCCCCCCTCCTTTAGGATTGTACATTCAGCAAATCACCAGCAGAGGGAGTTCCCTTTGAATCCATTGACCATTAACAGTGTTGGTGGTGCTCATAAAAATCGATCAGAACTTCAGAAATCAGCAGAGAGCCCACTCTGGAAATGGGATGTTCCTGTAGAGTATATTGTTTCAGACAATATGTCTTAAAATGAACAAATTTTTTTAAAAAAAGGGTACTTTTGAGAGGTCTGTTTGCTGTGAAAGACAATTAAAACAAAGCTTCTATTAATACAGTCAAAGGGCCCTGTTTTCATTTAACCTTTGATCATCCTGTGGTAATCTTTCAATGCAGGTGAACAGAGTTTATGCTAGGACCCCAAGCTTTCGTCGTTCCATTGTCAACTCATTCAGGTAAGTGTATGAATTCTCATTACCGACTGACTGGGGCTTTTTGTTCTACCTGATATTATTTTTAGTACTACATATATTGATTACTGCATTGTTGGGTTCAGAGCTTGTTAAAAAAAATGCATTTCACTGTACTTGTGAGCGTGATATTAAAAACTTGAAAACTTTGACGGTGACGGTGATTTCTGAGGGTTGTCCATTTTCTCTCCTTCTCCCGAGTAGGAGTGGATCTGTAGTTACCAACATGACCCTCGTGTTTGACAACAAGACTTCAGTTCCCAGCTCAAGCAGCGCACAAGCAACTTTCACCAACAGTTCCACCTCCCTGAACATTGTATCAGGAAGCACAATTGTTGGTAAGTATTCACCGCTGTGGGCGGACTGGTCATCTGGCATTTCGGGCAAATGCGCAGATGGGCTGGTCCATTTCCAGCCCAGTGGGCCTGTCTAACGTGTTTGTTTTTTGTTGCAAAAAATTATAATTATCTGGTTAATAATGGGGGCCTCAAGGGAAAAACGGGCCAGTGTGTTAGAAATCCCAGGGCCAATTTCTGGTCTCAGTCCGCCCCTGTTTCACTGTCTCCATACACATCTATAAAGAGCAAAGTCAACATTTGAACAGAAACATGAAAAGACAATCCACTTTTATAATTTACTGAACCATATCTGTTTTTCTTACTTTTTCAGACTCATCAGCCACATCAGGAAGTGCTCCCCGACCCACTGCCTTCTCTCTGGCTGCCTTGCCTCTCAGTTTGGCTCTGTTAATGGTACAGCTGCTGGCTAGCTAATAGCCTGGGCCATAGCTGCTGTGGCTCTGCTAGCTGCCGGCTAGCTAATAGCCTGGGTCATAGCTGCTGTGGCTCTGCTAGCTGCCGGCTAGCTAATATCCTGGGCCATAGCTGCTGTGGCTCTGCTAGCTGCCGGCTAGCTAATATCCTGGGCCATAGCTGCTGTGGCTCTGCTAGCTGCCGGCTAGCTAATAGCCTGGGCCATAGCTGCTGTGGCTCTGCTAGCTGCCGGCTAGCTAATAGCCTGGGCCATAGCTGCTGTGGCTCTGCTAGCTGCCGGCTAGCTAATAGCCTGGGCCATAGCTGCTGTGGCTCTGCTAGCTGCCGGCTAGCTAATAGCCTGGGCCATAGCTGCTGTGGCTCTGCTAGCTGCCGGCTAGCTAATAGCCTGGGCCATAGCTGCTGTGGCTCTGCTAGCTGCCGGCTAGCTAATAGCCTGGGCCATAGCTGCTGTGGCTCTGCTAGCTGCCGGCTAGCTAATAGCCTGGGCCATAGCTGCTGTGGCTCTGCTAGCTGCCGGCTAGCTAATAGCCTGGGCCATAGCTGCTGTGGCTCTGCTAGCTGCCGGCTAGCTAATAGCCTGGGCCATAGCTGCTGTGGCTCTGCTAGCTGCCGGCTAGCTAATAGCCTGGGCCATAGCTGCTGTGGCTCTGCTAGCTGCCGGCTAGCTAATAGCCTGGGCCATAGCTGCTGTGGCTCTGCTAGCTGCCGGCTAGCTAATAGCCTGGGCCATAGCTGCTGTGGCTCTGCTAGCTGCCGGCTAGCTAATAGCCTGGGCCATAGCTGCTGTGGCTCTGCTAGCTGCCGGCTAGCTAATAGCCTGGGCCATAGCTGCTGTGGCTCTGCTAGCTGCCGGCTAGCTAATAGCCTGGGCCATAGCTGCTGTGGCTCTGCTAGCTGCCGGCTAGCTAATAGCCTGGGCCATAGCTGCTGTGGCTCTGCTAGCTGCCGGCTAGCTAATAGCCTGGGCCATAGCTGCTGTGGCTCTGCTAGCTGCCGGCTAGCTAATAGCCTGGGCCATAGCTGCTGTGGCTCTGCTAGCTGCCGGCTAGCTAATAGCCTGGGCCATAGCTGCTGTGGCTCTGCTAGCTGCCGGCTAGCTAATAGCCTGGGCCATAGCTGCTGTGGCTCTGCTAGCTGCCGGCTAGCTAATAGCCTGGGCCATAGCTGCTGTGGCTCTGCTAGCTGCCGGCTAGCTAATAGCCTGGGCCATAGCTGCTGTGGCTCTGCTAGCTGCCGGCTAGCTAATAGCCTGGGCCATAGCTGCTGTGGCTCTGCTAGCTGCCGGCTAGCTAATATCCTGGGCCATAGCTGCTGTGGCATCAATCAACGGTTTCCCAGCTCTCATAGATACAGCCTTAAAGCTAGAATCTTTAGTTGCTACACCCATTTTTTCACATAGAAATTAATTATATGTAGCCATTGATTCTTGAAGAATATAACATATAAAATACCTCATGAGTTTAGTTCAACTGTCGTACCCCATCAGAACCCAAAATATAAAGATTGTTTTACCTCCAATGTTTCTAAACAATGCAAATGTAAACAAACACTGTATAGCCTCAAAACATTATTAAAACTATCATTTTGATATCATGGATGGTCAGTCCTTGCATCCATAGCTCTGTCTATGAATTTGAGAGTGGTCACATTTTTATTTACCAAAAAAAGAGAGCGGGTTGTGAATTTGTTTTGTTTCAATCAAGGACTCTAGCTTTAAGATGAATTACCTTCTTAAGCGTGAGAGTACACAACACATTTTAACCGTGTTAATTGCCAAAATATATATTTATTTTATGTACATTCCCCTACATTCATACACAAAAACTCAGCTAATTACTTTTTGATGTCAAGTACGATATTTGTGACATCCTTTAAGAATTCGTATTGTTTTTGTTCATGAATATTGATATTCATAGTATTGTTAATTAAGGGATACATTTTTCTATGGATTTTTTATTTTTTACAAACCAACACTAAACTGTATGTGACAAGTTTAAATGGATATACCTTGGGCTAGATTCTAACTGATCCGTGCTAACTGAAATCCGAATAGCGATTGTTTTGATGGTGTCGGAGGTGGAACTGCGATAGAGCGGCCAAATCCACAAGTGGGCCCCCCTAAAGCGGACATTGCCATTGGCTGCACGGAATTGCATCAACAGAAAAATCCCCATGCAGCCTTGTTCGAAACACTGGAATGTGAGATGTAAACTACACCTAGATAAGGCTGATGGAGATCCTCATTATAATGATTTTCAATTTGAGATTCATTTCTATATATAGACTACATTTTCTCCTTCTGAACATCTAAACCGCGAGTGGGATGGGGTGTGGCTTCGTGACAATGATCAAGAGCAGCTGCTCACCGATTGGACTGCTCCAACGCAGTTACACCGCTGAAACACCAGCTATATGCTTGTGTCGGCTATCGTTGGTAAACAGCTGATTTGATTGAAGCTCTTATCTTTCGTTGTTATTTACCACTTACCCATACAGGCTCTCACAGACATCAGTTCATTATGTATTTGCACCAGGTACCTTGTACAAAGCAACTTTGCACACTATTTATCCGTCAAATTTTTTATACTGAAAAGATCAAAAATGTTTCCTATTGTAGAATGTTTGCTTAAAAAAATAAAAATAATGTAACATGTTTTTTTTCTTATGTGTTATTTGATCTTAGTTCCCTCGAATTATTAACTGCTTTATATTTATATTCACCAAGACCGGTATGATATTTACTTTTGAGTTATTTTGGGCATATCACTGAAGTGTCAAAGTGTCCTGAGAGACTAATGTGGACCATTACAACGTTTTTTAAAAACTGTCGTAGAGCCTCGCCTGGTTTGTACTTGTCTTGTTAATATTAAATCTAATATATTATGTAACACCCGTAGAATATAGATGTGTCATTTTTTTCATTACTGTTGGAATATAATTACATTTTTTGTCGCATGTTATAACATCTCAAAATCCTTCTAGGGGTACATCTCAATAGTGTGGTCTAAAATCCTTCTAGGGGTACATCTCAATAGTGTGGTCTAAAATCCTTCTAGGGGTACATCTCAATAGTGAAGTATAATTTCCTTCTAGGGGTACAGCAATAATGTCGTTTAATATCCTTCTAGCAGGTAGAGTATAATATTATTAATATTATACCATTTAGCAGACGCTTTTACATTTTACATTTACATTTTAGTCATTTAGCAGACGCTCTTATCCAGAGCGACTTACAGTTAGTGAATGCATACATTTATTATTTTTTTTTCATACTGAACCCACATCCCTGCCGGCCAAACCCTCCCCTACCTTGGACGACACTGGACCAATTGTGCGCCTGCCCATGGGTCTCCCGGTCGCGGCTTGCAACAGAGCCTGGACTCGAACCAGGATCTCTAGTGGCACAGCTAGCACTGCGATGCGATCCAAAGCGACTTACAGTCATGTGTGCATAAATGTTTACGTATGGGTGGTCCCGGGGATCGAACCCACTACCCTGGTGTTACAAGCACCATGCTCTACCAATTGAGCTACAGAGGACCCAGTCAAAAGTTTGGACACACCTACTCATTCCAGGGTTTTTATTAATTGTTTTACATTGTAGAATAATAGTGAAGACATCAAAACTATGCAATAACACATATCCACAATCACCCGACCTCAACCCAATTGAGATGGTTTGGGATGACTCGGACCGCAGAGTGAAGGAAAAGCAGCCAACAAGTGCTCAGCATATGTCGGAAAAGCATTCCAGGTGAAGCTGGTTGAGAGAATGCCAAGAGTGTGCAAAGCTGTCATCAAGGCAAAGGGTGGCTGCTTTGAAGAATCTCAGATATAAAATATATTTTGATTGTTTAACACTTTTTTGGTTACTACCTGATTCCATATGTGTTATTTCATAGTTTTGATGTCTTCACTATTATTCTACAATATAGAAAATAGTAAAAAATAAAGAAAACCCCCTGAATGAGTAGGTGTGTCCAAACTTTTGACTGCTACTGTATATCTCCACTAATTTATGATTTTAACAAAAATATCTTCCCCACGTAGATCAAGAGACTGTATTTCAACCATAAACACAGAAAGAAACCACGTCGCGCCACAATACCAGTATTCAGTTGTCTATTATCAGGGAAAATCTTTACAAAATATAAACATTTCTGCCATTCTCTGGTCCATCAGTCAGAAGTGCTTAACTGTAGTTAGACTAGAAAAGTGCGGTCTCTCCGGTGAGCAGTTGAAAGAAACAGCATCTTTATCCTACAAGGTACATATTTACATGTCACACAGATTTACTGGGCCATTACTCCACACACACACACACACACACACACACACACACACAGTTATCATTCAGACATACAGACCTTCCAAACCCACAGCGCTAATATGATATAGGGATAGTAGATAGTAGATACTATTGTGTCCCAAAGGGCACCCTATTCCCTACATAGTGCACTACTTTAGTTGTCTCATAGTCAGAGGTCAAGGGTCAGAGGTTAGGGGTCACTTCCTGGCTTTGCCCTTGCCTTTGCCCTTTCCCTTCCCAGCATCCCCGGCTGTTGCCTTCTCCTTTTTGGGCTCCTTGGAGGGTTTGGCCTTCTTCTGCTGTGGAGGGGAGAGGAGAGGGGCGGGAGAAACAGGGAGGAGGGGGGAGGGAGAAACAGAGGGAGGCAGGTACAGGGGGGAGGGGGGTTGGAGAAACAGGGAGGAGGGGGGAGAGGGAAACAGGGGGGAGGGAGGTACAGGGGGGAGGGGGAAACAGGGAGGAGGGGGGAGAGGGGAAACAGGGGGGAGGGAGGTACAGGGGGGACGGGGAAACAGGGGGGAGGGAGAAGGGAGAAACAGGGGGAGGGAGAAGGGAGAAACAGGGGGGAGGGAGAAACAAGGGGAGGGAGAAACGGGGAGGGGGAAACAAGGGGAGGGAGAAACGGGGAGGGAGGGGGGAGAGAGAAACAGGAGGGAGGGGGGAGAGAGAAACAGGGGGGAGGGGGAAACAGGGGGGAGGGAGAAACAGGGAGGAGGGGGGAGAGGGAAACCGGGGGGAGGGAGAAGGGAGAAACAGGGGGAGGGAGAAACAAGGGGAGGGAGAAACGGGGAGGGAGAAACAAGGGGAGGGAGAAACGGGGAGGGAGAAACGGGGAGGGAGAAACGGGGAGGGAGGGGGGGAGAGAGAAACAGGGGGGAGGGGGAGAGAGAAACAGGGGGGAGGGGGAGAGAGAAACAGGGGGGAGGGGGAGAGAGAAACAGGGGGGAGGGGGAGAGAGAAACAGGGGGGAGGGGGAGAGAGAAACAGGGGGGAGAGGGAGAGAGAAACAGGGGGGAGGGGGGGAGAGAGAAACAGGAGGGAGGGGGGAGAGAGAAACAGGGGGGAGGGGGGGAGAGAGAAACAGGGGGGAGGGGGGAGAGAGAAACAGGGGGGGAGGGGGGAGAGAGAAACAGGGGGGAGGGGGGAGAGAGAAACAGGGGGGAGGGGGAGAGAGAAACAGGGGGGAGGGGGAGAGAGAAACAGGGGGGAGGGGGAGAGAGAAACAGGGGGGAGGGGGAGAGAGAAACAGGAGGGAGGGGGGAGAGAGAAACAGGGGGGAGGGGGGAGAGAGAAACAGGGGGGAGGGGGGAGAGAGAAACAGGGGGGAGGGGGGAGAGAGAAACAGGGGGGAGGGGGGAGAGAGAGAAACAGGGGGGAGGGGGGAGAGAGAAACAGGGGGGAGGGGGGAGAGAGAAACAGGGGGGAGGGGGGAGAGAGAAACAGGGGGGAGGTGGAGAGAGAAACAGGGGGGGGAGAGAAACAGGGGGGAGGGGGAGAGAGAAACAGGGGGGAGGGGGAGGGAGGGAGGGAAGACAGAGAGGAAGAGGAAGAGAGAAAAATAAAGTGATTATCTGATTCAGATTCACCAGTGTGTTATACAGTGGGGAAAAAAGTATTTAGTCAGCCAACAATAGTGCAAGTTCTCCCACTTAAAAAGATGAGAGAGGCCTGTAATTTTCATCATAGGTACACGTCAACTATGACAGACAAATTGAGAAAAAAAATCCAGAAAATCACATTGTAGGATTTTTTATGAATTTATTTGCAAATTATGGTGGAAAATAAGTATTTGGTCACCTACAAACAAGCAAGATTTCTGGCTCTCACAGACCTGTAACTTCTTCTTTAAGAGGCTCCTCTGTCCTCCACTCGTTACCTGTATTAATGGCACCTGTTTGAACTTGTTATCAGTATAAAATACACCTGTCCACAACCTCAAACAGTCACACTCCAAACTCCACTATGGCCAAGACCAAAGAACTGTCAAAGGACACCAGAAACAAAATTGTAGACCTGCACCAGGCTGGGAAGACTGAATCTGCAATAGGTAAGCAGCTTGGTTTGAAGAAATCAACTGTGGGAGCAATTATTAGGAAATGGAAGACATACAAGACCACTGATAATCTCCCTCGATCTGGGGCTCCACGCAAGATCTCACCCCGTGGGGTCCAAATGATCACAAGAACGGTGAGCAAAAATCCCAGAACCACACGGGGGGACCTAGTGAATGACCTGCAGAGAGCTGGGACCAAAGTAACAAAGCCTACCATCAGTAACACACTACGCCGCCAGGGACTCAAATCCTGCAGTGCCAGACGTGTCCCCCTGCTTAAGCCAGTACATGTCCAGGCCCGTCTGAAGTTTGCTAGAGTGCATTTGGATGATCCAGAAGAGGATTGGGAGAATGTCATATGGTCAGATGAAACCAAAATAGAACTTTTTGGTAAAAACTCAACTCGTCGTGTTTGGAGGACAAAGAATGCTGAGTTGCACCCAAAGAACACCATACCTACTGTGAAGCATGGGGGTGGAAACATCATGCTTTGGGGCTGTTTTTCTGCAAAGGGAACAGGACGACTGATCCGTGTAAAGGAAAGAATGAATGGGGCCATGTATCGTGAGATTTTGAGTGAAAACCTCCTTCCATCAGCAAGGGCATTGAAGATGAAACGTGGCTGGGTCTTTCAGCATGACAATGATCCCAAACACACTGCCCGGGCAACGAAGGAGTGGCTTCGTAAGAAGCATTTCAAGGTCCTGGAGTGGCCTAGCCAGTCTCCAGATCTCAACCCCATAGAAAATCTTTGAGGGAGTTGAAAGTCCGTGTTGCCCAGCGACAGCCCCAAAACATCACTGCTCTAGAGGAGATCTGCATGGAGGAATGGGCCAAAATAGTGTGTGAAAACCTTGTGAAGACTTACAGAAAACGTTTGACCTGTGTCATTGCCAACAAAGGGTATATAACAAAGTATTGAGAAACTTTTGTTATTGACCAAATACTTATTTTCCACCATAATTTGCAAATAAATTCATAAAAAATCCTACAATGTGATTTTCTGGAGAATTTTTTTTCCTCATTTTGTCTGTCATAGTTGACGTGTACCTATGATGAAAATTACAGGCCTCTCTCATCTTTTTAAGTGGGAGAACTTGCACAATTGGTGGCTGACTAAATACTTTTTTTCCCCCACTGTACATCACCAGTGTGTTCTACATCACCAGTGTGTTCTACATCACCAGTGTGTTATACATCACCAGTGTGTTCTACATCACCAGTGTGTTCTACATCACCAGTGTGTTCTACATCACCAGTGTGTTCTACATCACCAGGGTGTTCTACATCACCAGGGTGTTATACATCACCAGTGTGTTCTACATCACCAGTGTGTTCTACATCACCAGTGTGTTCTACATCACCAGGGTGTTCTACATCACCAGTGTGTTCTACATCACCAGTGTGTTCTACATCACCAGTGTGTTCTACATCACCAGTGTGTTCTACATCACCAGAGTGTTCTACATCACCAGTGTGTTCTACATCACCAGTTCTATATTCAGGTCAAGGAATGGATTGTTCATCTTTCAGAACGAGCATGTGTGTGCATAAACGTGTGTGTGTGTGTGTGTGTGTGTGTGTGTGTGTGTTGTGTTGTGTTTGTACACATGTGTGTGTTGTGTGTGTATATCTACAGGTAACTGCCAAAATAAAGGAGACCCCAACATAAAGTGTCTTAACAGGGCGTTGGGCCTCCACAAGCCAGAACAGCTTCAATGCGCCTTGGCATAGATTCTACAAGGGTCTGTGCCACTCCAGAATCTCCCACCATTCAGGGACCGCTCATTCCCTGTGGATGGGTGCATTCCCCCTCGTACGGCCCAGTACATCACTGGGGCCGAGCTCCCTGCCATCCAGGACCTCTATACCAGTACATCACTGGGGCCGAGCTCCCTGCCATCCAGGACCTCTATACCAGTACATCACTGGGGCCGAGCTCCCTGCCATCCAGGACCTCTATACCAGTACATCACTGGGGCAGAGCTCCCTGCCATCCAGGACCTCTATACCAGTACATCACTGGGGCCGAGCTCCCTGCCATCCAGGACCTCTATACCAGTACATCACTGGGGCCGAGTTTCCTGCCATCCAGGACCTCTATACCAGGCGGTGTCAGAGGAAGCCCCTACAAACGGTCAAAGACTCCAGCCACCCTGGTCATAGACTGTTCTCTCTGCTACCGCACGGCAAGCGGTACCGGAGCGCCAAGTCTAGGTCCAAGAGGCTTCTTAACAGCTTCTACCCCCAAGCCATAAGACTCAAGAACATCTAATCAAATGGCCACCCGGATTATTTGCACTGTTCCCCCCCCCTTACGCTGCTGTTTCTCTCTGTTTATTATCTATGCATAGTCACTTTAATAACTCTACCTACATGTACATATTACCTCAATTACCTCGACTAACCGGTGCCCCCGCACATTGACTCGGTACCGGTACCCCCTGTATATAACCTCATTATTACCTCGACTAACCGGTGCCCCCGCACATTGACTCTGTACCGGTACCCCCTGTATATAGCCTCATTATTACCTCGACTAACCGGTGCCCCCGCACATTGACTCGGTACCGGTACCCCCTGTATATAGCCTCATTACTACCTCGACTAACCGGTGCCCCCGCACATTGACTCGGTACCGGTACCCCCTGTATATAGCCTCATTACTACCTCGACTAACCTGTACCCCCCCGCACATTGACTCGGTACCGGTACCCCCTGTATATAGCCTCATTATTACCTCGACTAACCAGTGCCCCCGCACATTGACTCGGTACCGGTACCCCCTGTATATAGCCTCATTATTACCTCAACTAACCTGTGCCCCCGCACATTGACTCGGTACCGGTACCCCCTGTATATAGCCTCATTACTACCTCGACTAACCTGTACCCCCCCGCACATTGACTCTGCACCGGTACCCCCTGTATATAGCCTCATTATTACCTCGACTAACCGGTGCCCCCACACATTGACTCGGTACCGGTACCCCCCCTTGTATATAGCCTCGCTACTGTTATTTTACTGCTGCTCTTTAATTATTTGTTACTTTTATTTAGTATTATTTTATATTGTATTGTTTTGGTATTCTTTCTTAAAACTGCATTGTTGGTTAAGGGGCTTGTCAGTAAGCATTTCACTGTAAGGTGCATGTGACAAATACAATTTGATTTTTGATTTTGTATTTGACATCCTGGGAAGAGACCACTCCCATCAGGATAGAAATGATCCACCAGAGGTCGAAGGTGATCCCTCAGAATGTCTGTGTGCTTACTGGCGTTTCCCCATGTCCTCTAAGGGGGCTGAGTGGACCCAAACCATGCCAGGAAACTGCACCCCACACCACAGAGCTGACAGAACCCTTTACTCAAGGGTTTCCTTTATTTGGAAAGTTATCTGTATATATATAAAAGTGTGTGTGTGTATGTGTATGTGTGTGTGTGTGTGTGTGTGTGCGTGCAGTGGTACAGTACATTTCGACACTAGAATGAATGTTTCTGACTCATATCGATGCCACATTGACCGTTTAAAACCAGAGAAGTTGGTTCTAAGGGGGCAGCTGACCTTTAAATAATTCCCAATTTCTTCTAAAAAATAAGTTGGTAAAAAATAAAAATGTAAGAGAAGTGGGGGGTATATATATATATATATATATATATATAGTGTCTAGAAGTGTGTTCCTCCTTACTTTGATCATGGCGTCAGCTGCAACACCTTCCTCCTCCTCCTCTTCCTCAGGCTGTTCCTCTCGCCCCTCTCCTCCCAGCTCCGCCTCCGCTCCCCCGCCACGACGGCCCTTCTTGATTGGTTGGAGGGAGTAGGGTGTCAGGTGGGTCTCACGGTTATAGGCCCTCGTGAACGCTGACTTCACCTGGGCACAGATTAGATTAATACCATTATTACAATCACAGATTGGGATTATTATTATAATAGGGCTCTGGTCAAGTTTATCATAGGGGTCAGGTCAGGTCAGGCTGCCCACCCTCGCCCCCACCCCTCCCCCCCATCTCCTCTGACCTTGGGGTCTAGTTTAGCATAGGGGTCAGCCCCCCCACCCCTCCCCCCGTCTCCTCTGACCTTGGGGTCTAGTTTAGCATAGGGGTCAGCCCCCCCCCCCACCCCTCCCCCCGTCTCCTCTGACCTTGGGGTCTAGTTTAGCATAGGGGTCAGCCCCCCCCCACCCCTCCCCCCGTCTCCTCTGACCTTGGGGTCTAGTTTAGCATAGGGGTCAGCCCCCCCCACCCCTCCCCCCGTCTCCTCTGACCTTGGGGTCTAGTTTAGCATAGGGGTCAGCCCCCCCCACCCCTCCCCCCGTCTCCTCTGACCTTGGGGTCTAGTTTAGCATAGGGGTCAGCCCCCCCACCCCTCCCCCCGTCTCCTCTGACCTTGGGGTCTAGTTTAGCATAGGGGTCAGCCCCCCCACCCCCCCACCCCTCCCCCCATCTCCTCTGACCTTGGGGTCTAGTTTAGCATAGGGGTCAGCCCCCCCACCCCTCCCCCCGTCTCCTCTGACCTTGGGGTCTAGTTTAGCATAGGGGTCAGCCCCCCCCACCCCTCCCCCCGTCTCCTCTGACCTTGGGGTCTAGTTTAGCATAGGGGTCAGCCCCCCCACCCCTCCCCCCGTCGCCTCTGACCTTGGGGTCTAGTTTAGCATAGGGGTCAGCCCCCCACCCATGCCCCCACCCCTCCCCCGTCACCTCTGACCTTGGGGTCTAGTTTAGCATAGGGGTCAGCCCCCCCACCCCTCCCCCCGTCTCCTCTGACCTTGGGGTCTAGTTTAGCATAGGGGTCAGCCCCCCCACCCCTCCCCCCGTCTCCTCTGACCTTGGGGTCTAGTTTAGCATAGGGGTCAGCCCCCCCCCCCCACCGTCTCCTCTGACCTTGGGGTCTAGTTTAGCATAGGGGTCAGGCTGCCCCCCCACCCCTCCCCCCGTCTCCTCTGACCTTGGGGTCTAGTTTAGCATAGGGGTCAGGCTGCCCCACCCCTCCCCCCGTCTCCTCTGACCTTGGGGTCTAGTTTAGCATAGGGGTCAGCCCCCCCCACCCCTCCCCCCGTCTCCTCTGACCTTGGGGTCTAGTTTAGCATAGGGGTCAGCCCCCCCACCCCTCCCCCCGTCTCCTCTGACCTTGGGGTCTAGTTTAGCATAGGGGTCAGGCTGCCCCCACCCCTCCCCCCGTCTCCTCTGACCTTGGGGTCTAGTTTAGCATAGGGGTCAGGCTGCCCCACCCCTCCCCCCATCTCCTCTGACCTTGGGGTCTAGTTTAGCATAGGGGTCAGGCTGCCCCACCCCTCCCCCCGTCTCCTCTGACCTTGGGGTCTAGTTTAGCATAGGGGTCAGCCCCCCCACCCCTCCCCCCGTCTCCTCTGACCTTGGGGTCTAGTTTAGCATAGGGGTCAGGCTGCCCCACCCCTCCCCCCGTCTCCTCTGACCTTGGGGTCTAGTTTAGCATAGGGGTCAGGCTGCCCCACCCCTCCCCCCGTCTCCTCTGACCTTGGGGTCTAGTTTAGCATAGGGGTCAGGCTGCCCCACCCCTCCCCCCGTCTCCTCTGACCTTGGGGTCTAGTTTAGCATAGGGGTCAGCCCCCCACCCCTCCCCCCATCTCCTCTGACCTTGGGGTCTAGTTTAGCATAGGGGTCAGGCTGCCCCACCCCTCCCCCCGTCTCCTCTGACCTTGGGGTCTAGTTTAGCATAGGGGTCAGGCTGCCCCACCCCTCCCCCCGTCTCCTCTGACCTTGGGGTCTAGTTTAGCATAGGGGTCAGCCCCCCACCCCTCCCCCCGTCTCCTCTGACCTTGGGGTCTAGTTTAGCATAGGGGTCAGGCTGCCCCCCCACCCCTCCCCCCGTCTCCTCTGACCTTGGGGTCTAGTTTAGCATAGGGGTCAGGCTGCCCCACCCCTCCCCCCGTCTCCTCTGACCTTGGGGTCTAGTTTAGCATAGGGGTCAGGCTGCCCCACCCCTCCCCCCGTCTCCTCTGACCTTGGGGTCTAGTTTAGCATAGGGGTCAGGCTGCCCCCCCACCCCTCCCCCCGTCTCCTCTGACCTTGGGGTCTAGTTTAGCATAGGGGTCAGGCTGCCCCCCCACCCCTCCCCCCCGTCTCCTCTGACCTTGGGGTCTAGTTTAGCATAGGGGTCAGGCTGCCCCCCCACCCCTCCCCCCGTCTCCTCTGACCTTGGGGTCTAGTTTAGCATAGGGGTCAGGCTGCCCCACCCCTCCCCCCGTCTCCTCTGACCTTGGGGTCTAGTTTAGCATAGGGGTCAGCCCCCCCACCCCTCCCCCCGTCTCCTCTGACCTTGGGGTCTAGTTTAGCATAGGGGTCAGGCTGCCCCCCCACCCCTCCCCCCGTCTCCTCTGACCTTGGGGTCTAGTTTAGCATAGGGGTCAGGCTGCCCCCCCACCCCTCCCCCCGTCTCCTCTGACCTTGGGGTCTAGTTTAGCATAGGGGTCAGGCTGCCCCACCCCTCCCCCCGTCTCCTCTGACCTTGGGGTCTAGTTTAGCATAGGGGTCAGGCTGCCCCCCCACCCCTCCCCCCGTCTCCTCTGACCTTGGGGTCTAGTTTAGCATAGGGGTCAGCCCCCCCACCCCTCCCCCCGTCTCCTCTGACCTTGGGGTCTAGTTTAGCATAGGGGTCAGGCTGCCCCACCCCTCCCCCCGTCTCCTCTGACCTTGGGGTCTAGTTTAGCATAGGGGTCAGGCTGCCCCACCCCTCCCCCCGTCTCCTCTGACCTTGGGGTCTAGTTTAGCATAGGGGTCAGCCCCCCCACCCCTCCCCCCGTCTCCTCTGACCTTGGGGTCTAGTTTAGCATAGGGGTCAGCCCCCCCACCACCCCTCCCCCCGTCTCCTCTGACCTTGGGGTCTAGTTTAGCATAGGGGTCAGGCTGCCCCACCCCTCCCCCCGTCTCCTCTGACCTTGGGGTCTAGTTTAGCATAGGGGTCAGCCCCCCCACCCCTCCCCCCGTCTCCTCTGACCTTGGGGTCTAGTTTAGCATAGGGGTCAGCCCCCCCACCCCTCCCCCCGTCTCCTCTGACCTTGGGGTCTAGTTTAGCATAGGGGTCAGCCCCCCCACCCCTCCCCCCGTCTCCTCTGACCTTGGGGTCTAGTTTAGCATAGGGGTCAGGCTGCCCCCCCACCCCTCCCCCCGTCTCCTCTGACCTTGGGGTCTAGTTTAGCATAGGGGTCAGGCTGCCCCCCCACCCCTCCCCCCGTCTCCTCTGACCTTGGGGTCTAGTTTAGCATAGGGGTCAGGCTGCCCCACCCCTCCCCCCGTCTCCTCTGACCTTGGGGTCTAGTTTAGCATAGGGGTCAGCCCCCCCACCCCTCCCCCCGTCTCCTCTGACCTTGGGGTCTAGTTTAGCATAGGGGTCAGGCTGCCCCCCCACCCCTCCCCCCGTCTCCTCTGACCTTGGGGTCTAGTTTAGCATAGGGGTCAGCCCCCCCACCCCTCCCCCCGTCTCCTCTGACCTTGGGGTCTAGTTTAGCATAGGGGTCAGGCTGCCCCCCCACCCCTCCCCCCGTCTCCTCTGACCTTGGGGTCTAGTTTAGCATAGGGGTCAGGCTGCCCCCCCCAGACGCTGATCTCCATGAGGCTGTCCACATCCTCTCTGACCAGGTGGTAGTCATCTAACAGCTGGACGGCCTGACCAGCCCCCTCCGCCCCCTGCCTCTGGAGAGGACACAACAGGGCCATGCGGAGGTAGGGCAGGTAGTCCAGGCTCACTGCCTGTCTGCTACTTAATGTCCTGAAGGATGGAGAGGAGGGGGGAGATGAGAGGAGGAGGGGGAGAGGAGGAGGAGGGGAGAGGAGGGGGAGAGGAGGAGGGGGGGAAGAGAGAGGAGGAGGGGAGAGGAGGAGGGGGAGGGGAGAGAGGAGGAGGGGAGAGAGGAGGAGGGGAGAGAGGGGGGAGAGAGGAGGAGGGGAGAGAGGGGGGAGAGAGAGGAGGGAGGGGGGAGAAGGAGGGGGGAAGAGATAGAAGGAGGGGAGATAGGAGGAGGGGGAGAAAGGAGGAGGGGGGAGAGAGGAGGAGGGGGGAGGAGGAGGGGGGAAGAGAGAAGGAGGGGAGAGAGGAGGAGGGGGAGAGAGGGGGAGAAAGGAGGAGGGGGGAGAGAGGAGGGAGAGATGGGGGGAGATGAGAGAGGAGGGGGGGAGATAAGAGGGGGGGAGAAGAGGGAGGGGAGAGGAGGGGGGAGATAGGAGGAGGGGGAGGGGAGAGGAGGGGGGAGATAGGAGGAGGGGGAGAGAGGAGGAGGGGGGGAGAAAGGAAGAGATAGGAGGAGGGGGAGAAAGGAGGAGGGGGGAAGAGATCGGAGGAGGGAGGGGAGAGATGGGAGGGGGGAGGACAGAGAGGAGAGGGAGAGAGGAGGTTGAGAGAAGAGGAGAGAGGTGGGGGGAGAGAAGAGGGAGGGGTAGGAGGAGGGGGAGAGATAGGAGGATGGGGGAGAGAAGAGGGGGGAGAGATAGGAGGAGGGGGGAGAGATAGGAGGAGGGGGGAGAGAAGAGGGGGGAGAGAGGAGGAGAGAGGAGGGAGGGGGGAGGAGGAGGGGGGAAGAGAGAAGGAGGGGAGATAGGAGGAGGGGGAGAGAGGGGGAGAAAGGAGGAGGGGGGAGAGAGGAGGAGGGGGGAGAGAGGAGGAGAGAGGAGGGAGGGGGGAGGAGGAGGGGGGAAGAGAGAAAGAGGGGAGAGAGGAGGAGGGGGAGAGAGGGGGAGAAAGGAGGAGGGGGGAGAGAGGAGGGAGAGATGGGGGGAGATGAGAGAGGAGGGGGGAGATAAGAGGGAGAGAGGAGGGGGGGAGAAGAGGGAGGGGAGAGGAGGGGGGAGATAGGAGGAGGGGGAGGGGAGAGGAGGGGGGAGATAGGAGGAGGGGGGAGAAAGGAAGAGATAGGAGGAGGGGGAGAAAGGAGGAGGGGGGAAGAGATCGGAGGAGGGAGGGGAGAGGAGGATGGGAGGGGGGAGATGGGAGGGGGGAGGAGAGAGAGGAGAGGGAGAGAGGAGGTTGAGAGAAGAGAGGTGGGGGGAGAGAAGAGGGAGGGGTAGGAGGAGGGGGAGAGATAGGAGGATGGGGGAGAGAAGAGGGGGGAGAGAGGAGGGGGGAATTTGTTCAATAGAAAACGTATTGTTGCAAAACATTTAGCTAAAGTGTGCAACTAATGAATATACCCAAGATGAGTCCAAGCTCCTGGTTGAGTGTGAGGCTGTAAGACTGTGTGTCTATACCAGTGTGTATCGGACTGTGTGTCTATACCAGTGTGTATCAGACTGTGTGTCTATACCAGTGTGTATCAGACTGTGTGTCTATACCAGTGTGTATCAGACTGTGTGTCTATACCAGTGTGTATCAGACTGTGTGTCTATACCAGTGTGTATCAGACTGTGTGTCTATACCAGTGTGTATCAGACTGTGTGTCAGTGTGTATCGGACTGTGTGTCTATACCAGTGTGTATCAGACTGTGTGTCTATACCAGTGTGTATCAGACTGCGTGTCTATACCAGTGTGTATCAGACTGTGTGTCTATACCAGTGTGTATCAGACTGTGTGTCTATACCAGTGTGTATCAGACTGTGTGTCTATACCAGTGTGTATCAGACTGTGTGTCTATACCAGTGTGTATCGGACTGTGTGTCTATACCAGTGTGTATCAGACTGTGTGTCTATACCAGTGTGTATCAGACTGTGTGTCTATACCAGTGTGTATCAGACTGTGTGTCTATACCAGTGTGTATCAGACTGTGTGTCTATACCAGTGTGTATCAGACTGTGTGTCTATACCAGTGTGTATCAGACTGTGTGTCAGTGTATCAGACTGTGTGTCTATACCAGTGTGTATCGGACTGTGTGTCTATACCAGTGTGTATCGGACTGTGTGTCTATACCAGTGTGTATCGGACTGTGTGTCTATACCAGTGTGTATCAGACTGTGTTGTCTATACCAGTGTGTATCAGACTGTGTGTCTATACCAGTGTGTATCAGACTGTGTGTCTATACCAGTGTGTATCAGACTGTGTGTCTATACCAGTGTGTATCGGACTGTGTGTCTATACCAGTGTGTATCAGACTGTGTGTACCAGTGTGTATCAGACTGTGTGTCATACCAGTGTGTATCAGACTGTGTGTCTATACCAGTGTGTATCAGACTGTGTGTCTATACCAGTGTGTATCAGACTGTGTGTCTATACCAGTGTGTATCAGACTGTGTTGTCTATACCAGTGTGTATCAGACTGTGTGTGTCAGTGTGTATCAGACTGTGTGTCTATACCAGTGTGTATCGGACTGTGTGTCTATACCAGTGTGTATCGACTGTGTGTCTATACCAGTGTGTATCGGACTGTGTGTCTATACCAGTGTGTATCAGACTGTGTGTCTATACCAGTGTGTATCGACTGTGTGTCTATACCAGTGTGTATCAGACTGTGTGTTCTATACCAGTGTGTATCAGACTGTGTGTCTATACCAGTGTGTATCAGACTGTGTGTCTTATACCAGTGTGTATCAGACTGTGTGTCTATACCAGTGTGTATCAGACTGTGTGTCTATACAGTGTGTATCAGACTGTGTGTCTATACCAGTGTGTATCCAGAACTGTGGTGTCTATACATGTGTATCAGACTGTGTGTCTATACCAGTGTGTATCAGACTGTGTGTCTATACCAGTGTGTATCAGACTGTGTGTCTATACCAGTGTGTATCAGACTGTGTGTCTATACCAGTGTGTATCAGACCTGTGTGTCTATACCAGTGTGTATCAGACTGTGTGTCTATCCCCAGTGTGTATCAGACCTGTGTGGTCCTATACCAGTGTGTATCAGACTGTGTGTCTACCAGTGGTGTATCTGACTGCTGTGTGATCAGTGTGATATCGGACTGGTGTCTATACCAGTGTGTATCAGACTGTGTGTCTATACCAGTGTGTATCAGACTGTGTGTCTATACCAGTGTGTATCAGACTGTGTGTCTATACCAGTGTGTATCAGACTGTGTGTCTATACCAGTGTGTATCAGACTGTGTGTCTATACCAGTGTGTATCAGACTGTGTGTCTATACCAGTGTGTATCGGACTGTGTGTCTATACCAGTGTGTATCAGACTGTGTGTCTATACCAGTGTGTATCAGACTGTGTGTCTATACCAGTGTGTATCAGACTGTGTGTCTATACCAGTGTGTATCAGACTGTGTGTCTATACCAGTGTGTATCAGACTGTGTGTCTATACCAGTGTGTATCAGACTGTGTGTCAGTGTGTATCAGACTGTGTGTCTATACCAGTGTGTATCAGACTGTGTGTCTATACCAGTGTGTATCGGACTGTGTGTCTATACCAGTGTGTATCGGACTGTGTGTCTATACCAGTGTGTATCGGACTGTGTGTCTATACCAGTGTGTATCAGACTGTGTGTCTATACCAGTGTGTATCAGACTGTGTGTCTATACCAGTGTGTATCAGACTGTGTGTCTATACCAGTGTGTATCAGACTGTGTGTCAGTGTGTATCAGACTGTGTGTCTATACCAGTGTGTATCGGACTGTGTGTCTATACCAGTGTGTATCAGACTGTGTGTCTATACCAGTGTGTATCGGACTGTGTGTCTATACCAGTGTGTATCAGACTGTGTGTCTATACCAGTGTGTATCGGACTGTGTGTCTATACCAGTGTGTATCAGACTGTGTGTCTATACCAGTGTGTATCAGACTGTGTGTCTATACCAGTGTGTATCAGACTGTGTGTCTATACCAGTGTGTATCAGACTGTGTGTCTATACCAGTGTGTATCAGACTGTGTGTCAGTGTGTATCGGACTGTGTGTCTATACCAGTGTGTATCGGACTGTGTGTCTATACCAGTGTGTATCAGACTGTGTGTCAGTGTGTATCAGACTGTGTGTCTATACCAGTGTGTATCAGACTGTGTGTCAGTGTGTATCAGACTGTGTGTCTATACCAGTGTGTATCAGACTGTGTGTCTATACCAGTGTGTATCAGACTGTGTGTCTATACCAGTGTGTATCAGACTGTGTGTCTATACCAGTGTGTATCAGACTGTGTGTCTATACCAGTGTGTATCAGACTGCGTGTCTATACCAGTGTGTATCAGACTGCGTGTCTATACCAGTGTGTATCAGACTGCGTGTCTATACCAGTGTGTATCAGACTGTGTGTCTATACCAGTGTGTATCAGACTGTGTGTCTATACCAGTGTGTATCAGACTGTGTGTCTATACCAGTGTGTATCAGACTGTGTGTCTATACCAGTG
>CM062494.1:141707097-141724597 GCA_031479575.1 Coregonus ussuriensis | reverse complement strand
GGGTTTATGTCTGTGTATTAACCTGGTGAGATTGGGTTTATGTCTGTGTATTAACCTGGTGATACAGGGTTTATGTCTGTGTATTAACCTGGTGATACAGGGTTTATGTCTGTGTATTAACCTGGTGATACAGGGTTTATGTCTGTGTATTAACCTGGTGATACAGTGTTTATGTCTGTGTATTAACCTGGTGAGATAGAGTTTATGTCTGTGTATTAACCTGGTGAGATTGGGTTTATGTCTGTGTATTAACCTGGTGATACAGGGTTTATGTCTGTGTATTAACCTGGTGATACAGGGTTTATGTCTGAGTATTAACCTGGTGAGATAGGGTTTAGGTCTGTGTATTAACCTGGTGATACAGGGTTTATGTCTGTGTATTAACCTGGTGATACAGGGTTTATGTCTGTGTATTAACCTGGTGAGATAGGGTTTATGTCTGTGTATTAACCTGGTGAGATAGAGTGTATGTCTGTGTATTAACCTGGTGATACAGGGTTTATGTCTGAGTATTAACCTGGTGAGATAGGGTTTAGGTCTGTGTATTAACCTGGTGATACAGGGTTTATGTCTGTGTATTAACCTGGTGATACAGGGTTTATGTCTGTGTATTAACCTGGTGAGATAGGGTTTATGTCTGTGTATTAACCTGGTGAGATAGAGTTTATGTCTGTGTATTAACCTGGTGAGATTGGGTTTATGTCTGTGTATTAACCTGGTGAGATAGAGTTTGTCTGTGTATTAACCTGGTGATACAGGGTTTATGTCTGTGTATTAACCTGGTGATACAGGGTTTATGTCTGTGTATTAACCTGGTGATACAGGGTTTATGTCGGTGTATTAACCTGGTGATACAGGGTTTAGGTCTGAGTGTGTCTCACCCAGCAGCTGCAGGTTTAACATGTATGTAGTTCTCTTGGATGAACAGCGGAGCCAGAGAGTAATCATGGAAGAACAGGTCTGACTTGTCAATCAACGTCATGTGACTTGACTCCTCCCCCTTGGAGAACACCTTCCTGCACACGTCAAACGGACCCAGCTTCATGTCCTGCATACACACACACACACACACAACATGGTCACGCAAACACACACACTAACTAACACATTACAGGGTTACACACACACACACACACACACACACACACACGGTTACACAATACTTGTCAAGGGTAGTCGAAATCTCACCCATATCTTAGTCTCCATTTTCTCATCATCACACAGACACAGACCTTACAAACAGAAACATTCTCTCTGACCTTGCGTGCGTTGTTGGCGTCCTCTTTGACCCGGTCGTAGGTCATGACCTTGTCCTTGGCCGACCACATTCTCAAGTTGTGGAGGACCTGTAGACCAGTTGCCATGGTTATCGACAGTTGCCACAGTTACAGAAGATTGTCATAGTTACCGACGATTGTAATAGCTACGGATGATTTCATTTAACAACATGTTTTTTAAAAAGTATTCATCCCCTTATTTACCTGTCGGATGTCTTGATTGGACGCCAGGATCATCTCGTTTAGGGCAGGAGGCGGGATTTTCAGACCCTCTTTGAAAGCAATGGACATCATGGCACCCTGAGAGAGAGAGATGGAGGGAGAGAGACGGAGGGAGAGAGAAGGAGGGAGAGAGACGAAGGGAGAGAGAAGGAGGGAGAGAGAGAGAAGGAGGGAGAGAGAGAGAAGGAGGGAGAGAGAGAGAAGGAGGGAGAGAGGCTAGAAAGAGAAGGAGGGAGAGAGAGAGACGGAGGGAGAGAGAGAGACGGAGGGAGAGAGAGACAGAGGGAAGGAGAGAGAGACGGAGGGAGGGAGAGAGACGGAGGGAGGGAGAGAGACGGAGGGAGGGAGAGAGACGGAGGGAGGGAGAGAGACAGAGGGAGGGAGAGAGACGGAGGAAGAGAGAGAGACGGAGGGAGGGAGAAGGAGGGAGAGAGAGAGACAGAGGGAGAGAGAAGGAGGGAGAGAGAAGGAGGGAGAGAGACGGAGGGAGAGAGACGGAGGGAGAGAGACGGAGGGAGAGAGACGGAGGGGAGAGAGAGAAGGAGGGAGAGAGACGGAGGGAGAGAGACGGAGGGAGAGAGACGGAGGGAGAGAGAGAAGGAGGGAGAGAGAGAGACGGAGGGAGAGAGAGAGACGGAGGGAGAGAGAGAGACGGAGGGAGAGAGAGAGACGGAGGGAGAGAGAGAGACGGAGGGAGAGAGAGAGACGAAGGGAGAGAGAGAGACGGAGGGAGAGAGAGACGGAGGGAGAGAGAGAGACGGAGGGAGAGAGAGAGACGGAGGGAGAGAGAGAGACGGAGGGAGGGAGAGAGACGGAGGGAGGGAGAGAGAAGGAGGGAGAGAGGAGGGAGAGAGAGAGACGGAGGGAGGGAGAGAGACGGAGGGAGAGAGAGAGACGGAGGGAGAGAGAGAGACGGAGGGAGGGAGAGAGAGAGACGGAGGGAGGGAGAGAGAGAGACGGAGGGAGGGAGAGAGAGAGACGGAGGGAGGGAGAGAGAAGGAGGGAGGGAGAGAGACAGAGGGAGAGAGAGAGACGGAGGGAGGGAGAGAGACGGAGGGAGAGAGAGAGACGGAGGGAGGGAGAGAGAAGGAGGGAGAGAGAGAGACGGAGGGGAGAGAGAGAGAGACGGAGGGGAGAGAGAGACGGAGGGGAGAGAGAGACGGAGGGGAGAGTGAGACGGAGGGGAGAGAGAGAAGGAGGGAGAGAGAGAGACGGAGGGAGAGAGAGAGACGGAGGGAGAGAGAGAGACGGAGGGAGAGAGAGAGACGGAGGGAGAGAGAGAGACGGAGGGAGAGAGAGAGACGGAGGGAGGGAGAGAGAAGGAGGGAGGGAGAGAGGAGGGAGAGAGAGAGATAGAGGGAGAGAGAGAGACGGAGGGAGGGAGAGAGAAGGAGGGAGAGAGAGAGACGGAGGGAGAGAGAGAGACGGAGGGAGAGAGAAGGAGGGAGAGAGAGAGACGGAGGGGAGAGAGAGACGGAGGGGAGAGAGAGAGACGGAGGGAGAGAAGGAGGGAGAGAGAGAGACGGAGGGGAGAGAGAGACGGAGGGAGGGAGAGAGAAGGAGGGAGAGAGAGAGACGGAGGGGAGAGAGAGGAGAGAGAGGTATTAAGATGAAAAGAGAGATGATGGCCTCCCGAGCGGCGCAGCGGTCTAAGGACGTTACTACAGACCCGGGTTCATTCCCGGGCTGTGCCACAACCGGCCGTGGCCGGGAGTCCCATAGGACGGCGCACAATTGGCCCAGCGTCGTCCGGGTTAGGGGAGGGTTTGGCCCAGCGTCGTCCGGGTTAGGGGAGGGTTTGGCCCAGCGTCGTCCGGGTTAGGGGAGGGTTTGGCCCAGCGTCGTCCGGGTTAGGGGAGGGTTTGGCCCAGCGTCGTCCGGGTTAGGGGAGGGTTTGGCCCAGCGTCGTTAGGGGAGGGTTTGGCCCAGCGTCGTCCGGGTTAGGGGAGGGTTAGGGGAGGGTTTGGACCAGCGTTGTCCGGGTTAGGGGAGGGTTTGGCCCAGCGTCGTCCGGGTTAGTGGAGGGTTCGGCCCAGCGTCGTTAGGGGAGGGTTTGGCCCAGCGTCGCCCGGGTTAGGGGAGGGTTTGGCCCAGCGTCGTCCGGGTTAGGGGAGGGTTTGGCCCAGCGTCGTCCGGGTTAGGGGAGGGTTTGGCCCAGCGTCGTTAGGGGAGGGTTTGGCCCAGCGTCGCCCGGGTTAGGGGAGGGTTTGGCCCAGCGTCGTCCGGGTTAGGGGAGGGTTTGGCCCAGCGTCGTCCGGGTTAGGGGAGGGTTTGGCCCAGCGTCGTCCGGGTTAGGGGAGGGTTAGGGGAGGGTTTGGCCCAGCGTTGTCCGGGTTAGGGGAGGGTTTGGCCCAGCGTCGTCCGGGTTAGGGGAGGGTTTGGCCCAGAGTCGTCCGGGTTAGGGGAGGGTTTGGCCCAGCGTCGTCCGGGTTAGTGGAGGGTTCGGCCCAGCGTCGTCCGGGTTAGGGGAGGGTTTGGCCCAGCGTCGTCCGGGTTAGGGGAGGGTTTGGCCCAGCGTCGTCCGGGTTAGGGGAGGGTTTGGCCCAGCGTCGTCCGGGTTAGGGGAGGGTTCGGCCCAGCGTCGTCCGGGTTAGGGGAGGGTTTGGCCCAGCGTCGTCCGGGTTAGGGGAGGGTTTGGCCCAGAGTCGTCCGGGTTAGTGGAGGGTTTGGCCCAGCGTCGTCCGGGTTAGGGGAGGGTTTGGCCCAGCGTCGTCCGGGTTAGGGGAGGGTTTGGCCCAGCGTCGTCCGGGTTAGGGGAGGGTTTGGCCCAGCGTCGTCCGGGTTAGGGGAGGGTTTGGCCCAGCGTCGTC
This sequence comes from Coregonus ussuriensis, assembly GCA_031479575.1. Classification (NCBI taxonomy): domain Eukaryota; kingdom Metazoa; phylum Chordata; class Actinopteri; order Salmoniformes; family Salmonidae; genus Coregonus; species Coregonus ussuriensis. The sequence continues at coordinate 141,720,288 of CM062494.1, read as the reverse complement.
CGGGTTAGGGGAGGGTTTGGCCCAGCGTCGTTAGGGGAGGGTTTGGCCCAGCGTCGCCCGGGTTAGGGGAGGGTTTGGCCCAGCGTCGTCCGGGTTAGGGGAGGGTTTGGCCCAGCGTCGTCTGGGTTAGGGGAGGGTTTGGCCCAGCGTCGTCCGGGTTAGGGGAGGGTTCGGCCCAGCGTCGTCCGGGTTAGGGGAGGGTTTGGCCCAGCGTCGTCCGGGTTAGGGGAGGGTTTGGCCCAGCGTCGTCCGGGTTAGGGGAGGGTTTGGCCCAGCGTCGTCCGGGTTAGGGGAGGGTTTGGCCCAGCGTCGTCCGGGTTAGGGGAGGGTTTGGCCCAGCGTCGTTAGGGGAGGGTTTGGCCCAGCGTCGCCCGGGTTAGGGGAGGGTTTGGCCCAGCGTCGTCCGGGTTAGGGGAGGGTTTGGCCCAGCGTCGTCTGGGTTAGGGGAGGGTTTGGCCCAGCGTCGTCCGGGTTAGGGGAGGGTTCGGCCCAGCGTCGTCCGGGTTAGGGGAGGGTTTGGCCCAGCGTCGTCCGGGTTAGGGGAGGGTTTGGCCCAGCGTCGTCCGGGTTAGGGGAGGGTTTGGCCCAGCGTCGTCCGGGTTAGGGGAGGGTTTGGAGCGCGGTTAAGGCGGGTCATGTTTCGGAGGACGCATGACTCCACATTCGCCTCTCCCGAGCCCGTTGGGGAGTTGCAGCGATGAGGCAAGATCGAAAATTGGGGAGAAAAACTATTTGACTCTACATTGACGTGTAATGCGTTTCTGTGTGTTAATGTGATGCATTGTGCAAGTTTTCCTGGCGTGTGTTTTCCTGGCGTGTGTTTTCCTGGCGTGTGTTTTCGTGTGTGTGTGTGTGTGTGTGTGTGTGTGTGTGTGTGTACCTTGATCTGTTCTAGTCGTGGTCTCTGGAAGCGCAGGTCAAAGCAGTAGTTGGCCAAGGAGCGGATCTTCTGGTGGTTACGGTCATTACACATACAGATGATGGGGATCTTGGACTGTTTAATCAGACCTATCATCTCCTACAGGGGTTAGGGGTTAAAGGTCATTACACATACAGATGGAGACAACTCTATCCTGTCTATAGTCTACCTGACATGGAGACAACTCTATCCTGTCTATAGTCTACCTGACATGGAGACAACTCTATCCTGTCTATAGTCTACCTGACATGGAGACAACTCTATCCTGTCTACCTGACATGGAGACAACTCTATCCTGTCTATAGTCTACCTGACATGGAGACAACTCTATCCTGTCTATAGTCTACCTGACATGGAGACAACTCTATCCTGTCTATAGTCTACCTGACATGGAGACAACTCTATCCTGTCTATAGTCTACCTGACATGGAGACAACTCTATCCTGTCTATAGTCTACCTGACATGGAGACAACTCTATCCTGTCTATAGTCTACCTGACATGGAGACAACTCTATCCTGTCTATAGTCTACCTGACATGGAGACAACTCTATCCTGTCTATAGTCTACCTGACACGGAGACAACTCTATCCTGTCTATAGTCTACCTGACACGGAGACAACTCTATCCTGTCTATAGTCTACCTGACACGGAGACAACTCTATCCTGTCTATAGTCTACCTGACATGGAGACAACTCTATCCTGTCTATAGTCTACCTGACATGGAGACAACTCTATCCTGTCTATAGTCTACCTGACATGGAGACAACTCTATCCTGTCTATAGTCTACCTGACATGGAGACAACTCTATCCTGTCTATAGTCTACCTGACATGGAGACAACTCTATCCTGTCTATAGTCTACCTGACATGGAGACAACTCTATCCTGTCTATAGTCTACCTGACATGGAGACAACTCTATCCTGTCTATAGTCTACCTGACATGGAGACAACTCTATCCTGTCTATAGTCTACCTGACATGGAGACAACTCTATCCTGGCTATAGTCTACCTGACATGGAGACAACTCTATCCTGTCTATAGTCTACCTGACATGGAGACAACTCTATCCTGTCTATAGTCTACCTGACATGGAGACAACTCTATCCTGTCTATAGTCTACCTGACATGGAGACAACTCTATCCTGTCTATAGTCTACCTGACATGGAGACAACTCTATCCTGTCTATAGTCTACCTGACATGGAGACAACTCTATCCTGTCTATAGTCTACCTGACATGGAGACAACTCTATCCTGTCTATAGTCTACCTGACATGGAGACAACTCTATCCTGTCTATAGTCTACCTGACATGGAGACAACTCTATCCTGTCTATAGTCTACCTGACATGGAGACAACTCTATCCTGTCTATAGTCTACCTGACATGGAGACAACTCTATCCTGTCTATAGTCTACCTGACATGGAGACAACTCTATCCTGTCTATAGTCTACCTGACATGGAGACAACTCTATCCTGTCTATAGTCTACCTGACATGGAGACAACTCTATCCTGTCTATAGTCTACCTGACATGGAGACAACTCTATCCTGTCTATAGTCTACCTGACATGGAGACAACTCTATCCTGTCTATAGTCTACCTGACATGGAGACAACTCTATCCTGTCTATAGTCTACCTGACATGGAGACAACTCTATCCTGTCTATCGGTAGGTAGATGACCAGTGTCTCCATCACAGGAAGCAGGTAGATGTGGGGATTGGGTCTGTGTGTGTGTGTGAGAGAGATGGAGACAGGAAGTGTGTACCTGTATTCCCCCTCGGTCTTCGTTGCCTGCCATGCCATCGATCTCATCCATGATCAGAACATGTTTACTACTGACTGTCTGAGATGAACCTGGAGAGAGACAGGAGGGGAGAGAGAGACAGAGAGATAGAAATGGAAGGAGAGAGAGAGAGAGAGAGAGAGAGAGAGAGAGAGAGAGAGAGATGGAAGGAGAGAGAGAGAGAGAGAGAGAGAGAGAGAGAGAGAGAGAGAGAGAGAGAGAGAGAGAGAGAGAGAGAGAGAGAGAGAGAGAGAGAGAGAGAGAGATGGAAGGAGAGAGAGATGGAAGGAGAGAGAGAGACAGACAGAAAGAGAGAGAGATAGACAGACAGAGAGAGAAATATGGAAGGAGAGAGAGAGAGAGAGCGGGATGGAAGAGGAGAGAGAGCGGGGAGAGAGAGATGGAAGGAGAGAGAGAGAGATGGAAGGAGAGGGGGAGAGAGACAGGAGGGGAGAGAGACAGAGAAAGAGAGAGATGGAAGGAGAGAGAGCGACAGGAGGGGTGAGAGATGGAAGGGGAGAGAGAGAGAGAGACAGAGAGAGAGAGGAGGGGAGAGAGACAGAAAGAGAGAGATGGAAGAAGAGAGAGAGAGAGAAAAAAAATAAGAAAGATTATTCAATTCCATCCACAAAGTGCAATTTGGTTGCAGAAAAATGGTGTGTGTGTGGTGTGAGTGTGTGTTTACCCGTGTAGAAGTTGTTGATGCTGGTGTTGTTCAGAGACTCAGCGATCACCTCTTTTAGACTGTTCTTACTGCGGGTACAGCTGGCATTCATCTCTACATAGCTATAGGCCAGCTCCTAAAACACACCACAGTAAGAGATGAGGTGAACAGAAACTGAGATTTAGAACCAGACAACACAGGACAGACACTGGAGTGGAGTGTGTGTGTGGCGCGCAAGCGTGTAGCGTGCGAGTGTGTGTGTGGCGCGCAAGCGTGTAGCGTGCGAGTGTGTGTGTGGCGCGTGTGGGAGTGCGTGTGTGTGTGTAGCGTGCGAGTGTGAGTGTGTAGCATGTGAGAGTGCGTGTGTGTGTGGTGCGCGAGCGTGTGTGTGTGTAGCGTGCGAGTGTGTGTGTGTAGCATGTGAGAGTGCGTGTGTGTGAGGCGTGCGAGCGTGTGTGTGTGGCGCGTGTGAGAGTGCGTGTGTGTGTGTGTAGTGCGCGAGCGTGTGTAGCGTGCGAGCGTGTAGCGAGCGTGTGTGTGTGTAGCGTGCGAGCGTGTAGCGAGCGTGTGTGTGTGTAGCGTGCGAGCGTGTGTGTGTGTGTAGCGTGCGAGCGTGTAGCGAGCGTGTGTGTGTGTGTAGCGTGCGTGTAGCGAGCGTGTGTGTGTAGCGTGCGAGCGTGTGTGTGTGTAGCGTGCGAGCGTGTAGTGTGCGAGTGGGTGTGTGTGTGTGTGTGTGTGTGTGTGTGTGTGTAGCGTGTGTGTGTAGCGTGCGAGTGTGTGTGTGGCGTGAGAGTGTGTGTGTGGCGTGAGAGTGTGTGTGTGTGAGGCGTGCGCTTGTGTTCAGACTGACCTCACAGACCAAGGCAGCTGTGGTGGTCTTGCCCACACCCGGAGGTCCAGATAGCAGGGCTGCCTTGAAGCTTGAACCATCATCCTTAGCACTGGCAAACTTCCCAAACCCTCTCCCTTAGAAAGAGAGAGAGGTGGAGAGGGGGGGGGGGGAGAGAGGTGACAAATTATTTCTCTACTTCTAAGAGAGTATACAAACACTACTAGACAGAGAGTGAGAGAGACAGAGAGAGAGAGAGAGAGAGAGAGAGAGAAGGAGGGAGGGGGAGAGAGAGAGAGAGAGAGCGAGAGAGAGACAGAGAGACAGAGAGACAGAGAGAGAGAGAGAGAGAGAGAGAGAGAGAGAGAGAGAGAGAGAGAGAGAGAGAGAGAGAGAGAGAGAGAGAGAGAGAGAGAGAGAGAGAGAGAGAGGAGGAGGGAGGGGGAGAGAGACAGAGAGAGAGCGAGAGAGAGACAGAGAGAGAGAGAGAGAGAGAGAGAGAGAGAGAGAGAGAGAGAGAGAGAGAGAGAGAGAGAGAGAGAGAGAGAGAGAGAGAGAGAGAGAGAGAGAGAGTGAGTGAGAGAGTTGCAGACAGACAGACCTGCTGGTTTAGCCCCTCCCACTGCATGGTGAGTGTGCCAGTTCTTCAGCCAGCGAAGCAACTTATTGGCCGGGCTCTGGTCTCCCTGCTGACCAATCACAGCCTTCAGATTCCGGGGGCGGTACTTGTCCACCCACAGCAGACTGAAATCTTCACCCGCGAATGAGGGCACAGACGGAGTGGCAGAGGAGGAAGATGATTCGCTCTTACCCCCCAAGCCCAGCCCCCTTTTGACACCTGAACCTGTACTCTTCCCTGGGGGGGTCACACTGTCCCCCACCCCGACTCCTCGCCTCGACGCTGAGCCAGGTCTGGAGGGTTTGGGGGTCTTGGGGGGAGTTTTGGGGGAGAGTTTGGGGGTGCGGGGGGAGGTCTTGGTGTCCGGGGTTCTGCTCTTAGATACCTTGTTCTGATAGGACGACAGAGAAAATACAAGTTAGTACATCACCAGGAAGACAGAGGAGATACAAGTTAACATCATCACCAGGAAGACAGAGGAGATACAACAAGGCTGACCTTCTAGGCAGAGTTGCAAAGAAAAAGTATTCCTCTGTCCAGTGTCTGTGCTCTTTTGCCCATCTTAATCTTTTCTTTTTATTGGCGAGTCTGAGATATGGCTTTTTCTTTGCTACTCTGCCTAGAAGGTCAGCATCCAGGAGTCGCCTCTTCACTGTTGACGTTGAGACTGGTGTTTTGCGGGTACTATTTAATGAAGCTGCCAGTTGAGGACCTGTGAGGCGTCTGTTTCTCAAACTAGACACTAATGTATTTGTCCTCTTGCTCAGTTGTGCACCGGGGCCTCCCACTCCTCTTTCTATTCTGGTTAGAGCCAGTTTGTGCTGTTCTGTGATGGGAGTAGTACACAGCGTTGTACGAGATCTTCAGTTTCTTGGCAATTTCTCGCATGGAATAGCCTTCATTTCTCAGAACAAGAATAGACTGACGAGTTTCAGAAGAAAGTGATTTGTTTCTGGCCATTTTGAGCCTGTAATCGAACTCACATTTGCCGTTGCTCCAGATACTCAACTAGTCTCAAGAAGGCCAGTTCTATTGTTTCTTTAAATCAGCACAACAGTTTTCAGCTGTGCTAACATAATTGCAAAAGGGTTTTCAAATGATCAATTAGCCTTTTAAAATGATCAACTTGGATTAGCAAACACAACGTGCCATTGGAACACAGGACTGATGGTTGCTGATAATGGGCCTCTGTACGCCTATGTAGATATTCCATTAAAAATCAGCCGTTTCCAGCTACAATAGCCATTTACAACATTAACAATGTCTACACTGTATTTCTGATCAATTCGATGTTATTTTAAAATGGACACATTTTTTTTGCTTTTCTTTCAAAAACAAGGACATTTCTAAGTGACCCCAAACTTTTGAACGGCAGCGTACATACATATATATATATATATATATATATATATATATATATATACACACATATCCTTTAAATATATATATATTTCCCTTTATTACTTTCCCCACCACTTTCTTCTGAAACTCAGGTAGCGTACGTCACATCAAATCAGGTTTTTATCCTGTAGAAGATCGGGATTGGATTGTAATGCAGCGCTGCATTCATCTGACAGACCTAACTTGAATGACTGCTTTCTTTATATCCAGTAGGATGTTTCCCCTAGAAAGGGGGGCTCTGGGATAGAACTTTTTAATATTTGTACTGTACTAATATTTAGTTAAAGCCTAGTTAGGCTATCCATTTTTAAGTAATGAACTGATTATACATTTAGTCATTGCTCTTCTTAAAACCCACGTGATATTGTATTCTATTAGACGTCATGTTGACATAATATTTTATGTTTAATCGGAGACGTGTTCAGAGTAAAGAAACAGTCACAGTTAACATGGGAACATCGGCATTCTTTTTCTAAATAATACAGGAAGGATTTCCGAGTGGGAGGAAGGATGGATTTCCTAGCGGGAAGGAAGGATTTCCTAGCGGGAAGGAAGGATTTCCTAGCGGAAGGAAGGATTTCCTAGCGGGAAGGAAGGATTTCCTAGCGAGAGGAAGGATTTCCTAGCGGAAGGAAGGATTTCCTAGCAGAAGGAAGGATTTCCTAGCTGGAAGGAAGGATTTCCTGGCGGAAGGAAGGATTTCCTAGCGGGAAGGAAGGATTTCCTAGCGGGAAGGAAGGATTTCCTAGCGGGAAGGAAGGATTTCCTAGCGGGAAGGAAGGATTTCCTAGCATCCTAGGTTTTCACTTGGAATAATATAACTCTTGAAGCCCTCATTATGCCTCGAGCAGGTGTCTACTCGGACAATGTGGTAAAGTACTAGTTTATTCATTCTCCACCATTTATGAAAAACCCTCTCACTTGGTATCAATTGACTACATTATTATTATTATTGTATTCTTTTTTGCTCGCTCACCTCACTTTTCTGGGAAACAAAACAGTTAAACAGTAAATCAACTTTGTCCAGCCTTGGTAAAAAATATAGTTTTAGTATATTATATTAGTTAAATATAGTTCTAGTATATTATATTAGTTAAATATAGTTTTAGTATATAATAATAATAATAATAAGCCATTTAGCAGACGCTTTTATCCAAAGCGACTTACAGTCATGCGTGCATACATTTTTGTGTATTATATTAGTTAAATATAGTTTTAGTATATTATATTAGTTAAATATAGTTTTAGTATATTATATTAGTTAAATATAGTTTTAGTATATTATATTAGTTAAATATAGTTTTAGTATATTATATTAGTTAAATATAGTTTTAGTATATTATATTAGTTAAATATAGTTTTAGTATATTATATTAGTTAAAATATAGTTTTAGTATATTATATTAGTTAAATATAGTTTTAGTATATTATATTAGTTAAATATAGTTTTAGTATATTATATTAGTTAAATATAGTTTTAGTATATTATATTAGTAAAATATAGTTTTAGTATATTATATTAGTTAAATATAGTTTTAGTATATTATATTAGTTAAATATAGTTTTAGTATATTATATTAGTTAAATATAGTTTTAGTATATTATATTAGTTAAATATAGTTGTACTATATTATATTAGTTAAATATAGTTGTACTATATTATATTAGTTAAATATAGTTTTACTATATTATATTAGTTAAATATAGTTTTACTATATTATATTAGTTACATATAGTTTTAGTATATTATATTAGTTACATATAGTTTTAGTATATTATATTAGTTAAATATAGTTTTAGTATATTATATTAGTTAAATATAGTTTTAGTATATTATATTAGTTAAATATAGTTTTAGTATATTATATTAGTTAAATATAGTTTCAGTATATTATATTAGTTAAATATAGTTTTAGTATATTATATTAGTTAAATATAGTTTTAGTATATTATATTAGTTAAATATAGTTTTAGTATATTATATTAGTTAAATATAGTTTCAGTATATTATATTAGTTAAATTCAGTTTTAGTATATTATATTAGTTAAATATAGTTTTAGTATATTATATTAGTTACGGTTCATTCAGAGACCTGCATCCGACCGCAATCATGATTAACTTGTAATATGATCTTGCATCCCAAATGGCACCCTACTCCCTATATTACTAGGTTGGACCAAATGGCACCCTACTCCCTATATTACTGGGTTGGACCAAATGGCACCCTACTCCCTATATTACTAGGTTGGACCAAATGGCACCCTACTCCCTATATTACTAGGTTGGACCAAATGGCACCCTACTCCCTATTTTACTAGGTTGGACCAAATGGCACCCTACTCCCTATATTACTAGGTTGGACCAAATGGCACCCTACTCCCTATTGTCCCAAATGGCACCCTACTCCCTATTTTACTGGGTTGGACCAAATGGCACCCTGCTCCCTATTTTACTAGGTTGGACCAAATGGCACCCTGCTCCCTATTTTACTAGGTTGGACCAAATGGCACCCTACTCCCTATTTTCCCAAATGGCACCCTACTCCCTATATTACTGGGTTGGACCAAATGGCACCCTACTCCCTATTTTACTAGGTTGGACCAAATGGCACCCTACTCCCTATATTACTGGGTTGGACCAAATGGCACCCTACTCCCTATTTTACTAGGTTGGACCAAATGGCACCCTACTCCCTATATTACTGGGTTGGACCAAATGGCACCCTACATTACTGGGTTGGACCAAATGGCACCCTACTCCCTATATTACTAGGTTGGACCAAATGGCACCCTACTCCCTATATTACTAGGTTGGACCAAATGGCACCCTACTCCCTATATTACTAGGTTGGACCAAATGGCACCCTACTCCCTATTTTACTAGGTTGGACCAAATGGCACCCTACTCCCTATATTACTAGGTTGGACCAAATGGCACCCTACTCCCTATTTTACTAGGTTGGACCAAATGGCACCCTACTCCCTATTTTACTGGGTTGGACCAAATGGCACCCTACTCCCTATTTTACTAGGTTGGACCAAATGGCACCCTACTCCCTATTTTACTAGGTTGGACCAAATGGCACCCTACTCCCTATATTACTGGTTGGACCAAATGGCACCCTACTCCCTATTTTACTAGGTTGGACCAAATGGCACCCTACTCCCTATTTTACTAGGTTGGACCAAATGGCACCCTACTCCCTATTTTACTGGGTTGGACCAAATGGCACCCTACTCCCTATTTTACTAGGTTGGACCAAATGGCACCCTACTCCCTATTTTACTAGGTTGGACCAAATGGCACCCTACTCCCTATATTACTGGGTTGGACCAAATGGCACCCTACTCCCTATTTTACTAGGTTGGACCAAATGGCACCCTACTCCCTATATTACTAGGTTGGACCAAATGGCACCCTACTCCCTATTTTACTAGGTTGGACCAAATGGCACCCTACTCCCTATTTTACTAGGTTGGACCAAATGGCACCCTACTCCCTATATTACTAGGTTGGACCAAATGGCACCCTACTCCCTATATTACTAGGTTGGACCAAATGGCACCCTACTCCCTATATTACTAGGTTGGACCAAATGGCACCCTACTCCCTATATTACTGGGTTGGACCAAATGGCACCCTACTCCCTATTTTCCCAAATGGCACCCTACTCCCTATTTTACTAGGTTGGACCAAATGGCACCCTACTCCCTATTTTACTAGGTTGGACCAAATGGCACCTTACTCCCTATTTTACTGGGTTGGACCAAATGGCACCCTACTCCCTATTTTACTGGGTTGGACCTCCCGTCACTCGGTCGCTGGTTCTAATCCCCGAGCCGACTAGGTGAAAAATCTGTCGATGTGCCCTTGAGCAAGGCACTTAACCCTAATTGCTCCTGTAAGTCGCTCTGGATAAGAGCGTCTGCTAAATGACTAAAATGTAAAAAAAAAATGTAGATGCCACATCGATGCCCAACAGTAGAACGGAAGCTAATGACTGTTCGGTCTAGATTACACTATAGTGTCCTGGATATATGATGACATTGCTGAAGTAGGTCAATATTTAGCAGGAAACAACTCTGTCATCATTCATCATGTCGTCAAATGTACTTTCGACAGACGCTGTCATCAGCTAGCACAGTCGGTCAGCGCTCAATGACAATGCACTGAGGAGAACGCTCAGTCAGGCTTCAGTCCTAAAACTACAATTCTAAACAATATTGTGAGGAAATGTGCTGCACCATGAATAGTGGCAGTACTTTTGACCAGAGCCCATTGTTCCCCTCACCTCAGCAGCAATCAGGTCCTTTTGACCAGAGCCCACTGTTCCCCTCACCTCTGCCTCTGCAGCAATCAGGTCCTTTTGACCAGAGCCCATTGTTCCCCTCACCTCTGCCTCTGCAGCCATCAGGTCCTTTTGACCAGAGCCCACTGTTCCCCTCACCTCTGCCTCTGCAGCAATCAGGTCCTTTTGACCAGAGCCCACTGTTCCCCTCACCTCAGCAGCAATCAGGTCCTTTTGACCAGAGCCCATTGTTCCCCTCACCTCTGCCTCAGCAGCCATCAGGTTCTTTTGACCAGAGCCCATTGTTCCCCTCACCTCTGCCTCAGCAGCCATCAGGTCCTTTTGACCAGAGCCCACTGTTCCCCTCACCTCTGCCTCTGCAGCAATCAGGTCCTTTTGACCAGAGCCCACTGTTCCCCTCACCTCAGCAGCAATCAGGTCCTTTTGACCAGAGCCCATTGTTCCCCTCACCTCTGCCTCAGCAGCCATCAGGTTCTTTTGACCAGAGCCCATTGTTCCCCTCACCTCTGCCTCAGCAGCCATCAGGTCCTTTTGACCAGAGCCCATTGTTCCCCTCACCTCTGCCTCAGCAGCCATCAGGTCCTTTTGACCAGAGCCCATTGTTCCCCTCACCTCTGCCTCATCAGCCATCAGGTCATTTTGACCAGAGCCCACTGTTCCCCTCACCTCTGCCTCAGCAGCAATCAGGTACTTGGATTTCTTCCCCGGTTTACTTCTGATCAGCTCCAACAGACCATCCTCATCCAGAATCTTAGTACCAAACCCCTCCGCCTGGAGAGAGAGAGAGAGGAGAATGAGGATGAGAGAGAGAGGAGAGCGAGGATGAGAGAGAGAGAGAGAGAGAGAGAGAGGAGAGAGAGAGAATGAGAGAGGAGAGAGAGAGAGAGAGAGAGAATGAGAGAGGAGAGAGAGAGGAGACAGAGAGACAGAGGAGCGAGAGAGAGAAGAGAGAGGAGATTATACTGAAAAAAATTGAGGATAAAGGTAGAGTAGGAGAGAGCGCGACAGAGAGAGCGAGACAGAGAGAGCGAGAGCGACAGAGAGAGAGCGAGACAGAGAGAGAGAGAGCGAGAGCGACAGAGAGAGAGAGAGAGAGACAGAGAGAGAGTGACAGAGAGACAGAGAGAGAGTGACAGAGAGAGAGAGAGAGAGAGGAGAGAGAGACAGAGAGAGAGAGAGAGACAGCGAGAGAGAGACAGCGAGAGAGAGAGAGAGAGAGCGAGAGAGAGAGAGAGAGAGCGAGAGAGAGAGAGAGAGCGAGAGAGAGAGAGACAGCGAGAGAGAGAGAGACAGCGAGAGAGAGAGACAGCGAGAGAGAGAGAGAGAGAGAGACAGCGAGAGAGAGAGAGAGAGAGAGAGAGAGAGAGAGAGAGAGAGAGAGAGAGAGAGAGAGAGAAAGCTAAATAAGGGAACCCTTTGCGTACCTTCTCAGTCTTGGCCGCTCCTCCATCTCTCCCCATCACCAGGTACGTGGTCCTCTTACTGACGTTCCCGGTCACCTTCCCCCCATAGCGTTCTACCAGGGACTTGGCCTCATCCCGCTCCATACACTCCAACACACCTGATATCACAAACACACATCCCTCCAGGCAGTTCTCTGCTCCCTGCACACACGGGTTATACACACGGGTTATGAACACGGGTTACACACACACGGGTTACACACACACGGGTTACACACACACGGGTTACACACACACGGGTTACACACACACGGGTTACACACACACGTTACACACACACGGGTTACACACACACGGGTTACACACACACGGGTTACACACACACGGGTTACACACACACGGGTTACACACACGGGTTACACACACAGGTTACACACACAAGGGTTATACACACAAGGGTTATACACACACAGGTTATACACACGTGAATAGTGTAGTTTTATTGTGTTAGTGAAATGCGTGATATTGCGTCTGTATCTTACAGTGGGTATTTCTTTAGACCTCAGGGCTCTGGGTCCGTCTCTGTTCAGGTAACTACGGAAGGCTGACGGGTTTCCTCGCTTCCTCTCTGAATCCTCTGGACTGGTGCTCTGGACACACACACACACACACACACACACAGTCACGGTTACACACACACACACACAGTCTCTGGGTCCGTCTCTGTTCAGGTAACTACGGAAGGCTGACGGGTTTCCTCGCTTCCTCTCTGAATCCTCTGGACTGGTGCTCTGGACACACACACACACACACACACACACAGTCACGGTTACACACACACACACACACACAGTCACGGTTACACACAGTCACACACACACACACAGTCACGGTTACACACAGTCACACACACACACATTCACGGTTACACACGGTTACACACACACACACACACACACAGTCACACACACACACACAGTCACGGTTACACACAGTCACACACACACACACAGTCACGGTTACACACAGTCACACACACACACACAGTCACGGTTACACACAGTCACACACACACACACAGTCACGGTTACACACAGTCACACACACACACACAGTCACGGTTACACACAGTCACACACACACACACAGTCACGGTTACACACAGTCACGGTTACACACAGTCACACACACACACACAGTCACGGTTACACACAGTCACACACAGTCACGGTTACACACAGTCACACACAGTCACT
>CM062494.1:141672097-141704597 GCA_031479575.1 Coregonus ussuriensis | reverse complement strand
AGGGGAGGGAGGGGGGAGTAAGGAGAGAGGGGAGGGGAGGGAGACGAGAGGGAGAGAGGAGTGTGGGAAGGGGAGTATAAATAGCCAGGTGACCATTAACCATTCCATCAGTGTTGTTGACCTGACTAACTAACCATTCCATCAGTGTTGTTGACCTGACTAACTAACCATTCCATCAGTGTTGTTGACCTGACTAACTAACCATTCCATCAGTGTTGTTAACATGACTAACTAACCATTCCATCAGTGTTGTTGCCATGACTAACTAACCATTCCATCAGTGTTGTTGCCATGACTAACTAACCATTCCATCAGTGTTGGTGACCTGACTAACTAACCATTCCATCAGTGTTGTTGACCTGACTAACTAACCATTCCATCAGTGTTGTTGCCATGACTAACTAACCATTCCATCAGTGTTGTTGACCTGACTAACTAACCATTCCATCAGTGTTGTTGACCTGACTAACTAACCATTCCATCAGTGTTGTTGCCATGACTAACTAACCATTCCATCAGTGTTGTTAACATGACTAACTAACCATTCCATCAGTGTTGTTGACCTGACTAACTAACCATTCCATCAGTGTTGTTGCCATGACTAACTAACCATTCCATCAGTGTTGTTAACATGACTAACTAACCATTCCATCAGTGTTGTTGCCATGACTAACTAACCATTCCATCAGTGTTGTTGCCATGACTACCTAACCATTCCATCAGTGTTGTTGCCATGACTAACTAACCATTCCATCAGTGTTGTTGACCTGACTAACTAACCATTCCATCAGTGTTGTTGACCTGACTAACTAACCATTCCATCAGTGTTGTTGACATGACTAACTAACCATTCCATCAGTGTTGTTAACATGACTAACTAACCATTCCATCAGTGTTGTTGCCATGACTAACTAACCATTCCATCAGTGTTGTTGCCATGACTAACTAACCATTCCATCAGTGTTGTTGCCATGACTAACTAACCATTCCATCAGTGTTGTTGACCTGACTAACTAACCATTCCATCAGTGTTGTTAACATGACTAACTAACCATTCCATCAGTGTTGTTGCCATGACTAACTAACCATTCCATCAGTGTTGTTGCCATGACTAACTAACCATTCCATCAGTGTTAGAGCCGATTTGGGCATATTTTGTATAAAAGACTGAACATACTGAGCTCCATGTACATTTGTGTAAATATATTAAATATTAATGTATATGATGAAATATTAGGTACGTACCTTTATGATTTATTTACCGGATTGAGATATATTCATTTGTTATTAGTGTAACTCAGTTTTTGGCCCCCCCTCTTGCCCATTCATTGTACTGTGTTAATTGTGTTAGTATAAAGGCAGGAAGTTGGGCCTTCGGGGGGAGGAGTCCTTGCTAGATGCGGGAGCGGTATAGTTTTTTGACCATATAGACATACAGAAATACAGACAGACAGGTCATATTATATTATGTATTTGCATTTCAAGTAATCTCTGCTTTAAGTTGATTGGAGAATACCTTTTTGTTAGATAAGAAGAATAAACATTTTTTGTTGCACTATATCCCTGGATCTCATTGAATGTTTGGCCATTTGGAAACGTTGAGTGTGGACTGTATGCGTCAGAAACAACCCCGCTTCAGGCTAGGGCAGTGGCTATGGTAAAGTGGAAAGGAAGCCACTACATTCAAGTCAAAAAACTCCGTGAAGGATTACTACCGGAAGGAAATCTCCGGTTCGGACACACGCTGGATTTTGTTCTATTTGTAATTGCATTCGGACCATAAGGACAGCTCGCTTGGAAGGATTTGAACTCCTAGATTTGAACTCCCAGCCGTGAGTAACCACTGCGAATGAATGAGCTGCCCTGTTCAAGGCGATCGTTTGATCATGCATATTATGGAAGCGCAAATGTGCTTATAATTGGAATGTTTGATAAACTTGGGAATGGAATTCAAAATACAGCGCTGTGAAAACAATTAAGAAGTTTAAGTTTGGGAAACACAGATCCTATGCACAATGTAGCCTAATCATATATCTAATATTTGGCCTAACGTGGAAATGCAATCCATCAACGCAACGAATGCAACCTAAGGATCTAAAGATACTGCGTGTTAAAACTTCATTAAAGGGACAAAACCTCAACGGGATGAAATGTTTAAAACGCATCTAAAATGCCAAACTTGCACATGTGCAATTCAAAATGGGTCAATATGCTGAAATGGATGACTGTGTTTTTAAAGATTAAAGGAGGTCTAAAGGGGCATTACGTTTAACAATCAAACCAACAACCGTGTCATTGTAAATTGAGTGAACTAAAAGTGAATGATGGAGGAGGAAATCCCAAATAAGACTCCACTGGAGAGGGCAGAGGAGCATCTAAATTCACTCTATGCAGCCCGGAGAGGCAAACTTGGAGTGTGTACACGCAAAATGAATGAAATAAAAGTCCTTCTTGTTGATGGAGGAAACATTGCAACTGTGAATGAGAGTCTTGAAGCATTTGATGCTGTGCTCAATGACTTTAAGAAGGCTCATGAATCTGTGCTAGAGCTGGTCACAGAGGAGGAACAGGAACAGGAGAGCATTAACTATTATCAACCAAGAATGAGAACTTATGAACATTTCCTGAAAGAGGTGGAAATATGGAAAAAGGCTGAAGTTGAGCCACAAACGCTCATTGAACCACATGACAGCATTTCCAATGTGTCAAAAATATCAAGTAAAACTAAGTATTCTAAGACTGCTTCCTCAGTGTCCTCTGAACGCCTTAAAGCCGAGGCAGAACGAGCAGCTCTACTAGCTCGCCAAGCATCATTACAAGACAAGCATGCATTGGAACTGGAGAAAGCTCAACTGAATGTTAGGATGGAAAAAATGGCACTGGAAACGGACATAGCAGCATATAATGCCAAACTGAAGGTCCTGGAGAGTACCGAGTCAACTTCTCAATCCCATTCTGTGGCAGCCCATTTACTAAGCCAAGAAGATGGAATGAACTCTTATTTTGAAAAACAGGAACCAGAGGTCTATGTGGAACCTGAACCATCACCTGTTGAGTTTGCTGCATTAGGTGCAGTTCCAAAGACCCCACTACAAAGAGTTTTACAACAACCGACCACAAAGCCATCAAACCCTATTCCGAAAACAGTCGTAAACCACACTCTTCAGCAGCCAACAGCAAGGTCTAGCAATCGACACAGAATCAACACTGCGGGTATCAGCCATAATACCAGCCATGATAACCTCTCTACTGTCATGCAAAGGCAGAATGAAATTGCTGACCTCCTTGTACTACAGCACAAACAAGCCACACTCCCTGTTAGGGAGATACCTATGTTTGACGGTGATCCTCTAAACTTTAGGCCATTCATGCGTGCATTTGAGCATGGTATAGAAGATAAGACAAGCAGTCACCAGGATAGGCTCTATTACCTGGAACAATACACCTCTGGTCAGCCCAAGGATCTGGTCCGTAGTTGTCTGCATATGGAAGCCAGAAGAGGCTATGCAGTAGCTAAGAGGTTGTTAAAGGAACACTTTGGCAATGAAATCAAAGTCACCACTGCTTACATGGAAAAGGCTTGGAACTGGACAAACATCAAACCCGATGATGGAAAGGGACTGGGTGGTTATGCACTCTATCTAAGAGGTTGCTGTAACGCTATGCAAGACCTACAGAACATGGAAGAGCTTAATCTTCCCTCCAACATAAAGCTGATCATGTCAAAACTTCCCTACAAACTAAGGGAAAAATGGAGGTCTATGGCATGTGATATTTTAGAGAGAAGTCACCTGAGGGCCCAGTTCAGTGACCTGGTAACGTTCATGGAAAAACAGGCCAAAATACTGCAGGATCCGTTGTATGGAGATATTCAAGATCCCCTGTACAACAAAAGGTTTTTAAAACCCAAAACAGAAGCTGACTTTAAACAGCAGTTCAAGTCCAAGAGTAGGGGAAGCAGCTTTGCCACTACAGTAGCTGTAGTGGCAGATTGTGACTCTGAAAAACCTTTAAAAGAACAAACATTCAAAGTAAAGAGACCAGGCACCTACCCTTCTGATGCTCCCAGTATCTCATGTATATTTTGTGCTGGTGCGCATTTACTGGTCGACTGCCAACAGGTGAAGGCACAGCCACATGAATTCAAGGTTGAGTTTCTGAGATCAAAAGGCCTTTGTTTTGGCTGTTTGATGAGAGGACACTTAAGCAAAGAATGTAAAAGAAGGATGACCTGTCAGAGCTGTCAAAGAAAGCACCCCACTATCCTGCACATTGAAGGAAGAGAGAGATTTAGATCTCAAAAGGCAGATATGAGTGGTGTAGCAGTAAAGCGGGAGGAGACTGTCAGCAGTGCTCTTGTTTCACTGGAAGCTGGTGAAGATACCGGGGCCGGTACAGATTGTGCACTTGCAATTGTGCCAGTTCAAGTAAAGGTGGCAAATGGAAGCAAGTCTGTGTTAACCTATGCGTTTCTCGATTCTGGTAGCTCAGCAACATTTTGTACGGAGAGACTCATGAGGCAGTTGCAAGCTAAAGGCAGTGCGACTGAAATTCTGCTACGCACAATGGGGCAGGAGAGTCCTACCAAGAGCTTTGAGATATCTGGATTAGAGATTGGCAATGTGGAAGGCGACACATTTCTTGCATTACCAAAGGTCTACACCCAACATAAGATCCCAGTGACAAGAGAGAACAATCCCACTCAGAAAGAGCTCAAAAGGTGGCCATACCTGAAAGAGGTTCAGTTGAAGGAGATTGATGCTGACGTCGAACTTCTGATTGGCGTAAATGCTCCAAAGGCAATGGAACCCTGGCAAATCATAAATAGCCAAGGCAACGGACCGTATGCAGTGAAAACCCTCTTTGGATGGGTGATGAATGGTCCTCTCAACAGTTGTACCATGGCAGAAGAATCCGGGCGTCCTACGGTGATGGCCAATCGTATCTCAATGGCCGACCTGGGGGTTCTTCTTGTAAATCAGTACAACCATGACTTCCCTGAGAGAGAGTATGAAGAGAAAAGTGAGATGTCAGCTGAGGATCGTAGGTTTATGGAGATAGTATCAAGCTCCATAACCCTCAAAGACCATCACTACTACTTACCGTTGCCCTTTCGCAACAAAGATGTAGTCCTGCCAAACAACCGTGACATGGCAAAGCAGCGGGCTCTAAATATTATCAGGAAGTTCAAGAAGGACAAAGGTTACGCTGCAGAGTACAAAGGCTTCATGGAAGAGATGATAACAAAAGGTTACGCCGAGAAGGTACCACAAGAACAGCTCCTCAGAGAGAAAGGCAAGGTATGGTACATACCACACCATGGCGTTCACCATAAGCGCAAAGGAACGATACGAGTGGTGTTTGACTGTTCATCATCCTATAAAGGTACATCTCTTAACAGTGAACTCCTTCAAGGCCCTGACCTGGCAAACACGCTTATAGGAGTCTTGCTAAGATTTCGGCAAAAGCACATTTCCATGATGGCAGACATCGAAGGAATGTTCCATCAAGTACGTGTCCATGAAGATGACTTAGACTTCCTGCGATTCCTATGGTGGCCGGATGGTGATACTAACAAAAGATTGGAGGAGTACAGAATGACAGTACATCTTTTCGGTGCTATATCCTCTCCAAGTTGTGCAAACTTTGCACTGCGAAAGACTGCAGAAGACAACTGTGAGGGGTACGATGAAGAGGTGATTCAAACAGTCAAGTCCAACTTCTATGTTGATGACTGCCTCAAGTCAGTGGCCACAGAAGAACAAGCCATAGCTCTCACAAGAAACCTCAGGGATGTGTGCTCTCAAGGTGGGTTCAAATTGACCAAGTGGGTCAGCAACAGCCGCACTGTACTAGCTTCTATCCCTGATGAACACAAAGCCAAGCAGATAAAAGAACTGGACCTGGACAGAGAAAAGCTGCCTGTTGAAAGAGCACTTGGAATCCGATGGAACATTGAAAGGGATGTGTTTACCTTCCAGGTCACTGTCAAGAACAGACCCCTTACAAGAAGAGGTATTCTCTCAACTGTCAGCTCTATTTATGATCCATTAGGTTTCCTCGCCCCATTCGTATTAAAGGCAAAGCAAATTCTTCAAGTGCTCTGCAAGCTAAAGTGTGGATGGGACGAAGTCATCCCTGAAGAACACTCTATTTCATGGAAGAGATGGCTCTCAGAGCTGGACCAGCTCTCCAGATTCCAGATCAACAGGTGTATGATGCCGGAGAACTTTGGTCAAATCAAGACCGCACAGCTGCATCACTTCGGTGATGCAAGTGAACAAGGTTATGGCACGGCAAGCTACCTTAGGTTCACAAACGTTATGGAAAAGGTCCACATCGCATTCATACTGGGGAAATCAAGGGTGACTCCACTCAAGCAGATGACGATCCCCAGACTGGAACTTGCTGCAGCAACATTGGCAGTGCGAGTGGACAGGATGTTAAGGTTGGAGCTCCAGATTGAACTTGAGGAGTCAACTTTCTGGACAGACAGCCAGTCGGTGCTAAAATACATCCGCAACGATACCAAGAGATTCCATACTTTTGTGGCTAATAGGGTTGCTATGATCCGTGACCTATCGAAAGCAAAACAGTGGAGGTATTTGAACTCCAAACACAACCCAGCCGATGATGCCTCAAGAGGATTACATGTTGAAACTTTCCTGAACTCAAAGAGATGGCGCAAAGGACCAGAATTCCTGGAGAAAACAGAAACACAATGGCCGAAAGTCCCCGAGGAGCTTGGCTCCATCCCTCCAGATGATCCAGAGGTGAGAAAAGACGTCATCGTAAACAGTACATGTGTGGAAGAAAAGAGTCCGACCAGCAAACTGATTGAGTACTATTCAACATGGAACAGCTTGAAGAAAGCAGTTGCCTGGATGCTGAAACTGAAGAGACTTCTACTACAGTTAAGCCAGAAAAGGAAAGTTCTCACCCAAACTGATCCAGGATCAGATCAGAGTCTGACAAACTCACTGAAGGAACAAATTGACAAGTTCAAACTGACGTTTGGAAAAGAAAGTCTGTCTGTAGATGACCTAGATGAAGCAGAAAAGGTCATCATTCGATTTGAGCAACGACAGCACTTTAAACAAGAAATTGCACTAGTTGTAAAAGGAAAACAATGTGCCAAGAGAAGCGGCTCAATCTGTAAGCTTGATCCAATAGTTGACAATGGCATTCTGAGAGTAGGAGGAAGGTTAAGCAAAGCTGCTATGCCTACGGAACTAAAGAATCCTATGATCCTGCCCAAAGACTCCTACATCTCCAGACTGATCTTACTCCACATCCATGAGCAGGTTGGCCACTCTGGGAGAGGTCACATGCTTTCTAGACTTCGCCAGCGATATTGGATACCCTGTGCCAACTCCTTAGCAAGGAAGATCCTTAAGAGCTGTGTCTTCTGCAGGCGGATGCAAGCTAGAGCTGGGGAACAGAAGATGGCTGACCTTCCACAAGATCGGGTAGCACCTGATTTGCCGCCTTTCACCCATGTGGGCATAAATTACTTTGGCCCCATAGAGGTGAAGCGAGGCCACGTTCATGTGAAGCGGTATGGTGTGATCTTTACTTGCCTTGTGAGTCGAGCTGTCCATCTAGAAGTTGCTAGTTATCTGGATACTGATTCCTGCATCAATGCCCTGCGCAGGTTCATCTGTCGAAGGGGCCCAGTAACAAGTATCAGAACAGACAATGGCACCAACTTTGTTGGAACACACAGAGAGCTAGGAGAAGCTCTGAAAGAGCTGGATCACAACAAGATTCAAAATAAATTACTGAAGGAAGGAGTGACATGGTCATTCAACCCTCCCTCTGGAGCCCACCATGGGGGGGTATGGGAGAGGTTGATCCGACTGGTGAAAAAGATCCTCTATTCAGTCCTTAAAGAGCAAGTACTGGATGATGAGGCTTTGCAGACAGCCTTGTGTGAAGTTGAGGCGATTATGAACGACAGACCAATCACTACTGTAACAAATGACCCTAACGATCTAGAACCCCTGACTCCGAACCATCTGCTTCATCTGAAAGCAAAGCCAGTCCTGCCACCAGGACTATTCCAGAGAAGTGACCTATACTCACGAAGGAGATGGAAGCAAGTACAATATATCACTGACCTCTTCTGGAAGAGATGGATCAGGGAGTATCTTCCACTTATGCAGGAGCGGAACAAGTGGAACAAAACTAAGAGAAACTTCAGTCCTGGTGACCTTGTGGTCATCGTCGATGACACCGCCCCAAGGAACTCTTGGCTAATGGGGCGTGTGGTGAAGGCTTTGCCAGGGGCCAAAGGTCTTGTCCGGAGCGTCATGGTTAAGACTAAGACCAATATCCTACAGAGACCTATCAATAAACTCTGTCTGCTCCTTGAGGCGACGAAGTGAGACACACACACACACACACAGTGCTCCATCTTTGAATCACGTGCACCTCTGATTCGTTGATGTCGCACTCTTACATTCTTTGATGTCATACATTTTTTGGACGTCAAACTCTTGACATTTTTTGGAAGTTGAACACCTTTACACTTCAACTCAGACTGAGATCTATGGACTATTTTCCTATATGGCACCTTGTATATTTGTATATAGCTATGAACTGTAATGGTGCTCTAGTATAGAATGTTTTTATATTGGCTCTACGTTTGAATATTAAGTAATTGTTGTGTATTCAGTGCAGTCAACAATTAGGGGCCGGTATGTTAGAGCCGATTTGGGCATATTTTGTATAAAAGACTGAACATACTGAGCTCCATGTACATTTGTGTAAATATATTAAATATTAATGTATATGATGAAATATTAGGTACGTACCTTTATGATTTATTTACCGGATTGAGATATATTCATTTGTTATTAGTGTAACTCAGTTTTTGGCCCCCCCTCTTGCCCATTCATTGTACTGTGTTAATTGTGTTAGTATAAAGGCAGGAAGTTGGGCCTTCGGGGGGAGGAGTCCTTGCTAGATGCGGGAGCGGTATAGTTTTTTGACCATATAGACATACAGAAATACAGACAGACAGGTCATATTATATTATGTATTTGCATTTCAAGTAATCTCTGCTTTAAGTTGATTGGAGAATACCTTTTTGTTAGATAAGAAGAATAAACATTTTTTGTTGCACTATATCCCTGGATCTCATTGAATGTTTGGCGATTTGGAAACGTTGAGTGTGGACTGTATGCGTCAGAAACAACCCCGCTTCAGGCTAGGGCAGTGGCTATGGTAAAGTGGAAAGGAAGCCACTACAATCAGTGTTGTTGCCATGACTAACTAACCATTCCATCAGTGTTGTTAACATGACTAACTAACCATTCCATCAGTGTTGTTGCCATGACTAACTAACCATTCCATCAGTGTTGTTGACCTGACTAACTAACCATTCCATCAGTGTTGTTGACCTGACTAACTAACCATTCCATCAGTGTTGTTGACCTGACTAACTAACCATTCCATCAGTGTTGTTGACATGACTAACTAACCATTCCATCAGTGTTGTTGACCTGACTAACTAACCATTCCATCAGTGTTGTTGCCATGACTAACTAACCATTCCATCAGTGTTGTTGCCATGACTAACTAACCATTCCATCAGTGTTGTTGCCATGACTAACTAACCATTCCATCAGTGTTGTTGACATGACTAACTAACCATTCCATCAGTGTTGTTGACCTGACTAACTAACCATTCCATCAGTGTTGTTGACCTGACTAACTAACCATTCCATCAGTGTTGTTGACCTGACTAACTAACCATTCCATCAGTGTTGTTGACCTGACTAACTAACCATTCCATCAGTGTTGTTGACCTGACTAACTAACCATTCCATCAGTGTTGTTGCCATGACTAACTAACCATTCCATCAGTGTTGTTGCCATGACTAACTAACCATTCCATCAGTGTTGTTAACATGACTAAATAACCATTCCATCAGTGTTGTTGCCATGACTAACTAACCATTCCATCAGTGTTGTTGACCTGACTAACTAACCATTCCATCAGTGTTGTTGACCTGACTAACTAACCATTCCATCAGTGTTGTTAACATGACTAACTAACCATTCCATCAGTGTTGTTGACCTGACTAACTAACCATTCCATCAGTGTTGTTGACCTGACTAACTAACCATTCCATCAGTGTTGTTGCCATGACTAACTAACCATTCCATCAGTGTTGTTGCCATGACTAACTAACCATTCCATCAGTGTTGTTAACATGACTAACTAACCATTCCATCAGTGTTGTTGCCATGACTAACTAACCATTCCATCAGTGTTGTTGACCTGACTAACTAACCATTCCATCAGTGTTGTTGCCATGACTAACTAACCATTCCATCAGTGTTGTTGCCATGACTAACTAACCATTCCATCAGTGTTGTTGACCTGACTAACTAACCATTCCATCAGTGTTGTTGACCTGACTAACTAACCATTCCATCAGTGTTGTTGCCATGACTAACTAACCATTCCATCAGTGTTGGTGACCTGACTAACTAACCATTCCATCAGTGTTGTTGACATGACTAACTAACCATTCCATCAGTGTTGGTGACCTGACTAACTAACCATTCCATCAGTGTTGTTGCCATGACTAACTAACCATTCCATCAGTGTTGTTGACCTGACTAACTAACCATTCCATCAGTGTTGTTGACCTGACTAACTAACCATTCCATCAGTGTTGTTGCCATGACTAACTAACCATTCCATCAGTGTTGTTGCCATGACTAACTAACCATTCCATCAGTGTTGTTGCCATGACTAACTAACCATTCCATCAGTGTTGTTGACCTGACTAACTAACCATTCCATCAGTGTTGTTGACCTGACTAACTAACCATTCCATCAGTGTTGGTGACCTGACTAACTAACCATTCCATCAGTGTTGTTGACATGACTAACTAACCATTCCATCAGTGTTGGTGACCTGACTAACTAACCATTCCATCAGTGTTGTTGCCATGACTAACTAACCATTCCATCAGTGTTGTTGACCTGACTAACTAACCATTCCATCAGTGTTGTTGCCATGACTAACTAACCATTCCATCGGTGTTGTTGACCTGACTACCTAACCATTCCATCAGTGTTGGTGACCTGACTAACTAACCATTCCATCAGTGTTGTTGCCATGACTAACTAACCATTCCATCAGTGTTGTTGACATGATTAACTAACCATTCCATCAGTGTTGTTGACATGACTAACTAACCATTCCATCAGTGTTGTTGCCATGACTAACTAACCATTCCATCAGTGTTGTTGACATGACTAACTAACCATTCAATCAGTGTTGTTGACCTGACTAACTAACCATTCCATCAGTGTTGTTGACATGACTAACTAACCATTCCATCAGTGTTGGTGCCATGACTAACTAACCATTCCATCAGTGTTGTTGCCATGACTAACTAACCATTCCATCAGTGTTGTTGCCATGACTAACTAACCATTCCATCAGTGTTGTTGACATGACTAACTAACCATTCCATCAGTGTTGTTGACATGACTAACTAACCATTCCATCAGTGTTGTTGACCTGACTAACTAACCATTCCATCAGTGTTGTTGCCATGACTAACTAACCATTCCATCAGTGTTGTTGACATGACTAACTAACCATTCCATCAGTGTTGTTGACATGACTAACTAACCATTCCATCAGTGTTGTTGCCATGACTAACTAACCATTCCATCAGTGTTGCTGCCATGACTAACTAACCATTCCATCAGTGTTGTTGACCTGACTAACTAACCATTCCATCAGTGTTGTTGACATGACTAACTAACCATTCCATCAGTGTTGTTGACCTGACTAACTAACCATTCCATCAGTGTTGTTGACATGACTAACTAACCATTCCATCAGTGTTGTTGACCTGACTAACTAACCATTCCATCAGTGTTGTTGCCATGACTAACTAACCATTCCATCAGTGTTGTTGCCATGACTAACTAACCATTCTATCAGTGTTGTTGCCATGACTAACTAACCATTCCATCAGTGTTGTTGACCTGACTAACTAATCATTCCATCAGTGTTGTTGACATGACTAACTAACCATTCCATCAGTGTTGTTGACATGACTAACTAACCATTCCATCAGTGTTGTTGACCTGACTAACTAACCATTCCATCAGTGTTGTTGCCATGACTAACTAACCATTCCATCAGTGTTGTTGACCTGACTAACTAACCATTCCATCAGTGTTGTTGACCTGACTAACTAACCATTCCATCAGTGTTGTTGACATGACTAACTAACCATTCCATCAGTGTTGTTAACATGACTAACTAACCATTCCATCAGTGTTGTTGCCATGACTAACTAACCATTCCATCAGTGTTGTTGCCATGACTAACTAACCATTCCATCAGTGTTGTTGACCTGACTAACTAACCATTCCATCAGTGTTGTTAACATGACTAACTAACCATTCCATCAGTGTTGTTGCCATGACTAACTAACCATTCCATCAGTGTTGTTGCCATGACTAACTAACCATTCCATCAGTGTTGTTAACATGACTAACTAACCATTCCATCAGTGTTGTTGCCATGACTAACTAACCATTCCATCAGTGTTGTTAACATGACTAACTAACCATTCCATCAGTGTTGTTGCCATGACTAACTAACCATTCCATCAGTGTTGTTGACCTGACTAACTAACCATTCCATCAGTGTTGTTGACCTGACTAACTAACCATTCCATCAGTGTTGTTGACCTGACTAACTAACCATTCCATCAGTGTTGTTGACATGACTAACTAACCATTCCATCAGTGTTGTTGACCTGACTAACTAACCATTCCATCAGTGTTGTTGCCATGACTAACTAACCATTCCATCAGTGTTGTTGCCATGACTAACTAACCATTCCATCAGTGTTGTTGCCATGACTAACTAACCATTCCATCAGTGTTGTTGACATGACTAACTAACCATTCCATCAGTGTTGTTGACCTGACTAACTAACCATTCCATCAGTGTTGTTGACCTGACTAACTAACCATTCCATCAGTGTTGTTGACCTGACTAACTAACCATTCCATCAGTGTTGTTGACCTGACTAACTAACCATTCCATCAGTGTTGTTGCCATGACTAACTAACCATTCCATCAGTGTTGTTGCCATGACTAACTAACCATTCCATCAGTGTTGTTAACATGACTAAATAACCATTCCATCAGTGTTGTTGCCATGACTAACTAACCATTCCATCAGTGTTGTTGACCTGACTAACTAACCATTCCATCAGTGTTGTTGACCTGACTAACTAACCATTCCATCAGTGTTGTTAACATGACTAACTAACCATTCCATCAGTGTTGTTGACCTGACTAACTAACCATTCCATCAGTGTTGTTGACCTGACTAACTAACCATTCCATCAGTGTTGTTGCCATGACTAACTAACCATTCCATCAGTGTTGTTGCCATGACTAACTAACCATTCCATCAGTGTTGTTAACATGACTAACTAACCATTCCATCAGTGTTGTTGCCATGACTAACTAACCATTCCATCAGTGTTGTTGACCTGACTAACTAACCATTCCATCAGTGTTGTTGACCTGACTAACTAACCATTCCATCAGTGTTGGTGACCTGACTAACTAACCATTCCATCAGTGTTGTTGCCATGACTAACTAACCATTCCATCAGTGTTGTTGCCATGACTAACTAACCATTCCATCAGTGTTGTTGACCTGACTAACTAACCATTCCATCAGTGTTGTTGACCTGACTAACTAACCATTCCATCAGTGTTGTTGCCATGACTAACTAACCATTCCATCAGTGTTGGTGACCTGACTAACTAACCATTCCATCAGTGTTGTTGCCATGACTAACTAACCATTCCATCAGTGTTGTTGACCTGACTAACTAACCATTCCATCAGTGTTGGTGACCTGACTAACTAACCATTCCATCAGTGTTGTTGACATGACTAACTAACCATTCCATCAGTGTTGGTGACCTGACTAACTAACCATTCCATCAGTGTTGTTGCCATGACTAACTAACCATTCCATCAGTGTTGTTGACCTGACTAACTAACCATTCCATCAGTGTTGTTGCCATGACTAACTAACCATTCCATCAGTGTTGTTGCCATGACTAACTAACCATTCCATCAGTGTTGGTGACCTGACTAACTAACCATTCCATCAGTGTTGTTGCCATGACTAACTAACCATTCCATCAGTGTTGTTGACCTGACTAACTAACCATTCCATCAGTGTTGTTGACCTGACTAACTAACCATTCCATCAGTGTTGTTGCCATGACTAACTAACCATTCCATCAGTGTTGTTGCCATGACTAACTAACCATTCCATCAGTGTTGTTGCCATGACTAACTAACCATTCCATCAGTGTTGTTGACCTGACTAACTAACCATTCCATCAGTGTTGTTGACCTGACTAACTAACCATTCCATCAGTGTTGTTGCCATGACTAACTAACCATTCCATCAGTGTTGGTGACCTGACTAACTAACCATTCCATCAGTGTTGTTGACCTGACTAACTAACCATTCCATCAGTGTTGGTGACCTGACTAACTAACCATTCCATCAGTGTTGTTGACATGACTAACTAACCATTCCATCAGTGTTGGTGACCTGACTAACTAACCATTCCATCAGTGTTGTTGCCATGACTAACTAACCATTCCATCAGTGTTGTTGACCTGACTAACTAACCATTCCATCAGTGTTGTTGCCATGACTAACTAACCATTCCATCGGTGTTGTTGACCTGACTACCTAACCATTCCATCAGTGTTGGTGACCTGACTAACTAACCATTCCATCAGTGTTGTTGCCATGACTAACTAACCATTCCATCAGTGTTGTTGACATGACTAACTAACCATTCCATCAGTGTTGTTGACATGACTAACTAACCATTCCATCAGTGTTGTTGCCATGACTAACTAACCATTCCATCAGTGTTGTTGACATGACTAACTAACCATTCAATCAGTGTTGTTGACCTGACTAACTAACCATTCCATCAGTGTTGTTGACATGACTAACTAACCATTCCATCAGTGTTGGTGCCATGACTAACTAACCATTCCATCAGTGTTGTTGCCATGACTAACTAACCATTCCATCAGTGTTGTTGACATGACTAACTAACCATTCCATCAGTGTTGTTGCCATGACTAACTAACCATTCCATCAGTGTTGTTGACATGACTAACTAACCATTCCATCAGTGTTGTTGACATGACTAACTAACCATTCCATCAGTGTTGTTGACCTGACTAACTAACCATTCCATCAGTGTTGTTGCCATGACTAACTAACCATTCCATCAGTGTTGTTGACATGACTAACCATTCCATCAGTGTTGTTGACATGACTAACTAACCATTCCATCAGTGTTGTTGCCATGACTAACTAACCATTCCATCAGTGTTGTTGCCATGACTAACTAACCATTCCATCAGTGTTGTTGACCTGACTAACTAACCATTCCATCAGTGTTGTTGACATGACTAACTAACCATTCCATCAGTGTTGTTGACCTGACTAACTAACCATTCCATCAGTGTTGTTGACATGACTAACTAACCATTCCATCAGTGTTGTTGACCTGACTAACTAACCATTCCATCAGTGTTGTTGCCATGACTAACTAACCATTCCATCAGTGTTGTTGCCATGACTAACTAACCATTCTATCAGTGTTGTTGCCATGACTAACTAACCATTCCATCAGTGTTGTTGACCTGACTAACTAACCATTCCATCAGTGTTGTTGACATGACTAACTAACCATTCCATCAGTGTTGTTGACATGACTAACTAACCATTCCATCAGTGTTGTTGACCTGACTAACTAACCATTCCATCAGTGTTGTTTACATGACTAACTAACCATTCAATCAGTGTTGTTGACATGACTAACTAACCATTCCATCAGTGTTGTTGACATGACTAACTAACCATTCCATCAGTGTTGTTGACCTGACTAACTAACCATTCCATCAGTGTTGTTGACCTGACTAACTAACCATTCCATCGGTGTTGTTGACATGACTAACTAACCATTCCATCAGTGTTGTTGACATGACTAACTAACCATTCCATCAGTGTTGTTGCCATGACAACACAGACACAAGCAGCTTGTTAGTAGCTGGAGCGTACAACAGGTCCTTCTCTCTCCACCTTGGGAGGAAACCCTCCTTAACTTAAGACTCCATGTCATTAGTTCCAGAAACCACATGCAGGATGACCCCATATTCTATGACAACAGTCAGAGAAAGTATTTTGTTTTTCCGAAGGCCCGTTGGACATCACTGCTCACTGTCCATTTGAGTTTACAACCAAAACAGGTTCAATGAATATGGAAGAGTAGAAATCCTGGACGATAAAGTCTGAATGATCCAATAGTTACACAGAGGCATATTTATATATGTTGAGCACGACAAATCATTTTGGTTTACTGCTATACGTCTGTCTACTGCAAATCACTATGACCCCACCCCTCTGACCCCGCCCCTCTGACCCCGCCCCTCTGACCTCGCCTCTCTGACCCCGCCTCTCTGACCCCGCCTCTCTGACCCCGCCCCTCTGACCCCGCCTTTATGTCCTATGACCTCCTTGTGTTAGGCCGGGATTCAGCCTAAACCATGCATATGTCGGCTCAATTGGAAATGACCATTAAATGGCCTATTCTAAAAAACCATGGACAGTTATACCTCCACTGACAGAGGTGCAGTCGGAATTATTACCTGACTCAATGACCATTAAATGGCCTACAGAGGTGCAGTCGGAATTATTACCTGACTCAATGACCATTAAATGGCCTACAGAGGTGCAGTCGGAATTATTACCTGACTCAGTGACCATTAAATGGCCTACAGAGGTGCAGTCAGAGGTGCAGTCGGAATTATTACCTGACTCAATGACCATTAAATGGCCTACAGAGGTGCAGTCGGAATTATTACCTGACTCAATGACCATTAAATGGCCTACAGAGGTGCAGTCGGAATTATTTTCCTGACTCAATGACCATTAAATGGCCTACAGAGGTGCAGTCGGAATTATTACCTGACTCAGTGACCATTAAATGGCCTACAGAGGTGCAGTCGGAATTATTACCTGACTCAATGACCATTAAATGGCCTACAGAGGTGCAGTCGGAATTATTACCTGACTCAATGACCATTAAATGGCCTACAGAGGTGCAGTCAGAATTATTACCTGACTCAATGACCATTAAATGGCCTACAGAGGTGCAGTCGGAATTATTACCTGACTCAATGACCATTAAATGGCCTACAGAGGTGCAGTCAGAATTATTACCTGACTCAATGACAGCACGCTTCTTTCTCTTTTTATCACCGTCCTTCTTCTTCTTCTCCTTCTCCACCTTGGGGCTGGTGATCTGGAACACATCACCATCATCATCATCATCATCATCATCACCACGGTCATTATAACCACAGTCATTGTAATCATAAGCTTAGCAGTGTGTGGTTAGGGTTAAGAGATTGTAGAAATAGCCGAGGTTTAGCACTTTGTGGCTATAGAAGCTAGCGCCGACCAGTTCACTGACTAAAGACTCTGGTTTATAATAATATAAATATATACCTTGGTCGCAATTTTCTTTTTCTTCACTTCTTCGTCTGTTGACACGGATTTCTTCTTCTTCTTGGACTCCTCCTCTGTGTTGAGGGTTTCATTCTGAGAGGGTTTCTGCGCTGCGGGTTTGCTTGGTGCAAAGAACCGCCTGATGTCCTGAGAATGGAAGGAGAGGGTTAAATTAGT
The DNA here is from genome assembly GCA_031479575.1 of Coregonus ussuriensis. Taxonomy (NCBI): domain Eukaryota; kingdom Metazoa; phylum Chordata; class Actinopteri; order Salmoniformes; family Salmonidae; genus Coregonus; species Coregonus ussuriensis. Next base: position 141,686,795 of record CM062494.1, on the reverse strand, counting down.
CCACTGTGCCTCATTGGCACCCTATTCCCTATATAGTGCACTATAGGGTTCTGGTTAAAAGTAAGTAGTGCACTATATATCGGAATAGGGTGTGATTTGGGATCAACTTAGACGTGAAATGACATTTGATTTGAAGACGTATTGAAAAGTTACACATGCACGATATGTGGCAAGGGCCAGATGCTGTATCTAGTTCAAGTACCGTCAACTTAAATCAGCTTTATGATCTGCCCATGTAAAAATGCCACTTGTTGCCATAACTCGTTGTCAATATTGACAACACGACTGCCATTTTTTCCCCCATGTTTGCCATGTAAAACAGCTGACTAGCGAGTTCGTTAGCTACATGCATTGTTTTTCATGAGCACGATAGCTAGTTAAGAAATCCAACTAAAATAACCAAATAGGGCAACTAGAGGTGGTGTCTAGCTGGCTAACTAGCTTTTATCCACACTGCTAGCCTGCTAGCTAACACATGGCCAAAACGTCCCATTCCCCCCCATGCAATACGATAAACAGTTTTTTATTTCTCCGGGGAATGAGTTGATGAATTCGGACAATCGATGCATAGACGCCGTGACTTACCATAATCAACTAAATAAGGGAGTTTTCTTATTGATTGTGATGATACTAGTTGACAGCGCAGCTTCTGGAAAAACCCCTTCCTTGGCGCGAAGTATGATGAGAGAGGAAGAGGAAGAGGAAGAGGAAGAGGAAGGCCCAACTCGGCGGAACATCTGTCTCCCCTCCAGCAGGTGGCGTTTTGTTTCGCACCAAAACCAAAGCAAGTCGTTTTTTGTACGGAGGTCAATGAGAGACTGTCGAATTTGGTCAACAAAAACACGAAAGGGCTTATTTGCTATGCGAGGTTTTTATTTGATCGAATATAAGTTTCGTAATGCTTAAGTTGTTACCGGGTGTACTGGTATAAGTAGGACACGTGACATCCCGGTACATTTCAGAATAAACACTTAATATATGCTAGAGCATGGCACTTGCAACGCCAGGGTTGTGGGTTCGTTTCCCACGGGGGGGGCAGTATGAAAATGTATGCACTCAAGAGACAGATTCCAACATCTGTAAAATGTAATACTTCCCCCCAAAAAACAAATCCTCCTCCAAATATGGTATTTTACTCTGGATAAGAGCGTCTGCTAAAATGACTAAAATAAAAAATAATATCTGAGATGGCTATGCATATTCATAGCATAAGGCTAGCAGCATAGCACCGCTCCCCATTGAATACAGGCGGTTGACGTTATCAAACCTCATCCAATATTCAAACAAAGATTAGAATAATGAGACGTATCCACCAGTGACGGTCGGGTTCCGTTTAAAGATGAGGGAGGATGATATTTTCGTTTATGAGCATGGCCTTATTTCTATTACAGCATAATGGATGACAGTCATTCATATTTCCATTCACCGAGCTCAAAGTAACATCGATAGGTTTAGGCTACTACATGATACTCACATTTTCCATGTACCCATCATGAGGTTGCTACAACCTAGCCTATGAATGAGTAATCAAGCTGACAGTGACAGTGACACATTCAATACCGCCTTGCACACTCTTGCCTGCATCTAGCTCAGGGGTGTCAAACGTCCGGCCCGCGGGCCGGATCAGGCCCGCAAACGGGTTTAATCCGGCCCGCGAGATGATTAAAAAAAAAAACAAAAAAAAACATTAATAATTTTGTAAAGTATAAAAATGCGCTGCAATTTTTCAATAAAATAAACTGCTGTTCCAATTGCGTCCACTGGATGGCGCAATAGCAATTGTGTTAAGCAAGCAAACTGTTTATACCGGGGCAGAGCAAGTAGGTCAAGCACGTGCAGCCAATTAGCTACTTTGTTTTGCCCGCAATATTTATTACGGCTTCTACTTTTAACATTATGTGCTTTGGCACCCTCATTGCCCCAATATGTCTCTGTCAAAAAAGAGAAAAGTGGACGCAGAGTGTTCCAAGAAAAATTGTCATCCTATTTCTTCACGGAATTGAATGGGAAAGCTGTATGTTTGGTGTGTTCAGAGCATGTTGCAGTGCTGAAAGAATATAACCTTCGTCGCCACTATGTGAGTCTTCATGCCGACAAATATGACAACTTTCAAGGACAGCGGAGATGAGAGAAGGTGAATGAACTGTTGGCGGGTCTGAAGAAACAGCAGTCTGAGTTTACTCACAGCCGAGACATCAGTGACGCTGCAGTGAAAGCTAGCTACCTCATTGCTAATTAAATCGCAGTGGCATCAAAACCATTTAGTGAGGGTGAATTTGTAAAAACATGCATGATGAAGGCAGCGGAGATTGTGTGCCCTGAAAAGCGGCAGGCTTTTGCAAATATCAGCCTGACAAGAAACACAGTTGCAGACAGGATTTCCGATCTTTCAGTGGATTTGGACAGCCAGTTGAAGCAAAAAGTAAAGTCATTTATTGCGTTTTCGGTTGCAATTGATGAAAGCACGGACATTACAGATGTTGCACAACTGGCCATTTTCATCCGCAGAGTTGATGACACATTGACCGTCACCGAGGAGTTCGTGGAGTTGGTGCCGATGACAGATACAACGACAGCAGCTGATATTTTCACTGCACTCGTCAGTGCGCTGGACAGGGTCGGAGTGGACTGGTCCCGCGCTGTCAGCCTGGCTACAGATGGTGCGCCCTCAATGATCGGGAAAAAAGCAGGCGTTGTGACAAATTTCAGAGAGAAAGTGCAATCTGCAAATGGAGGACGTGATTTTTGGACTTTTCACTGTATTTTGCACCAGGAGGCTTTGTGTTGCAAGTCATTAAAGATGGATAACGTCATGAAGGTGGTTATTATTTTTATTATATTATTATTATATTATTATATTATATTATTATTATATTATTATTATTATATTATCCAAACTGTTAATTTCATCCGATCCAGAATCCTGAATCACCGTCAGTTTGACAGCCTTCTCAGAGAGAAAGACCACATCTATGGCCTGCCATACCACACTGAGGTAAGATGGTTAAGCCGAGTTGCTGTGCTGAGGCGTTTCTTTGATTTACGAGAAGAAATTGAACAGTTCATGGAAGAAAAGGGCAAACCAGTGTTAGAATTTCATTCCGCAGAATGGATGCAGGACCTTGCATTTATGGTGGATGTTACAGAGCACCTGAATAACTTGAACAAACAGCTGCAAGGGTGCAACAAAGTTGTCACGCAGTATTATGACAGTATACGTTCTTTCAAGTTGAAGCTGGCATTGTGGGAGACGCAACTTGCCGGTGGTGATGCAGCTCACTTCCCCTGTCTGAAAAATGTGTGCGCGACCCAACATGTGGCAGACATGAAGCGGTTCAAAGATAAAATAACGGGACTGTTAAGGGAGTTTGAGCAACGCTTTCAGATTTTTGGTGAACTGGAGAAAGACTTCAAAGTTTTTTGTTCGCCATTAACCGTGAATCCCTCTGATCTGCCCGTCAGCATCCAACTTGAAATAATATACTTGCAGTGTGACTCGGATTTGAAGGGCAAATTTGCCGCAGCTGGCTTGGACACATTTTATCAGAATCTCTTGCCAGGTTACCCCAACTTGACAGCCCTCGCTGCAAAACTGTTGTGCATGTTTGGAACCACATATCTTTGTGAGCAAGTTCTCTGTAATGAGCATAAATAAAACAAAGCTGCGCTCAAGGCTCACGCACAAGCACTTGAATCACATCCTGAAGTTGGCTGCCACTCAGGATGTGACGCCTGATATTGATGCGCTGGTGAAAGCTAAAAGATGCCAGGTATCAGGAGTCAAATAAACTATGCAACCCCACTTAAAGTGCTGCATGAGACACCCTGATATAGTTCTGTGATCTGTGATATACAGTGGGGAAAAAAAGTATTTGGTCAGCCACCAATTGTGCAAATTCTCCCACTTAAAAAGATGAGAGAGGCCTGTAATTTTCATCATAGGTACACGTCAACTATGACAGACAAATTGAGAGAGAAAAAATCCAGAAAATCACATTGTAGGATTTTTCATGAATTTATTTGCAAATTATGGTGGAAAATAAGTATTTGGTCACCTACAAACAAGCAAGATTTCTGGCTCTCACAGACCTGTAACTTCTTCTTTAAGAGGCTCCTCTGTCCTCCACTCGTTACCTGTATTAATGGCACCTGTTTGAACTTGTTATCAGTATAAAAGACACCTGTCCACAACCTCAAACAGTCACACTCCAAACTCCACTATGGCCAAGACCAAAGAGCTGTCAAAGGACACCAGAAACAAAATTGTAGACCTGCACTATGCTGGGAAGACTGAATCTGCAATAGGTAAGCAGCTTGGTTTGAAGAAATCAACTGTGGGAGCAATTATTAGGAAATGGAAGACATACAAGCCCACTGATAATCTCCCTCGATCTGGGGCTCCACGCAAGATCTCACCCCGTGGGGTCAAAATGATCACAAGAACGGTGAGCAAAAATCCCAGAACTACACGGGGGGACCTAGTGAATGACCTGCAGAGAGCTGGGACCAAAGTAACAAAGCCTACCATCAGTAACACACTACGCCGCCAGGGACTCAAATCCTGCAGTGCCAGACGTGTCCCCCTGCTTAAGCCAGTACATGTCCAGGCCCGTCTGAAGTTTGCTAGAGTGCATTTGGATGATCCAGAAGAGGATTGGGAGAATGTCATATGGTCAGATGAAACCAAAATAGAACTTTTTGGTAAAAACTCAACTTGTCGTGTTTTGGAGGACAAAGAATGCTGAGTTACATCCAAAGAACACCATACCTACTGTGAAGCATGGGGGTGGAAACATCATGCTTTGGGGCTGTTTTTCTGCAAAGGGACCAGGACGACTGATCCGTGTAAAGGAAAGAATGAATGGGGCCATGTATCGTGAGATTATGAGTGAAAACCTCCTTCCATCAGCAAGCGCATTGAAGATGAAACGTGGCTGGGTCTTTCAGCATGACAATGATCCCAAACACACCGCCCGGGCAACGAAGGAGTGGCTTCGTAAGAAGCATTTCAAGGTCCTGGAGTGGCCTAGCCAGTCTCCAGATCTCAACCCCATATAACATCTTTGGAGGGAGTTGAAAGTCCGTGTTGCCCAGCGACAGCTCCAAAACATCACTGCTCTAGAGGAGATCTGCATGGAGGAATGGGCCAAAATACCAGCAACAGTGTGTGAAAACCTTGTGAAGACTTACAGAAAACGTTTGACCTGTGTCATTGCCAACAAAGGGTATATAACAAAGTATTGAGAAACTTTTGTTATTGACCAAATACTTATTTTCCACCATAATTTGCAAATAAATTCATTAAAAATCCTACAATGTGAATTTCTGGATATTTTTTTCTCATTTTGTCTGTCATAGTTGACGTGTACCTATGATGAAAATTACAGGCCTCTCTCATCTTTTTAAGTGGGAGAACTTGCACAATTGGTGGCTGACTAAATACTTTTTTTCCCCACTGTACTTCTGTGAATCACTGAGGCATTGTGTGTTTGTGTGTTGTTTGTCCTCAGAATTTCAAATAGTGTCACACCCTGGCTCTGGGACTCTATTTGTTGAGCCAGGGTGTGTTCATTCTATGTGTTCTGTTTCTATGTTGGGTGTTTCTAGTTCGTCATTTTCTATGTTTGACTGAGTGACTCCCAATCAGAGGCAACGAGTGTCAGCTGTGTGCTGGTTGTCTCTGATTGGGAGCCATATTTAACTGTCTGTGTTTCACTTTGTGTTTGTGGGTTTTTGTTCCGTGTTCGGTCATTGTCACCGTGGACGTCACGAGTCGTTTCTTGTTTTGTTTAGTGTGCTTATTATCACTGACGGTAATAAAGTCTAGTATGTTTGTTCATCACGCTGCGCCTTGGTCTACTCATTACCTCGATCGTGACAAATAGCTTGGTGTTTTATGATTAATAGTGATGTTGTGCTTTTGGACACACTGTCCTCAGGCTCCAGCTTTATGTTTATATGTTTTTATGTTGATGTGCTATTGTTTTTAATAGATTTTATTTTATTTGTATATTTAACCTATTCTTGACTCTGTGGTTCTTGCACTTGTTTGGGGAACAGGATTTCATTATTTGTATCTACATTTCTGCCTGAGAAATGACACCCTGATATAGTTCTGTGATCTGTGAAACAGTTCTGTTAATCACTGAGGCATTGTGTGTTTGTGTGTTCTTTTTCTTTAGAATTTTCAAATAAACTTGAGGTGTTTTATGATTAATAGTGATGTTGTGCTTGTACTATTTTGGACACACTGTCCTCAGGCTCCAGCTTTATGTTTTATGTTGATAGTATTAAAACAAAGAAAAGAATCTGAAGTTGTTGTTTTTAAGTTATATATACCATGATTTTTCCGGTCCGGCCCACTTGGGAATAGATTTTCCTCCATGTGGCCCCTGAGCTAAAATGAGTTTGACACCCCTGCACTAGAAGGATATTATACTCACTATTGAGATGTACCCCTAGAAGGATTTTAGACCTCACTATTGAGATGTACCCCTAGAAGGATTTTAGACCACACTATTGAGATGTACCCCTAGAAGGATTTTAGACCACACTATTGAGATGTACCCCTAGAAGGATTTTAGACCTCACTATTGAGATGTACCCCTAGAAGGATATTATACTAAACTATTGAGATGTACCCCTAGAAGGATTTTAGACCTCACTATTGAGATGTACCCCTAGAAGGATTCTGAGATGTTATAACATGTGACAAAAAATGTAATTATATTCCAACAGTAATGAAAAAAATGACATCTATATTCTACGGGTGTTACATAATATATTAGATTTAATATTAACAAGACAAGTACAAACAAGGCGAGGCTCTACGACAGTTTTTAAAACGTTGTAGTGGTCCACATTAGTCTCTCAGGACACTTTGACACTGCAGTGATATGCCCAAAATAACTCAAAAGTAAATATCATACCGGTCTTGGTGAATATAAATGTAAATATAAAGCAGTTAATAATTCGAGCTATGGCCCAGGCTATTAGCTAGCCGGCAGCTAGCAGAGCCACAGCAGCTATGGCCCAGGCTATTAGCTAGCCGGCAGCTAGCAGAGCCACAGCAGCTATGGCCCAGGATATTAGCTAGCCGGCAGCTAGCAGAGCCACAGCAGCTAGGGCCCAGGCTATTAGCTAGCCGGCAGCTAGCAGAGCCACAGCAGCTATGGCCCAGGCTATTAGCTAGCCGGCAGCTAGCAGAGCCACAGCAGCTATGGCCCAGGCTATTAGCTAGCCGGCAGCTAGCAGAGCCACAGCAGCTATGGCCCAGGCTATTAGCTAGCCGGCAGCTAGCAGAGCCACAGCAGCTATGGCCCAGGCATTGCCCAGGCTATTAGCTAGCCGGCAGCTAGCAGAGCCACAGCAGCTATGGCCCAGGCTATTAGCTAGCCGGCAGCTAGCAGAGCCACAGCAGCTATGGCCCAGGCTATTAGCTAGCCGGCAGCTAGCAGAGCCACAGCAGCTATGGCCCAGGCTATTAGCTAGCCGGCAGCTAGCAGAGCCACAGCAGCTATGGCCCAGGCTATTAGCTAGCCGGCAGCTAGCAGAGCCACAGCAGCTATGGCCCAGGCTATTAGCTAGCCGGCAGCTAGCAGAGCCACAGCAGCTATGGCCCAGGCTATTAGCTAGCCAGCAGCTGTACCATTAACAGAGCCAAACTGAGAGGCAAGGCAGCCAGAGAGAAGGCAGTGGGTCGGGGAGCACTTCCTGATGTGGCTGATGACTCTGAAAAAGTAAGAAAAACAGATATGGTTCAGTAAATTATAAAAGTGGATTGTCTTTTCATGTTTCTGTTCAAATGTTGACTTTGCTCTTTATAGATGTGTATGGAGACAGTGAAACAGGGGCGGACTGAGACCAGAAATTGGCCCTGGGATTTCTAACACACTGGCCCGTTTTTCCCTTGAGGCCCCCATTATTAACCAGATAATTATAATTTTTTGCAACAACAAAAAAAGACGTGAAAATGGACCAGCCCATCTGGGCATTTGCCTGAAATGCCAGATGACCAGTCCGCCCACAGCGGTGAATACTTACCAACAATTGTGCTTCCTGATACAATGTTCAGGGAGGTGGAACTGTTGGTGAAAGTTGCTTGTGCGCTGCTTGAGCTGGGAACTGAAGTCTTGTTGTCAAACACGAGGGTCATGTTGGTAACTACAGATCCACTCCTACTCGGGAGAAGGAGAGAAAATGGACAACCCTCAGAAATCACCGTCATCGTCAAAGTTTTCAAGTTTTTAATATCACGCTCACAAGTACATTGAAAAGCCTTTTTTTTAACTAGCTCTGAACCCAACAATGCAGTAATAAATATAAATGTAGTACTAAAAATAATATCAGGTAGAACAAAAACCCCCAGTCAGTCGGTAATGAGAATTCATACACTTACCTGAATGAGTTGACAGTGGAACGACGAAAGCTTGGGGTCCTAGCATAAACCCTGTTCACCTGCATTGAAAGATTACCACAGGATGTTCAAAGGTTAAATGAAAACAGGGCCCTTTGACTGCATTAATAGAAGCTTTGTTTTAATTGTCTTTCACAGCAAACAGACCTCTCAAAAGTACCCGTTTTTTTTTTTTTTTTTTGTTCATTTTAAGACATATTGTCTGGAACAATATACTCTATAGGAACATCCCATTTCCAGAGCGGGCTCTCTGCTGATTTCTGAAGTTCTGATCCATTTTATGAGCACCACCAACACTGTTAATGGTCAATGGATTCAAAGGGAACTCCCTCTGCTGGTGATTTGCTGAATGTACAATCCTTAAGGAGGGGGCTGTGATTTAGTAAATGACCTATAATGTCAATTTCTATGTATAAAATGGGTCATATGATTAAATGTACCAGAGAGCCCACTCTGGAAGTTTGACGTGTTTTGAAGAGTATATTGTCCCAAATCAAAAACGGTACTTTTGAGATATTAAAGCTGCGATATGTAACTTTTTTGGGCGACCCGACCAAATTCCCATAGAAATGTGTGTCGTTCTCATTGAAAGCAAGTCGAAGAAGTGGTAGATCTGTTCTACGTGCGCTATTTCGATGCTTCTCATTCTTAAGTTTAGGTTTTTGCGTATTTCACTTTAGGCTTTGTACACCAGTTTCAAACAGCTAAAAATACAATATTTTTGGTTATTAAAAATATATTTGTTTTGTCACAAAAACTAAAATTTTAGCGAACTATTAGAATTTTAGCAACCAGGAAATGGCGGAGCGATTTCTGCCCAGTGCATCTTTAATATTATTTTGTTGAATAAATGAATGTGACATTTTCTATTTCAGAATGTAGACATACTCTATATTTGAGAACACACTATATTAGGAGTATTATGATACCAAGATGTTGTCTGGATCGTGAACAGTTCACTGATCATAGGGTCTTTTTTCCAACAGGAAAATGGCCACTGTCATCATGATTAAAAAATAAAATAATGGTTTGTGATACAAAAGTAAAAAGTCTGTCAAACAGCTTTCCTCCCAATGACGTTTCTGTGTGAGAATTGCCAGAACAATCTGAGATACCAAAAAGTATTGTCCACCTACGCTGGCGTGGAATCACCCGATACGTACCTCAGAGACCACTTTGGCAGCCAGAGTCTTGAACATTGAAGAGGACGGGTTGGAAAGATCCGAGTTGAATGTCTGGTTGAGACGGAACTGAAGACTCAGGGTTCCTTCACTAGAAGATGGAGGGTCAGTTGATACGACAGCAGCGGAAGTTGCTGCTGCTGCGGTGGTGCTGGTGGTGATAGCTGCTGCTGGAGTGGTGGTGGTGGTGATAGCTGCTGGAGTGGTGGTGGTGGTGATAGCTGCTGGAGTGGTGGTGGTGGTGATAGCTGCTGCTGGAGTGGTGGTGGTGGTGATAGCTGCTGGAGTGGTGGTGGTGGTGATAGCTGCTGGAGTGGTGGTGGTGGTGATAGCTGCTGGAGTGGTGGTGGTGGTGATAGCTGCTGCTGGAGTGGTGGTGGTGGTGATAGCTGCTGGAGTGGTGGTGGTGGTGATAGCTGCTGGAGTGGTGGTGGTGGTGATAGCTGCTGGAGTGGTGGTGGTGGTGATAGCTGCTGGAGTGGTGGTGGTGGTGATAGCTGCTGGAGTGGTGGTGGTGGTGATAGCTGCTGGAGTGGTGGTGGTGATAGCTGCTGGAGTGGTGGTGGTGGTGATAGCTGCTGGAGTGGTGGTGGTGGTGATAGCTGCTGGAGTGGTGGTGGTGGTGATAGCTGCTGGAGTGGTGGTGGTGGTGATAGCTGCTGCTGGAGTGGTGGTGGTGGTGATAGCTGCTGCTGGAGTGGTGGTGGTGATAGCTGCTGCTGGAGTGGTGGTGGTGGTGATAGCTGCTGGAGTGGTGGTGGTGGTGATAGCTGCTGGAGTGGTGGTGGTGGTGATAGCTGCTGGAGTGGTGGTGGTGGTGATAGCTGCTGCTGGAGTGGTGCTGGTGGTGATAGCTGCTGCTGGAGTGGTGCTGGTGGTGATAGCTGCTGGAGTGGTGGTGGTGGTGATAGCTGCTGCTGGAGTGGTGGTGGTGGTGATAGCTGCTGGAGTGGTGGTGGTGGTGATAGCTGCTGGAGTGGTGGTGGTGGTGATAGCTGCTGCTGGAGTGGTGGTGGTGATAGCTGCTGGAGTGGTGGTGGTGATAGCTGCTGCTGGAGTGGTGGTGGTGATAGCTGCTGGAGTGGTGGTGGTGATAGCTGCTGCTGGAGTGGTGCTGGTGATAGCTGCTGGAGTGGTGGTGGTGGTGATAGCTACTGCTGGAGTGGTGGTGGTGATAGCTGCTGCTGGAGTGGTGGTGGTGGTGATAGCTGCTGCTGGAGTGGTGGTGGTGATAGCTGCTGGAGTGGTGGTGGTGATAGCTGCTGCTGGAGTGGTGGTGGTGATAGCTGCTGCTGGAGTGGTGGTGGTGGTGATAGCTGCTGCTGGAGTGGTGGTGGTGGTGATAGCTGCTGCTGGAGTGGTGGTGGTGATAGCTGCTGCTGGAGTGGTGGTGGTGATAGCTGCTGGAGTGGTGGTGGTGATAGCTGCTTCCTGAGTGGTGGTGGTGATAGCTGCTTCCTGAGTGGTGGTGGTGGTGATAGCTGCTGCTGGAGTGGTGGTGGTGGTGATAGCTGCCGCCACCGTTGTGTTTGTGGCTGATGTTGTCCCCACTAGTCCTGTTAGAAAACAATTTAGAAAAATATAAGACATGAACACATTCACTATATCTACCCCCCCTTATACACTCTACAACACCTAGATCCACTATATACATTATCTATCCCCCCTTATACACTCTACAACACCTAGATCCACTATATACAGTATCTACCCCCCCTTATACACTCTACAACACCTAGATCCACTATATACAGTATCTACCCCCCCTTATACACTCTACAACACCTAGATCCACTATATACAGTATCTACCCCCCCTTATACACTCTACAACACCTAGATCCACTATATACAGTATCTATCCCCCCTTATACACTCTACAACACCTAGATCCACTATATACAGTATCTATCCCCCCCTTCTACACTCTACAACACCTAGATCCACTATATACAGTATCTATCCCCCTTATACATTCTACAACACCTAGATCCACTATATACAGTATCTATCCCCCCTTATACACTCTACAACACCTAGATCCACTATATACAGTATCTATCCCCCCTTATACACTCTACAACACCTAGATCCACTATATACAGTATCTATCCCCCCTTATACACTCTACAACACCTAGATCCACTATATACAGTATATATCCCCCCTTATACACTCTACAACACCTAGATCCACTATATACAGTATTTACAACACCTAGATCCACTATATACAGTATATATCCCCCCTTATACACTCTACAACACCTAGATCCACTATATACAGTATATATCCCCCTCTATACACTCTACAACACCTATAACCTCTGTGTACAGTAGGCTGAGAGAGTCCTACAGATGTAGGATCTTAATTTGAGCCAGTTTCACACAGCAGGAAAATAATCCTGCAGCAACAGGAAATGTGAATTATTGTGTGGATTATATAATTAATGGACATTTTTGTAGAGGTTGATAGATTTTTCGAAAACGGGGAATGAAGTCTGACATTTTAAATAGTAAATTACAAACTATGGAATGCCTTTTTAAACCTTTAACAAGCAACAAGTTTGAACAGGAAATGTACTGCAACAACAGGGTGACCAAATGAACATCTCCAGGCTGATAGACATAACCCTTATTTCTAGCTATAGTGGTAAAATCTGGCTGTGCAACTCCTCATGAGCTCTATAGCGATTTTAACCTAACGAAAGGTTAGCAACTAAGGAACACACACACTCACTCACTCACTCACTCACTCACTCACTCACTCACTCACTCACTCACTCACTCACTCACTCACTCACTCACTCACTCACTCAATCACTCACTCACTCACTCACACATTCACTCACTCACTCAATCACTCACTCACTCTCTCACTCACTCACTCAACCTAATGAAAGGTTAGCAACTAAGGAACACACACACACTCACACACACACACACTCACTCACACATTCACTCAATCACTCACTCACTCACACATTCACTCACTCACTCTCTCTCTCACTCACTCAACCTAATGAAAGGTTAGCAACTAAGGAACACTCACTCACTCACTCACCCACCCACTCCCACCCACCCACCCTCCCTCCCACCCACCCACCCACCCACCCACCCACCCAGTTTATTACCTGCTAGCAGGAGGAGGATGATCAGAGTCTTCATATCCATGTCCTTTTAGTTCTCTGTAGAGGTAAAAACCACACAACATCAATCAGAAATTAACCCAATTAGAGCTTCCATTAACCACTGTTGAAGGATGCTATTATAGACCAACGTTACAGTTTTTTACAATCACTTTGGCACTAATTTCAGAACCTTGACGTCATTTTTCAAAACTCTAGACACAAAACTCAAAACGGTCATTACTTGTAACACAGGCTGTCCAATGTTCAAAACATTACATTGTGCATTCATATCTTTAAAGAAATCTTGCACTTGCACAATCATTGGTTCAAAAAACACATTTATTGTGAAATACCAATGAAACGTTAATTTAGATCACCCACACACAAGCAACCGATAGTTTCATTGTGTCATTGTTCGTACAATCATTAAATATTGTAGTACAAAATAGGTGATACATGTTTCATTATGGTACTACATGTAAATATATCCCTGTAAAAGTACTGCAGTAGTAGAGAGAATACTACAGACAGAGTGAAATCATTGAACAAAATCTGAAATATATTGATGAAAAACAATACAGTACTGTAAAACATCAAATGCAGTGTTCCTCAACTTGCTTGGTTCTATTGTAAAAAGCAAAACATAGGAGTGATTACTGTACTTCTACATTTTCATCCTCTGTCTTGTGGATTTCGCCACAGGTTCTCATCTACATCACAATGGATGTTTTCATTAGCCAAACATCTTGGAAAAAACCTTCGGGCATGGCGAATCCAGGCCTGACACTGGTCTGCCGTGATGTCATTGCATGCGTCATCCATGGCCTGGAGAAGAGTGACTTGTTCATGAGGGCGCCTATCATAAACCTTCCATCTCCATGTGGAGAAAAATTCCTCAATCGGGTTAAGGAAAGGAGAGTATGGGGGTAAATCCAGGGTGGTAAATTGTGCATGGGCCTGAAACCATGCTTGCACCATATGAGCATGGTGGAACCTGACATTATCCCACACAATGACATAGGTCACGCCATCGGCTCTACAGACCTGATCGAGCTCATCAAGGAAGGTTACAAGGAGAGCTGCATTATATGATCCAATACGAGGTCTGCGTCCCACCACACCATCTTCTGATGTAGCCGCACACATGGTAATGTTGGCCCCACGTTGTCCAGGTACTTGGATGGTTGAAATTCCGACCTCTCCTCCTTGTCTTGGCCAGGTTAAAGCCTGCCTCATCCAAATATATGAATTTGTGATGGTTGTCATCAGCATCCAGCTCTATCACCCTCTAAAAATACATTTTGGAAAAATATTTACTGATTACTGTACAATGTAGAATTATTAGGGAATTGTATTACAACAGCCATCTTGAAACTGAACATACCTGAACATACTCAGTCCTCATTTGCTTCACTCTGTCTGCATTTCTTTCAAAAGGCACACGGTATAGTTGTTTTAAAGACACCTGGTGCCTTTTCAGCATGCGCGCAATAGTCGGCAAACTTACGGATTCCACATTGTTAAACATGTCTTCATTGTCCAAGATATGCTGGCGAATTTCTGTAAGGCGAATATCATTTCTGGCCCGAACCAAATCGACCACAGCCTGCTCTTGTTGGTCAGTCAGAATTTTGCCTCTGCCTCTCCTATTTGGCCTAGTCTCAATTCTACAGGGAACATTACAGTAAGAAGACACTTGGTCACATCACCTACTCTGTGATACACATTGGTATGCAGTCATTTGACAATTGAGAGTAGCACAATGTTTAGTGCATGCTGACGACTTACCGGTTCTCATTGCGGAAAGTTCTGATTATTGAGGCCACGGTTGACCTTCTGAGGTTTGGTTGTATCATTGTAGCCGCCTCAGTCATTGTCATGCCATGATTTATGACATGGTCTACAACTATTGCTCAGATTTCATTGGACACTCTTTGCTGTTGCTGCCGCTGTCTTGGTCCGTGGCCTTGTC
>CM062494.1:141657097-141667097 GCA_031479575.1 Coregonus ussuriensis | reverse complement strand
TAAAGTCCAGTTTATTGAGTGGCCCCCAAACCTCACTTCCGTAAAGAGCTATTGGTTTACACTGTCAAATATTTTGGTCCAAATTCTAATTGGGATGTGGATTTTGAATAATTTCATTTTTATTGCATACAATGCTCTGCGGGCTTTTTCTTTGAGTGCATTCACTGCCATATTAAAGTTTCCCGATGCAGATATGGTCAGACCAAGGTATGTGTAATTTTTAGTGTGTTCAATTATGGTGTTGTTCAGGGTGAATTTATATTTGTGTTTCTGACATCTGTTATTTTTTTGGAAAATCATGATTTTAGTTTTTTTGAAATTTACTGCCAGGGCCCAATTATTGCAATATTGCTCTAGAATGTTAAGGTTCTGTTGAAGACCTTCTTTGGTTGGTGATAGAAGTACCAAGTCATCAGCATATAGCAGGTATTTTACCTCTGTGTCAAATAGTGTGAGTCCTGGGGCTGGAGAATGGTCCAACATGTCTGCTAATTCATTGATATAAATGTTGAAAAGATTTGGACTCAAACTGCAGCCTTGTCTCACACCTCGACGTTGTGAAAATAATTCTGTTCTTTGGTTTTTGATTTTTATTGCACACTTGTTTTCTGTGTACATACATTTTATTAAGTCATACACCTTACCACCAAGCCCACTTTGGAGAATTTTGTAGAATAGCCCTTCATGCCAAATAGAATCAAATGCTTTTTTAAAGTCAATAAAGCAAGCAAAGATTTTGCCCTCTTTTTTTTGGTGGACGTGTTTATTAATTAGTGTGTGTAAGGTGTATATATGGTCAGTAGTGCGATGGTTAGGGAGAAAGCCAATTTGACATTTACTTATTACATTTTTCTCTTGAAGAAAGGTTTGAATTCTTGAATTCAAAATGCTACAGAAAACCTTTCCCAAGTTGCTGTTTACGCAAATTCCCCTGTAATTATTGGGGTCTGATTTGTCTCCACTTTTGTGGATAGGGGAGATGAGCCCCTGGTTCCAGACATCAGGGAAGCAGCCAGAAATTAAAACTATGTTGAACAACTTAAGCATAGCATTTTGCAACTCAGGTGTGCTGTTTTTCAGCATTTCATTTCTGATGTTATCTAGACCACAAGCCTTATTTGATTTGATAGATTTTAGCTTTTCATTTAGTTCTTGTTGGGTTATTGGGTAATCTAATGGATTTTGGTTGTTTTTAATGACCGATTCAAGGATGTTCAATTTTTCTTGAATTTCTAATTGGTTCTGTTGTTAAGTCTTTTTGTGGGATGTTTTTGTATAGATTATCAAAATAAGTTTTCCAAATTCCTTCATCTTTTATGGCTAATTCTTGTGGCTTTGTCATGCTTAAATTGTTCCACATGTCCCAGAACTGATTTTGGTCAATTGCACTTTCAATTTCATCAAGTGTCTTGTTGGTATAATTCAATTTCTTGCGTTTTAGTGTATGTTTATACTGTTTCAGAGTTTCATAGTATTCATAGCGTAGATCTGGGTTGTTTTGCTGCTTATGTTTTTCATTTGAAATTTGTCTTAGGTGTTTTCTAATTGTTTTACATTCGTTATCAAACCATTTTTCAGAAATATTCAGTTTTTTGTTTCTGATGTTGCATTTCTTCTCTCTCTCTCTCTCTCTCTCTCTCTCTCTCTCTCTCTCTCTCTCTCTCTCTGTCTCTCTCTCTCTCTCTCTCTCTCTGTCTCTCTCTCTCTCTGTCTCTCTCTCTCTCTCTCTGTCTCTCTCTCTCTCTCTCTCTCTCTGTCTCTCTCTCTCTCTGTCTCTCTCTCTCTCTCTCTCTCTCTCTCTCTCTCTCTCTCTCTCTCTCTCTCTCTCCTCTCTCTCTAGGTTTATACCTATAGCGTCCCATTAATAACAGATGTAGCAGCTTTCAATTGCATAGGTAGGCCTAGGACTACGACGTCTTTGAAAATGGAAGAAAACATTTATATGCAATTTGAACAAGCAATCAATGACCATGAAATTCACCGAAGCTGCTTCTTACCTGAGAATATCAGAGCCGGTGTGTCAGCTAGGGACCTGCGGTTTGTAGACTACTAAAATGAGAAAGTATGCACAAATAACTTCTCCTGGCGTTGTGAGAACTAAAGATGAACAACTCCTTGGCGGAGGGGTTTTATATAATGAGGGAAAAGGAGACTTGGAATTTGGCAAACCAGTGGGGTTTTAACTTGCAGGACTCGTTTTGTCAATGCATCAATCACGCCTGTCAAAAAAAGTTGATCCACCTACAAGACCCGTAAAACGACTAACCAAAATCAAAAACGGACTCTTAGGCTACCTTAACCCTGACCTTAACTAACCCCCTCACCCAGAGTTACGATGTTTGTTCAAACCCAGCTGAAAACAACAAATACAGTGTGAGGGATCAATCCTAAATCACATTGATTTATAAAGCCCTTTTCGCATCAGCAGATGTCACAAAGTGCTATACAGAAACCCAGCCTAAAACCCCAAACAGCAAGCAATGCAGATGTAGAAGCACGGTGGCTAGGAAAAACTCCCTAGAAAGGCAGGAACCTAGGAAGAAACCTAGAGAGGAACCAGGCTCTGAGGGGTGGCCAGTCCTCTACTGGCTGTACTGGGTAGACCAGAGGAACCAGGCTCTGAGGGGTGGCCAGTCCTCTACTGGCTGTACTGGGTAGAGAGGAACCAGGCTCTGAGGGGTGGCCAGTCCTCTACTGGCTGTACTGGGTAGAGAGGAACCAGGCTCTGAGGGGTGGCCAGTCCTCTACTGGCTGTACTGGGTAGAGAGGAACCAGGCTCTGAGGGGTGGCCAGTCCTCTACTGGCTGTACTGGGTAGAGAGGAACCAGGCTCTGAGGGGTGGCCAGTCCTCTTCTGGCTGTACTGGGTAGAGAGGAACCAGGCTCTGAGGGGTGGCCAGTCCTCTACTGGCTGTACTGGGTAGAGAGGAACCAGGCTCTGAGGGGTGGCCAGTCCTCTACTGGCTGTACTGGGTAGAGAGGAACCAGGCTCTGAGGGGTGGCCAGTCCTCTACTGGCTGTACTGGGTAGAGAGGAACCAGGCTCTGAGGGGTGACCAGTCCTCTACTGGCTGTACTGGGTAGACCAGAGGAACCAGGCTCTGAGGGGTGGCCAGTCCTCTTCTGGCTGTACTGGGTAGAGAGGAACCAGGCTCTGAGGGGTGGCCAGTCCTCTTCTGGCTGTACTGGGTAGAGAGGAACCAGGCTCTGAGGGGTGGCCAGTCCTCTACTGGCTGTACTGGGTAGAGAGGAACCAGGCTCTGAGGGGTGGCCAGTCCTCTACTGGCTGTACTGGGTAGAGAGGAACCAGGCTCTGAGGGGTGGCCAGTCCTCTACTGGCTGTACTGGGTAGAGAGGAACCAGGCTCTGAGGGGTGGCCAGTCCTCTACTGGCTGTACTGGGTAGAGAGGAACCAGGCTCTGAGGGGTGGCCAGTCCTCTACTGGCTGTACTGGGTAGAGAGGAACCAGGCTCTGAGGGGTGGCCAGTCCTCTACTGGCTGTACTGGGTAGAGAGGAACCAGGCTCTGAGGGGTGACCAGTCCTCTACTGGCTGTACTGGGTAGACCAGAGGAACCAGGCTCTGAGGGGTGGCCAGTCCTCTACTGGCTGTACTGGGTAGAGAGGAACCAGGCTCTGAGGGGTGGCCAGTCCTCTTCTGGCTGTACTGGGTAGAGAGGAACCAGGCTCTGAGGGGTGGCCAGTCCTCTTCTGGCTGTACTGGGTAGAGAGGAACCAGGCTCTGAGGGGTGGCCAGTCCTCTACTGGCTGTACTGGGTAGAGAGGAACCAGGCTCTGAGGGGTGGCCAGTCCTCTACTGGCTGTACTGGGTAGAGAGGAACCAGGCTCTGAGGGGTGGCCAGTCCTCTACTGGCTGTACTGGGTAGAGAGGAACCAGGCTCTGAGGGGTGGCCAGTCCTCTACTGGCTGTACTGGGTAGAGAGGAACCAGGCTCTGAGGGGTGGCCAGTCCTCTACTGGCTGTACTGGGTAGAGAGGAACCAGGCTCTGAGGGGTGGCCAGTCCTCTACTGGCTGTACTGGGTAGAGAGGAACCAGGCTCTGAGGGGTGGCCAGTCCTCTACTGGCTGTACTGGGTAGAGAGGAACCAGGCTCTGAGGGGTGGCCAGTCCTCTACTGGCTGTACTGGGTAGAGAGGAACCAGGCTCTGAGGGGTGGCCAGTCCTCTACTGGCTGTACTGGGTAGAGAGGAACCAGGCTCTGAGGGGTGGCCAGTCCTCTACTGGCTGTACTGGGTAGAGAGGAACCAGGCTCTGAGGGGTGGCCAGTCCTCTACTGGCTGTACTGGGTAGAGAGGAACCAGGCTCTGAGGGGTGGCCAGTCCTCTACTGGCTGTACTGGGTAGAGAGGAACCAGGCTCTGAGGGGTGGCCAGTCCTCTACTGGCTGTACTGGGTAGAGAGGAACCAGGCTCTGAGGGGTGGCCAGTCCTCTACTGGCTGTACTGGGTAGACCAGAGGAACCAGGCTCTGAGGGGTGGCCAGTCCTCTACTGGCTGTACTGGGTAGACCAGAGGAACCAGGCTCTGAGGGGTGGCCAGTCCTCTACTGGCTGTACTGGGTAGAGAGGAACCAGGCTCTGAGGGGTGGCCAGTCCTCTTCTGGCTGTACTGGGTAGAGAGGAACCAGGCTCTGAGGGGTGGCCAGTCCTCTACTGGCTGTACTGGGTAGAGAGGAACCAGGCTCTGAGGGGTGGCCAGTCCTCTACTGGCTGTACTGGGTAGAGAGGAACCAGGCTCTGAGGGGTGGCCAGTCCTCTACTGGCTGTACTGGGTAGAGAGGAACCAGGCTCTGAGGGGTGGCCAGTCCTCTACTGGCTGTACTGGGTAGAGAGGAACCAGGCTCTGAGGGGTGGCCAGTCCTCTACTGGCTGTACTGGGTAGAGAGGAACCAGGCTCTGAGGGGTGGCCAGTCCTCTACTGGCTGTACTGGGTAGAGAGGAACCAGGCTCTGAGGGGTGGCCAGTCCTCTACTGGCTGTACTGGGTAGAGAGGAACCAGGCTCTGAGGGGTGGCCAGTCCTCTACTGGCTGTACTGGGTAGACAGAGGAACCAGGCTCTGAGGGGTGGCCAGTCCTCTACTGGCTGTACTGGGTAGAGAGGAACCAGGCTCTGAGGGGTGGCCAGTCCTCTACTGGCTGTACTGGGTAGAGAGGAACCAGGCTCTGAGGGGTGGCCAGTCCTCTACTGGCTGTACTGGGTAGAGAGGAACCAGGCTCTGAGGGGTGGCCAGTCCTCTACTGGCTGTACTGGGTAGACCAGAGGAACCAGGCTCTGAGGGGTGGCCAGTCCTCTACTGGCTGTACTGGGTAGACCAGAGGAACCAGGCTCTGAGGGGTGGCCAGTCCTCTACTGGCTGTACTGGGTAGAGAGGAACCAGGCTCTGAGGGGTGGCCAGTCCTCTTCTGGCTGTACTGGGTAGAGAGGAACCAGGCTCTGAGGGGTGGCCAGTCCTCTACTGGCTGTACTGGGTAGAGAGGAACCAGGCTCTGAGGGGTGGCCAGTCCTCTACTGGCTGTACTGGGTAGAGAGGAACCAGGCTCTGAGGGGTGGCCAGTCCTCTTCTGGCTGTACTGGGTAGAGAGGAACCAGGCTCTGAGGGGTGGCCAGTCCTCTACTGGCTGTACTGGGTAGACCAGAGGAACCAGGCTCTGAGGGGTGACCAGTCCTCTACTGGCTGTACTGGGTAGAGAGGAACCAGGCTCTGAGGGGTGGCCAGTCCTCTACTGGCTGTACTGGGTAGAGAGGAACCAGGCTCTGAGGGGTGACCAGTCCTCTACTGGCTGTACCAGATAGAGATTTAAGAGTAGGCTACATGTGGCCATTAAGGTCCAGTGAACAGGTCAGGGTTCAATAGCCACAGGTAGAACAGCAGGTAGAAACTGGATCAGCAGCATGATCAGGTGAGAGACGTGTGGTCGCCCCAGGAGGGGAGAACCAAACCAGTTGGACAGGTCGGGAGCATACCTAAGAACACACAGTACCGCAGATCAGACAGACTGAGCTTAGCTCCCTGGCTATGCAACATAGATACTGGGGACTGAAACTGGGTTCAGGGCCCCTGTCTAAAGTTAGCCCCGGACAGGGCCAACCAGGCAGGATGTAACCCCACCCACTTTGCCAAAGCACAGCCCCCCACACCACCAGAGGGATATCAACAGACCACTAACTTACTACCCTGAGACAAGGCTGAGTACAGCCCACCAACCTACTACCCTGAGACAAGGCTGAGTACAGCCCACCAACCTACTACCCTGAGACAAGGCTGAGTACAGCCCACCAACCTACTACCCTGAGACAAGGCTGAGTACAGCCCACCAACCTACTACCCTGAGCCAAGGCTGAGTACAGCCCACCAACCTACTACCCTGAGCCAAGGCTGAGTACAGCCCACCAACCTACTACCCTGAGACAAGGCTGAGTACAGCCCACCAACCTACTACCCTGAGCCAAGGCTGAGTACAGCCCACCAACCTACTACCCTGAGACAAGGCTGAGTACAGCCCACCAACCTACTACCCTGAGACAAGGCTGAGTACAGCCCACGGAGATCTGACAGTGTAGGGGGATTAAAAACAGAAAGGTTGTGTGTGTGCTTGCACCCGTGCCTGTCTGACCGGAGTGCACCCCTCTTTCCACGGTTATGGTTAGGGCTGGTGACCGTATTATCGCCACACTAGCGGTGATGAGTCATGACCACCGTCACGTTCCATATCAGGGTCATCTCCTCTTATCCACTGTGGAAATGCATTGGGTAGAACCCAACTACCTAACTACCGTCTGGTCCTAATGGCCTGGTCCTTGGTAGAACCCAACTACCTAACTACCGTCTGGTCCTAATGGCCTGGTCCTTGGTAGAACCCAACTACCTAACTACCGTCTGGTCCTAATGGCCTGGTCCTTGGTAGAACCCAACTCACTAACTACCGTCTGGTCCTAATGGCCTGGTCCTTGGTAGAACCCAACTCACTAACTACCGTCTGGTCCTAATGGCCTGGTCCTTGGTAGAACCCAACTACCTAACTACCGTCTGGTCCTAATGGCCTGGTCCTTGGTAGAACCCAACTCACTAACTACCGTCTGGTCCTAATGGCCTGGTCCTTGGTAGAACCCAACTACCTAACTACCGTCTGGTCCTAATGGCCTGGTCCTTGGTAGAACCCAACTACCTAACTACCGTCTGGTCCTAATGGCCTGGTCCTTGGTAGAACCCAACTACCTAACTACCGTCTGGTCCTAATGGCCTGGTCCTTGGTAGAACCCAACTACCTAACTACCGTCTGGTCCTAATGGCCTGGTCCTTGGTAGAACCCAACTACCTAACTACCGTCTGGTCCTAATGGCCTGGTCCTTGGTAGAACCCAACTCACTAACTACCGTCTGGTCCTAATGGCCTGGTCCTTGGTAGAACCCAACTACCTAACTACCGTCTGGTCCTAATGGCCTGGTCCTTGGTAGAACCCAACTACCTAACTACCGTCTGGTCCTAATGGCCTGGTCCTTGGTAGAACCCAACTCACTAACTACCGTCTGGTCCTAATGGCCTGGTCCTTGGTAGAACCCAACTACCTAACTACCGTCTGGTCCTAATGGCCTGGTCCTTGGTAGAACCCAACTACCTAACTACCGTCTGGTCCTAATGGCCTGGTCCTTGGTAGAACCCAACTACCTAACTACCGTCTGGTCCTAATGGCCTGGTCCTTGGTAGAACCCAACTACCTAACTACCGTCTGGTCCTAATGGCCTGGTCCTTGGTAGAACCCAACTCACTAACTACCGTCTGGTCCTAATGGCCTGGTCCTTGGTAGAACCCAACTACCTAACTACCGTCTGGTCCTAATGGCCTGGTCCTTGGTAGAACCCAACTCACTAACTACCGTCTGGTCCTAATGGCCTGGTCCTTGGTAGAACCCAACTACCTAACTACCGTCTGGTCCTAATGGCCTGGTCCTTGGTAGAACCCAACTACCTAACTACCGTCTGGTCCTAATGGCCTGGTCCTTGGTAGAACCCAACTCACTAACTACCGTCTGGTCCTAATGGCCTGGTCCTTGGTAGAACCCAACTACCTAACTACCGTCTGGTCCTAATGGCCTGGTCCAATGGTGCTATCCAATTCACTAACTACCGTCTGGTCCTAATGGCCTGGTCCAATGGTGCTATCCAATTCACTAACTACCGTCTGGTCCTAATGGCCTGGTCCAATGGTGCTATCCAATTCTTGACACCAATGTAGTGAATTACAGGGGTTCCCTGACTGGACTCAAACCCTAGTGCCTGTGACTGTCATTCGAAAACCATTATACCAAAAGGCTCAAATCTCCTGGTGAGGTCACTAGGTGTTATTCTGAAGTTATTTAGTATTTTATTTGTTACGCTCACAATGCTGTCAATTACAATGATGATAATCCCACTGAATATGATGGAAAAAATATTGTTTTTAAAACATCAACGTAGAACTCTAGTCTCTAGACTTTATAATGAATCCAAAATATAAACAGCAACATGCAACAATTTCAAAGATTTTACTGAGTTACAGTTCGTATAAGGAAATCAGTCAATTGAAATGAATTCATTAGGACCTAATCTATGGATTTCACATGACTGGGCAGGGGCGGAGCCATGGGTGGGCCTGGGAGGGCATAGGCCCAACCACTGGGGAGCCAGGCCCAGCCAATCAGAATGAGTTTTCCCCACAAAAGGGACTTTATTACAGACAGAAATAGTACTCAGCACCCCACCACCGACGATCCCGCAGGTGAAGAAGCCGGATGTGGAGGTCCTGGGCTGGCGTGGTTACATGTGGTCTGTGATTGTGAGGCCGGTTGGACGTACTGCCAAATTCTCTAAAACAACGTTGGCGGTGGCTTATTGTAGAGAAATTAACATTCAATTATCTGGCAACAGCTCTGGTGGACATTCCTGCAGTCAGCATGCCAATTGCACACTCCCTCAAAACAAAATACATATGTGGCATTGTGTTGTGACAAAACGGCACATTTTAAAGTGGCCTTTTATTGTCCCCAGCACAAGGTGCACCTGTGTAATGATGATGCTGTTTAATCAGCTTCTTGATCTGCCTGTCAGGTGGATGGATTATCTTGGCAAAGGAGAAATGCTCACTAACAGGGATGGAAACAAATTTGTGCACAACATTTTAGAGAAATAAACTTTTTGTGCGTATGGAACATTTCTGGGATTTTTTTATTTCGGCTCATGAAACATGGGACCAACACTTTACATGTTGCATTTGTATTTTTTAGTTCAGTGTTCAATAATAGGTCTGACTCACTGTCACGTATTCAGGTGATCTAAGAAACCAGCAGACCTGTTCTGGAATCTTCTTAACAAGACAAAACAGTCAGGGCCCAACCCCACATGGAAACACACAGCCTTTTATAAAGCACCCAGTCCCCAATAACCCAGAGGCACAGACTTCCCCCAAAAGCAGAACTGCTCGCATCCTGTTCAGCCACCTTGCTGGGCGGAACACAAACATGTACAGCATTCTCAAAGCTGTACTCATCCCTCTGTCTCCTCCCACCACACCCATTGGCTCCACCCCTCCCTTTATATTTTTGTTCAGTGTAAGTGTTTCTAAAATCCCATATTTTGGGGGGAAAAAATGAATGGTGGAAATCAACAATTGGAACCATTTCCCTGTTTGACCGCTAGGTTTTATGGGTATTATGACACCTCCACTGTGGGGCTCTATGACACAGATATAAAGATGAGTCCTCTTTCCGTCTCTACGGACTATATCCATTGTTAACTTTTGTAATATTTCAGACAGTCACACTCCTCCACAAGAGCAAAAATATATTTAATATTCATATTTTTTTATTTAAATTGTAGACATGAATGAATGAATGGAAAACAAGCTTCAATACGGATATGTACAGTACATCAGTAAAAATAACTAAAATGGTCGACAGCTGTCAACAGTTTAACAGGTGGTAGAGAAACATGGAGGGGTGGAGAGATGGAG
>CM062494.1:141644597-141652097 GCA_031479575.1 Coregonus ussuriensis | reverse complement strand
GCATCCATGAGTATCCACTTTCTGTAGCTCAGCTGGTAGAGCATGGTGCTTGTAACGCCAAGGTAGTGGGTTCGATCCCCGGGACCACCCATACACAAAAATGTATGCACGCGTGACTGTAAGTCGCTTTGGATAAAAGCGTCTGCTAAATGGCATATTATTATTATTATTATTATTATTATTATTATCTGAAGAGAGCCCCCGAAACATTGTGTGCAGACATTTTATGCAATAAATGAAGTAGGTTCAATCTAGTAGTTCTGATCTTCTGATTGGTCCTGATGAGTTGGGCGAGGTCCCCTGCAGGCTACTGTCACTGTTGCATTGGCTCTGAGTCGGGTTCTCTGTCTTCAAATGTTCAGCCTAAGAGAGGGGATTTTTGTGTGTGTGTGTGTGTGTGTGTGTGTTTAACAGTGATGATGTGTGTGTGTGTGTGTGTGTGTGTTTAACAGTGATGATGTGTGTGTGTGTGTGTTTGTGTGTGTGTGTGTCCTCAGAGCAAGAACTCGTGAGTTGGAAGAACTGAGAGGCCTATGGCGTGGGTGTTGTCCTTGGCCACCTGCTGACAAGGCTGACAAGATAGGACCCTTTTGTCCATTGTTATTGGATAGGAACAGAACTTATAACCAGCTCCTGACCTAAATAGATCTTAGCACAACATTTTACTCAACATATCATATTCCATATTCACTATAACAAATATATTTACTACGACATTAGCAAGAACCGCCACATCCTCAGCCGGCTAATCCAGTGTGTGAAGTTTTGCGGAGTGTTTGAGTTAGCTTTGCGAGGCAAAGATGAAACTGAGGGCTCCACCAACCCTGGTAAGCCAACACTTTTGAGATCAGTCAATAAATGCTTCTGGTATTGACTTATATGCTGCCCCTGTCTTCATGTTGTTGCTGGACATATCTTTTTTTAAATGTGTGTAGGTCACCTAAATCATCAGAAAAATTGCCCCTCCTGAGAATTTTTTCAGGAGCCGCCACTGGATTTGAGATTCTTCAAATAGCCACCCTTTGCCTTGATGACAGCTTTGCACACTCTTGGTATTCTCTCAAACAGCTTCACCTGGAATGCTTTTCCAACAGTCTTAAAGGAGTTCCCACATATGCTGAGCACTTGTTGGCTGCTTTTCCTTCACTCTGCGGTCAATTGGGTTGAGGTCAGGGGATTGTGGAGGCCAGGTCATCTGATGCAGCACTCTATCACTCACCTTCTTGGTAAAATAGTCCTTACACAGCCTGAAGGTGTGTTGGGTCATTGCCCTGTTGAAAAACAAATGAAGCCCAAACCAGATGGGATGGCGTATCGCTGCAGAATGCTGTGGTAGCCATGTTGGTTAAGTGTGCCTTGAATTCTAAATAAATCACACCAGTGTCACCAGCAAAGCACCCCCACACCATAACACCTCCTCCTCCATGCTTTACGGTGGGAACTACACATGCGGAGATCATCCACACTGCGTCTCACAAAGACACGGCGGTTGGAACCAACAATCTCCAATTTGGACTCCATACCAAAGGACACATTTCAACCAGTCTAATGTCCTTTGCTTTTGTTTCTGGGCCCAAGCCGGTCTCATCTATTCATCAAAGCATTGGTGGTTCAGTGGTAGAATTCTCGCCTGCCACGCGGGAGGCCCGGGTTCGATTCCCGGCCAATGCATTACTTATTTTTGTTCCTGTACCCAAGAAAGCAAAGGTTACTTACCTAAATGACTATCGCCCTGTAGCACTCATCTCTGTCATGAAGTGCTTTGAGAGACTAGTCAAGAATCATATCACCTCTACCTTACCTGTCACCCTAGACCCACTTCAATTTGCTTACCGCCCCAATAGATCCACAGACGATGCAATCGCCATCACACTGCCCACTGCCCTATCACATCTGGACATTTTTACATTTTAGTCATTTAGCAGACGCTCTTATCCAGAGCGATTTACAGTTAAGCGAGTGCATACATGTTTCATATCAGTAGATTGAGACGCCGCCCGTGTAGATATCTCTAGCTTATTAAACAGACCGGTTTCTATGGAGATGTCTTTATGCTAATTAGACTTCCACGGTTGCCGCGGAAACGGATTCAATGACAGGTACAATATTAGTACCATTTTAAATAACTGACGACAGACTTTTCTCCTAAAAGTCCACTGAGTGGCGCAGACACCATTCAAATTGCGTGCAGACTCGTTACAATTTCAGCTTTAAAGCACAAAGTCAATTTGTCCGTCTGTGACCAAGAGAAAATGCTTGTTTCAATTCTATGAAATTACTTAGTATTTTTTTTAAATGTTGAAAGCTCTAAATCCAGCTGAGAATATCACAGCGAGATTAAACCACAACTGTTGGACTCGCTATACCCCTGAAACTCAACTCTGAACCTCAAAGCCAGTTCCACTGCTTTTTTTTGTGTCATTGTTCCCCTTTAATCAGGTACTGATTTAGACCTGGGACACCAGGTGTGTGCAATTCATTATCAGGTAGAACAGAAAACCAGCAGGCTCCGGACCTGGTAGAGTAAAGCCAATTAATGCTTGATCCGAAATGTGGTCCGGAGGGTGTGACGCAATTGCGGAGCCTCTGGAGGCTTGCGGAGTCCAAATCGAGCTCCATATTGCATCGCTGTGTGCCTCCCCAAATCTTATAACAATGTGGAGGGCTCCTTATAGCTCTGTAAAGCTCCGCATTGACATGATTGGTTGACAAGAGGAATACCCATGTAAGAATGCCGTTCATTATCTATAGCTCAGCATTCAACACCATAGTATCCTCCAAGCTCATCATCAAGCTCGAAGGCCCTGGGTCTGAACCCCGCCCTGTGCAACTGGGTCCTGGACTTCCTGACGGTCCGCCCCCCCCTGGTGGTGAAGGTAGGAAACAACACCTCCACTTGCATGCAAGCGTTACATGGGCTTGCTCCTACCTATCTCTCTGATTCGGTCCTGCCGTACATACCTACACGTACGCTACAGGTCACAAGACGCAGGCCTCCTTATTGGCCCTAGAATTTCTAAGCAAACAGCTGGAGGCAGGGCTTTCTCCTATAGAGCCCCCCCCCCCCCCCCCCCCCCCAAAAAAGGGGTTAAATGTGTAATTAAAAAAATAATATCCAGAGCCTTCTTATTTCTTCTAGATTTAGGGCAGACAATCTTATTCCCCCCCAAAAAAATACAGAATGCCATTTGTGTTATTAAATGTGTTTCTATGGGCTATAGAAGTAAAGGCCAAATTAAATTAGTTTCAAATAATTTTATAGATTTTTTTTTTTAGTTGATACCAGCTTGGCTATTAAAACGACATGAACCATCCCATAAGAACCACAGAGACAGGATGTGGGTGTCATTGAAAAAGGGGAGGGATTTTTATTGGTCAATAGTGAGTTCCAGAGATGTAGATGATCTGCCTCAGTTATTCGTCCGTCTGTTCCACCACAGTGGTCTTCTCACTGACGTAGATCCCATCCAGGAACTTCCTGATGTCCTTCTTCTTGACCGTGGTGGCTTGTTGGATCAGAGCAGCTGGAAGAGAGGGATGGAGGGAGAGCGAGAACAAGAGGAGAGAGAGAGAGAGAACGAGAACGAGAGAGAACGAGAGAGAACGAGAGAACGAGAGAGAACGAGAGAGAACGAGAGAACGAGAGAACGAGAGAGAGAGAGAGAGAGAGAGAGAGAGAGAGAGAACAACCGTTAGAGGAGTAAAAGGATGCACGGGTCATTTAGGGGTCATTTAGTTCAAACTAAAGGGCTCTAATATGTACCTCAAAGTGCACCATAACGTAGGTTATAGGGTTATCATTTCTCTAACGTCGGTTAAAGCTTTGCATGCATTCCGTGTTATAAAGATTCTAGCATAAATTTAAAAAAAAAAAGGTTTTAAAAGTGCAACATTAAAACATGCATTGATTGACATTGGGGGGGTTTTACATCAAGATGCTAAACATGACCTGGCTGTTAATGGTTCTCTATTAGCTAACAGGGAGATGCCACCCTACTCCCTATCTAGTGCACTGGTATTGACCAATGGGGCTGTGGGTGTGCACCACATAGGGAACAGGGTGACCATGTGGGATGCACGCTGTGACTAAAACCAGCCTGCTTTGCACAATTGGAATCAGGGACGGAGACAGACAACCCTTTGAGATGAGAAATTATGAAAGAGAACGAAAGAGAAAAAAAACCAAACATGGACTTTCCCCGCCCCCTACGGTGAACGACAGAGAGCGAACGACCCTCAAGGCACCCTCATCCCTACATAGTACACTACCAACCCCATAGGGCTCTGGTCTAAAGTAGTGCACTATATAGGGGATTAGGGTGCTATTGGGCCACAGCCAGAGTGTAGCAACAAAAAACACAAAGCGGACGTAAGGTGGACAGAGACGAGGGGCTCCCCCTGGTGGCGTGGGGGAGTCATAGCACTGTGCTGAGCGACAGACTGACAGACAGAGAGACTCGGTGGTAGTTAGTTCAAACCTCTAATCCTCCTTCTGGACGACCGTGCCCTTCTCAGACACATAGATACCGTCCAAGAACTTTCTGATATCCTTGTTTTTGACTGTGGTGGCTTGCTGGATGAGAGCGGCTGGAAGAGAGGAGAGAGAGAGAGGCTGGGGTGGTGAGCAGCATGACACAGCTTGGAGGGTCACACAGGGGTCAAGGGGCACAGGTCAATATATAGGCAAGCAGTTAGGAGAGGGAGAGGAGGACAAGGAGAGGGAGAGAAGGGGAGAAAGAGAGGAGGGGGAGAGAGGAGGAGAAAGAGATAGGAGAGCTGAAAAAGGAGGTTGAGGAAGGGAGCAGAATATAAAGGAGGGAAGGAGAGAAATGAAAAGGGAAAGGAGTTGAGGAAGAGAGAAGGGAGGTTAGGGGACAGACAGCATCACTACCACTGTGGATTGACAGTCTGGTTATAGTATGAGGAGAGACCATACAGTTTAGAATCACAACATTCTAGAATCACAGTCGGAACATTCTAGAACCACAGTCGGAACATTCTAGAATCACAGTCGGAAACATTCTAGAATCACACGGTGATGTTGTAAGACGTAAAGTAGAGGGAGAAGCAAAGGGAAGAGAGGCATAACAGATCTATTCTAGAACACACACTAGGTCCTCAGACTGGAGAGGACAGAGGGTACATTCTAGGTGGAATACACAGGGACAGGTCTAGGGGTGGAGAGTGTCTGGGACTGTGATGGGATTAAGAGACTGACGCATGTTTGGAACCCAACTGCTATGGACCGGAGCACTAAACGTAGTGGGCAAATGGCTGACAGCAGAAACCGTCCTCTACATTACAGGGTATAGGGTCATTACCAGCCAGCCAGGTATTATCATGTCCTTCCCAGTCTCCCAAATGGCACCCTGTTCCCTTTATAGTGCAGTACTTTAGACCATGGCTCATAGGGTAGTGCACTATATAGTGAAGGGTGCCATTTGGCCCACAGCCCGTCTGTTGACTCCCATTACTCCAGGTGATTACATTTACGTCATTTAGCAGACGCTCTTATCCAGAGCGACTTACAGGAGCAATTAGGGTTAAGTGCCTTGCTCAAGGGCACATCGGCAGATTTTCTCACCTAGTCGGCTCGGGGATTAGAACCAGCGACCTTTCGGTTACTGGCACAACGCTCTTAACCACTAAGCTACCTGCCGCTGAACATAACCGTGTTCCTCCACAGGGAGGGGCGCTGAACATAACCGTGTTCCTCCACAGGGAGGGGGGGAGGGGCGCTGAACATAACCGTGTCCATCCACAGGGAGGGGCGCTGAACATAACCGTGTTCATCCCACAGGGAGGGGCGCTGAACATAACCGTGTTCATCCCACAGGGAGGGGCGCTGAACATAACCGTGTTCCTCCACAGGGAGGGGCGCTGAACATAACCGTGTCCATCCACAGGGAGGGGCGCTGAACATAACCGTGTTCCTCCACAGGGAGGGGCGCTGAACATAACCGTGTTCATCCCACAGGGAGGGGCGCTGAACATAACCGTGTTCCTCCACAGGGAGGGGCGCTGAACATAACCGTGTTCCTCCACAGGGAGGGGCGCTGAACATAACCGTGTTCCTCCACAGGGAGGGGCGCTGAACATAACCGTGTTCCTCCACAGGGAGGGGCGCTGAACATAACCGTGTTCATCCCACAGGGAGGGGCGCTGAACATAACCGTGTTCATCCCACAGGGAGGGGCGCTGAACATAACCGTGTTCCTCCACAGGGAGGGGCGCTGAACATAACCGTGTTCATCCACAGGGAGGGGCGCTGAACATAACCGTGTTCATCCACAGGGAGGGGCGCTGAACATAACCGTGTTCATCCACAGGGAGGGGCGCTGAACATAACCGTGTTCCTCCACAGGGAGGGGCGCTGAACATAACCGTGTTCATCCACAGGGAGGGGCGCTGAACATAACCGTGTTCATCCACAGGGAGGGGCGCTGAACATAACCGTGTTCCTCCACAGGGAGGGGCGCTGAACATAACCGTGTTCATCCACAGGGAGGGGCGCTGAACATAACCGTGTTCATCCACAGGGAGGGGCGCTGAACATAACCGTGTTCATCCACAGGGAGGGGCGCTGAACATAACCGTGTTCAGCTCCGAAATGAGAACTCAACTACGCAGGATACCCATATCGCGTAGCTAATTGTGTTCCTGCGATGCACACTTGGGCGAGGAGAGGAATCAGTTGACATGGGGGATTGGAGTTACAACCTTGGGGTTGTGCCTAGATCCTGGAGTGAAAGAGAGCAGTGCAGTGTCATGATGGAGAGATCAGAGAGAAATAATGAAAAGAGAGGAGCGGTGTAGCGATGTATGGACCCTGAGGAGTGGTGTAGCGATGTATGGACCCTGAGGAGCGGTGTAGCGATGTATGGACCCAGAGGAGCGGTGTAGCGATGTATGGACCCAGAGGAGCGGTGTAGCGATGTATGGACCCAGAGGAGTGGTGTAGCGATGTATGGACCCAGAGGAGTGGTGTAGCGATGTATGGACCCAGAGGAGTGGTGTAGCGATGTATGGACCCTGAGGAGTGGTGTAGCGATGTATGGAACCAGAGGAGTGGTGTAGCGATGTATGGACCCTGAGGAGTGGTGTAGCGATGTATGGACCCTGAGGAGTGGTGTAGCGATGTATGGACCCAGAGGAGTGGTGTAGCGATGTATGGACCCAGAGGAGTGGTGTAGCGATGTATGGACCCTGAGGAGTGGTGTAGCGATGTATGGACCCTGAGTAGCGGTGTAGCGATGTATGGACCCAGAGGAGTGGTGTAGCGATGTATGGACCCAGAGGAGTGGTGTAGCGATGTATGGACCCTGAGGAGTGGTGTAGCGATGTATGGACCCTGAGGAGTGGTGTAGTGATGTATAGACCCTGAGGAGTGGTGTAGCGATGTATGGACCCTGAGTAGCGGTGTATGGACCCTGAGGAGTGGTGTAGCGATGTATGGACCCTGAGGAGTGGTGTAGCGATGTATGGACCCAGAGGAGTGGT
>CM062494.1:141632097-141639597 GCA_031479575.1 Coregonus ussuriensis | reverse complement strand
TAGGTATTCCCTCTTATCTAGGTGGGTGAGGGCAGTGCGGAGAGAGCGATTGAGATTGCGTCGTCTGTGGATCCGTTGGGGCCTTATGCAAATCGGCACGGGGTCTAGGGAGTCTGGGATGATGGGAGTTGATGTGTGCCGTAACCAGCCTTTCAGAGCACGATCGTGATTACAGATTTCACTCCACCGGCAACTAAAGAGCAGTTTGAGAAGCCTCGCACGCCGTCTGACAGATGTTCCTCTCAAAGGCTCTGTATGATAAACATTACGACTGAAGAAAATACACGCGCCAATTTAATTCCACTAAATTACGCAAATGAACTTATAGACCGATAAGCATGACCAGTCAAATTATTTCCATCAGTCAAGAGGCTAAAAAGCATCACTTTGCAATGTGATTTCTCTCTTCTCCCAGACAATTGGCCCCGGGGGGGCAGTTTTATTTACCGGCTTTTCATTTATTTATTTTTATGGTCAAAAGCCGATTATTAACGGCTAACGGAAAACCCTGACTCAAACACAGCCCTGCCCCGTCTCAGACTCACCCTGTCTCATGCGGACGCGGCGAATGTACTTCTCCCCTAGAAAGTTCCTGATCTCCACCAGAGCGCCACTCTCCTGCATCACAACGTTGATGGGGAAATGGGCATACACCGAGCGCATCTTGTAACGGAAACCCTGAAGAAACGAGAGAGAGAGAGAGAGAGAGAGAGAGAGAGGGTTATACACCGAGCGCATCTTATAACAGAAACCCTGAAGAATAGAGAGAGTGTTCTAGAGTCGACAAAGGGGGGGTCACACGCAAACGAAGATGAAGCAAATGATCTGCTCATACGAAACAGCTTTGGGATGGAAATGTGCATCTAATATACGCCAGGACCATACTACCACCAGCCACTTAACTTCCTAGTAGTATTCGTCTTGTGCAAGGTAGCTTAGTGGGTAAGAGCGTTGTGCCAGTAACCGAAAGGTCGCTGGTTCTAATCCCCGAGCCAACTAGGTGAAAAAAAATCTGTCGATGTGCCCTTGAGCAAGGCACTTAACCCTAATTGCTCACGTAAGTCGCTCTGGATAAGAGCGCCTGCTAAATGACTGTACATGTAAATGTCTGATATTACAACAAGCAGCCAGGGTGGTCAAACAGCGTTGACAACACACACGCAATATTTTCCGGGAACTTTCAAGAAATTCCCTGGGTTTTCCAGAAATTCTGGTTGGACGCCGGATTTCCTTCTTGTTCCCTCCTGATTCCGGGAATTCTCCATCCAGGATTTCAGGAAAACCAGGGAATTTATTGAAAGTTCCTGGAATTGGGCTAACCTAACTGAAACACACTTAGAGAGACACACACAGTGGGTCTAACCAACCGCCGGCGCTGACAGACGGGTCAACACTCACCATGGTGACGCCCTTGATCATGTTCTGGACGTGACTGCAGATGGTTCGGACCGTAGCCAGCTCCTTCCTGTTGCCCCACCATTTATCCACACGCAGCTGGAACACAGAGAGAGGAGAGATACAATTTAGTTCACTACACCACCAGAACTATCAGTTAGGAACCCTTCACTACACCCCCAGAACTATCAGTTAGGAACCCTTCACTACACCCCCAGAACTATCAGTTAGGAACCCTTCACTACACCCCCAGAACTATCAGTTAGGAACCCTTCACTACACCCCCAGAACTATCAGTTAGGAACCCTTCACTACACCCCCAGAACTATCAGTTAGGAACCCTTCACTACACCCCCAGAACTATCAGTTAGGAACCCTTCACTACACCCCCAGAACTATCAGTTAGGAACCCTTCACTACACCCCCAGAACTATCAGTTAGGAACCCTTCACTACACCCCCAGAACTATCAGTTAGGAACCCTTCACTACACCCCCAGAACTATCAGTTAGGAACCCTTCACTACACCCCCAGAACTATCAGTTAGGAACCCTTCACTACACCCCCAGAACTATCAGTTAGGAACCCTTCACTACACCACCAGAACTATCAGTTAGGAACCCTTCACTACACCATCAATCAGTTCTATAGGATGCAGTTTATTTCACCAAACCAGCTTTTTTACATTTTAGTCATTTTAGCAGACGCTCTTAACCAGAGCGACTTACAGGAGCAATTGGGGTTGCTAAAGGGGCACAGACAGATTTTTCACCTAGTCGGCTCGGGGATTAGAACCAGCGACCTTTCGGTTACTGGCACAACGCTCTTAACCGCTAAGCATCACCACAAATAGTTACTAAGTGCAGGTCACTCCAGAAAGAGAGCAACGGTATGATCAGGACTCTACATTGTTTTAAAAGTATTTGGTAGCATGAAATTGAGAAGCACCAGAAAATAATAATATTTTCTAAATGATTTGAGATACAGCCTATATTGGGCCTATATGAATTGATGAGTACAGTGCATTAAAGCATTTCTATACCTCTTATTTCTATAGGCATTTCTATATACGTCTCCATACCTTTTTGTGGGTCTTGCCCAGCAGGCTGAGTTCCAGGTTGATGTGGTTGAACTCCCTACGGAGAACCCCCCGGGGACCCTTGACGATCACAGTCCGCCCCTTCAACCTCACCTCGACTGGGGCACGGCAGAGACAACAGAAGTTAGACAGACACACAGGCACCAGCAACACTGAACCAGTAACTAGCTAGACAATCTTAACCATGTCACTAGAATATATGCCATAATAAAAAAGAAGAAGACTATAGTCAGGCTAAAATGCTGGATTGATGGAGACAGGCTCCAGCGATAACTGAGGTTGCCAGCCAGAGACCGACTACAGTAAATTACCATTCCATTAGCAACATAATGGAATTAAGTTAGTTTAGTCCTTTTCTGGGGGCTGAACCAATAACTTACTATGCAAGGCAGGTAAACATTTCACTCTGGTCTGGTTAAAAACGGATTTGTTTATTGATCAATTCACGGTTATCAACATGTTGGATGGGTTCGGTTTTTAAACAAGTAGATAGCGGAGCTTACCACCGTCGGGGATATCCACAGTCTGGTTACTGAGAATGGTCTTCATTCTGGGGGGCAGACAGATAGTAAAATTAGGTGGAGTTGGCGATTGCAATACATAATGTTTGTCAACTAACGTTACCTAGAGGACTGGGGATTTCAGGGCAAGTTTAACTACTTTAGTTAGCTAACTAGCAATATCACGAGTGTGTGCTGCACCGCTGTCATATTCAGTTAGCTCGTTGTTGACAAAATGCCATAGAATACGGTATTAGGTACATACAGTCGACTGTCCAAATGAAACCGTAGAGTATTAAAACGTTAATAAAACGCAGAAGGCAACGTTAGCAGCTAGCTAACTAGAACAGACAGGCACGCAACTAGCCAGTCAGATAGCGAGTCACGACCACTATCCCCATTTAAATGAAACGGGTCTGAAATATTGCGACCATGTCATACGAGACAAAACGTTACATTGCTACACACATCGAGCATTATTCACGTTGCCCTGGCTACTAAAATGGACGGATATGAAGGCATGGGGGGGATTTCGGCCTTGGATAGGGGTCGGTGGCAAAACAAACTATTATATAGTTATATGGACGGGTTTTGGGAGGAAATAACAATTGCGCAACTTCAACATACATATAGCAAATTCGTAATGGTGAAAAAATTACGCGTTTTAGATATCGAGGAACATAGATGGAGTTTGATTTTCTGCGATAGAAAAGTGTTCCACCATTTCTTACCTCGCCGGTAGTAGAGGAAAGGAGGAAGGAAGGACGTCAGCACGTGATTGTAGTCTTCGTACGTGCTGACGCCATCACGCTGCTTCACGTTTATCAGACGTAACCAAACAATTAATGAGCAAAAATATTGCGATACATTATACTTATTTTCTCCCGAGAAAGAACATCGTTTTTTTTTTGAATAAATGTGGATATAAAAGGTTCGAGATCAATTT
This sequence comes from Coregonus ussuriensis, assembly GCA_031479575.1. Classification (NCBI taxonomy): domain Eukaryota; kingdom Metazoa; phylum Chordata; class Actinopteri; order Salmoniformes; family Salmonidae; genus Coregonus; species Coregonus ussuriensis. Next base: position 141,635,658 of record CM062494.1, on the reverse strand, counting down.
ATTAATTAAATGACGGACGAAATACAATTTTTTATTCCAGGCCTAAGTAATCGCTCCCAGAGAAACGTTGTCAATGACAGACGCTAGCTGACGTTAGTAGGGTAAAGTCATGGCTTTGGTCAAACAAAGTTGTTTTATTGCGGGTCGTTTCTCCAGCAACCACCTGTGGCTAAGTCCCAAATGCAACCCACATGTAAGTACATCTACTTGAACCAGACTGCAACCATATCACTGAAATGGCTCCTTTTGTTTCCAATGTTTATACTAGTTAGCTAAGCATGGCTAATGCTAACATAACTAGGTCGCTAACTGGTTAGGTCCTCCTTGGCCTTGGGTTACTTAGTTAGAAGAGGCATCATGCGTAGTTAGCTAATACGATTTGTTTATCCAAGCAGATACGAAGTAGTAGCTTACTAGCTAGGTATCCTACTAACAACTAATAAAAAAAAGTTATCTTGTGCTTGATGTCACACATTTCTTGTTGACATTCGACTCCGATTTGTCCGAGCGATAACGACTGTCCTCATTGTTGATCATTCCTATCCGGTCCGTGGGTAGGTGTACGCCGCCAGCGGACTGACCACAGCCGCCAGGTCATCCCAGGCACAGACACAGAAGGACCGCAAGAAGGAGCTGGCCGATGACGGGCCCGACCTCCAAGACTTTATATCTGGGGAGCTGTCTGAGAAGAACAACTGGGAGGAGTACAGGGGTAACCTGAAGAGACAGAAGGGAGAGAGGTGGGGAATATAGGTTCCTTATATATAGTTTACATACACCTTAACCTAATACATTTAAACTCAGTTTTTCACAATTCCTGACATTTAATCCTAATAAAAATTCCCTGTCTTAGGATCAACACTTTATTTTAAGAATGTCAAATGTCAGAATAAATAGTAGAGAGAATGATTTATTTCAGCTTTTATTTCTTTCATCACATTCCCAGTGGGTCAGACGTTTACATACACATTGCCTTTAAATTGTTTAACTTGGGTCAAACATTTACATTTTAGTCATTTAGCAGACGCTCTTATCCAGAGCGACTTACAGGAGCAATTAGGGTTAAGTGCCTTGCTCAAGGGCACATCGACAGATTTTTCACCTAGTCGGCTCGGAGATTAGAACCAGCGACCTTTCGGTTACTGGCACAACGCTCTTAACCACTAAGCTACCTGCCTTCCACAAGCTTCCCACAATAAGTTGGGTGAATTTTAGCCTATTCCTCCTGACAGAGCTGGTGTAACTGAGTCAGGTATGTTGGCCTCCTTGCACACATACTTTTTTAGTTCTGCCCACAAATGTTCTATAGGATTGAGGTCAGGGCTTTGTGATGGCCACTCCAATACCTTGACTTTGTTGTCCTTAAGCCATTTTGCAACAACTTTGGAAGTATGCTTGGGGTCATTGTCCATTTGGAAGACCCATTTGCGACCAAGCTTTAACTTCCTGACTGATGTCTTGAGATGTTGCTTCAATATATCCACATAATTTTCCTTCCTCATGATGCCATCTATTTTGTGAAGTGCACCAATCCCTCCTGCAGCAAAGTACCCCCACAGCATGATGCTGCCACCCCCGTGCTTCACGGTTGGGATGGTGTTCTTAGGCTTGCAAGCCACCCCCTTTTTCCTCCAAACATAACGATGGTCATTATGGCCAAACAGTTCTATTTTTGTTTCATCAGACCAGAGGACATTTCTCCAAAAAGTACGATCTTTGTCCAAACTGTAGTCTGGCTTTTTTTATGGCAGTTTTGGAGCAGTGGCTTCTTCCTTGCTGAGCTGCCTTTCAGGTTATGTCAATATAGGACTCGTTTTACTGTGGATATAGATACTTTTGTACCTGTTTCCTCCAGCATCTTCACAAGGCCCTTTGCTGTTGTTCTGGGATTGATTTGCACGTTTCGCACCAAAGTACGTTCATCTCTACGAGACAGAACGTGTCTCCTTCCTGAGCGGTATGACGGCTGCGTGGTCCCATGGTGTTTATACTTGCGTACTATTGTTTGTACAGATGAACGTGGTACCTTCAGGCATTTGGAAATGGCTCCCAAGGATGAACCAGACTTGTGGAGGTCTACAATTTTTTTTCTGCGGTCTTGTATGATTTCTTTTGATTTTCCCATGATGTCAAGCAAAGAGGCAGTGAGTTTGAAGGTAGGCCTTGAAATACATCCACAGGTACACCTCCAATTGACTCGAATGATATCAATTAGCCTATCAGAAGCTTCTAAAGCCATGACATCCATTTTCTGGAATTTTCCAAGCTGTTTAAAGGCACAGTCAACTTAGTGTATGTAAACTTCTGACCCACTGGAATTGTGATACAGTGAATTATAAGTGAAATAATCTGTCTGTAAACAATTGTTGGAAAAATTACTTGTGTCACGCACAAAGTAGATGTCCTAACCGACTTGCCAAAACTATAGTTTGTTAACAAGAAATGTGTAGAGTGATCGAAAAAAACGAGTTTTAACGACTCCAACCTAAGTGTATGTAAACTTCCAACTTCAACTGTAGATATGTACGTTGCTTCCTAAATTGTGCACTACTTTTGACTCTGGTCCAGATATCGGGAATAGGGGGTCATTTGGGACTGTGGATCTGATTGCCTAGTTAGCTAGCAAAGGTAGTCTTGTTTGTTTACCAGTCCTACTAACTTAAAATCAGGTTAAGCTTGAATAAGTATCTTTAAATGTGTTGGCTGTCTCCATCAAGGCTCATCCTGTTTGAACGAGGGTCAAAAGATCAGCTTTCTGATCAGCACAGTCATGATGTAATATACAGCCAGCTGTACCTCACCTGGTTCACAGTGTGACTGTGATTGGACCCAAAGCTTTCATCTATTCATGACTGTCAATACCTTGAACTCACTCACCAGCAAAATGAGTCATTTCCGAGACCGTAGATTGAAATAAAATAAAATCAAATTTTATTGGTCACATGCGCCGAATACAACAGGTGCAGACATTACAGTGAAATGCTTACTTACAGCCCTTAACCAACAGTGCATTTATTTTAAACAAAAAAAGTAAAAATAAAACAACAACAACAACAAAAAAGTGTTGAGAAAAAAAAGAGCAGAAGTAAAATAAAGTGACAGTAGGGAGGCTATATAAACACGGGGCTGCAAAATGATAGCAATATTCCCCCAAATTCCCAGGTTTTCCAGAAATCCTGGTTGGAACCCTAAACCCAGTAAAAAGAAAACCACTCTAGTCAGTTGAACACAGGACCATGTAAATTCACTCACCAATGGATGGATGTATGTAAATTCACTAACCGATGGATGGATGTAAATTCACTCACCAATATATGCGTGACTGTTGTGTTGTGATAGGCTGAGACTTCCCCCATGGCTGAAAACAGAGATTCCGATTGGCAAGAACTACAACAAGCTGAAGAACACACTGAGAGACCTCAACCTGCACACGGTGAGTTGTTGTTCTTTGTGTGTGTGTGTGTGTGTGTGTGTGTGTCATGCAAACCAAATCGTAACTAGAGGACCTATTCAAGTGTTTTTGGTTATAGTGTTGTCGTGTGTCTAGGTGTGTGAGGAGGC
>CM062494.1:141572097-141624597 GCA_031479575.1 Coregonus ussuriensis | reverse complement strand
CTCCCTCCTCTACCTGTCTGTCTGGTGTCAGAATACCTCTCCCTCCTCTACCTGTCTGTCTGGTGTCAGAATACCTCTCCCTCCTCTACCTGTCTGTCTGGTGTCAGAATACCTCTCCCTCCTCTACCTGTCTGTCTGGTGTCAGAATACCTCTCCCTCCTCTACCTGTCTGTCTGGTGTCAGAATACCTCTCCCTCCTCTACCTGTCTGTCTGGTGTCAGAATACCTCTCCCTCCTCTACCTGTCTGTCTGGTGTCAGAATACCTCTCCCTCCTCTACCTGTCTGTCTGGTGTCAGAATACCTCTCCCTCCTCTACCTGTCTGTCTGGTGTCAGAATACCTCTCCCTCCTCTACCTGTCTGTCTGGTGTCAGAATACCTCTCCCTCCTCTACCTGTCTGTCTGGTGTCAGAATACCTCTCCCTCCTCTACCTGTCTGTCTGGTGTCAGAATACCTCTCCCTCCTCTACCTGTCTGTCTGGTGTCAGAATACCTCTCCCTCCTCTACCTGTCTGTCTGGTGTCAGAATACCTCTCCCTCCTCTACCTGTCTGTCTGGTGTCAGAATACCTCTCCCTCCTCTACCTGTCTGTCTGGTGTCAGAATACCTCTCCCTCCTCTACCTGTCTGTCTGGTGTCAGAATACCTCTCCCTCCTCTACCTGTCTGTCTGGTGTCAGAATACCTCTCCCTCCTCTACCTGTCTGTCTGGTGTCAGAATACCTCTCCCTCCTCTACCTGTCTGTCTGGTGTCAGAATACCTCTCCCTCCTCTACCTGTCTGTCTGGTGTCAGAATACCTCTCCCTCCTCTACCTGTCTGTCTGGTGTCAGAATACCTCTCCCTCCTCTACCTGTCTGTCTGGTGTCAGAATACCTCTCCCTCCTCTACCTGTCTGTCTGGTGTCAGAATACCTCTCCCTCCTCTACCTGTCTGTCTGGTGTCAGAATACCTCTCCCTCCTCTACCTGTCTGTCTGGTGTCAGAATACCTCTCCCTCCTCTACCTGTCTGTCTGGTGTCAGAATACCTCTCCCTCCTCTACCTGTCTGTCTGGTGTCAGAATACCTCTCCCTCCTCTACCTGTCTGTCTGGTGTCAGAATACCTCTCCCTCCTCTACCTGTCTGTCTGGTGTCAGAATACCTCTCCCTCCTCTACCTGTTGTCTGGTGTCAGAATACCTCTCCCTCCTCTACCTGTCTGTCTGGTGTCAGAATACCTCTCCCTCCTCTACCTGTCTGTCTGGTGTCAGAATACCTCTCCCTCCTCTACCTGTCTGTCTGGTGTCAGAATACCTCTCCCTCCTCTACCTGTCTGTCTGGTGTCAGAATACCTCTCCCTCCTCTCCCTCCTCTACCTGTCTGGTGTCAGAATACCTCTCCCTCCTCTACCTGTCTGTCTGGTGTCAGAATACCTCTCCCTCCTCTACCTGTCTGTCTGGTGTCAGAATACCTCTCCCTCCTCTACCTGTCTGTCTGGTGTCAGGATACCTCTCTCCTCCCTCTACCTGTCTGTCTGGTGTCAGAATACCTCTCCCTCCTCTACCTGTCTTCTGGTGTCAGAATACCTCTCCCTCCTCTACCTGTCTGTCTGGTGTCAGAATACCTCTCCCTCCTCTACCTGTCTGTCTGGTGTCAGAATAACCTCTCCTCCTCTACCTGTCTGTCTGGGTGTCAGAATACCTCTCCCTCCTCTCCCTGTCTGTCTGGGTGTCAGAATACCTCTCCCCTCCTCTACCTGTCTGTCTTGGTGTCAGAATACCTCTCCCTCCTCTACCTGTCTGTCTGCTGGTGTCAGAATACCTCTCCCTCCTCTACCTGTCTGTCTGTCTGGTGTCAGAATACCTCTCCCTCCTCTACCTGTCTGTCTGGTGTCAGAATACCTCTCCCTCCTCTACCTGTCTGTCTGGTGTCAGAATACCTCTCCATCCTCTCTACCTGTCTGTCTGGTGTCAGAATACCTCTCCCTCCTCTACCTGTCTGTCTGGTGTCAGAATACCTCTCTCTCCTCTACCTGTCTGTCTGGTGTCAGAATACCTCTCCCTCCTCTACCTGTCTGTCTGGTGTCAGAATACCTCTCCCTCCTCTACCTGTCTGTCTGGTGTCAATACCTCTCCCTCCTCTACCTGTCTGTCTGGTGTCAGAATACCTCTCCCTCCCCCTCTACCTGTCTGTCTGGTGTCAGAATACCTCTCCCTCCTCTACCTGTCTGTCTGGTGTCAGAATACCTCTCCTCCTCTACCTGTCTGTCTGGTGTCAGAATACCTCTCCCTCCTCCTCTACCTGTCTGGTGTCAGAATACCTCTCCCTCCTCTACCTCTGTATGTCTGTGTCAGAATACCTCTCCCTCCTCTACCTGTCTGTCTGGTGTCAGAATACCTCTCCCTCCTCTACCTGTCTGTCTGTCTGGTGTCAGAATACCTCTCCCTCCTCTACCTGTCTGTCTGGTGTCAGAATACCTCTCCCTCCTCTACCTGTCTGTCTGGTGTCAGAATACCTCTCCCTCCTCTACCTGTCTGTCTGGTGTCAGAATACCTCTCCCTCCTCTACCTGTCTGTCTGGTGTCAGAATATCTCTCCCTCCTCTACCTGTCTGGTGTCAGAATACCTCTCCCTCCTCTACCTGTCTGTCTGGTGTCAGAATACCTCTCCCTCCTCTACCTGTCTGTCTGGTGTCAGAATACCTCTCCCTCCTCTACCTGTCTGTCTGGTGTCAGAATACCTCTCCCTCCTCTACCTGTCTGTCTGGTGTCAGAATACCCTCTCTCTCCTCTACCTGTCTGTCTGGTGTCAGAATACCTCTCCCTCCTCTACCTGTCTGTCTGGTGTCAGAATACCTCTCCCTCCTCTACCTGTCTGTCTGGTGTCAGAATACCTCTCCCTCCTCTACCTGTCTGTCTGGTGTCAGAATACCTCTCCCTCCTCTACCTGTCTGTCTGGTGTCAGAATACCTCTCCCCTCCTCTACCTGTCTGTCTGGTGTCAGAATACCTCTCCTCCCTCCTCTACCTGTCTGTCTGGTGTCAGAATACCTCTCTCCCTCCTCTTCCTGTCTGGTGTCAGAATACCTCTCCCTCCTCTACTGTCTGTCTGGTGTCAGAATACCTCTCCCTCCTCTACCAGTCTGTTGGTGTCAGAATAAACTCTCCCTCCTCTACACTGTCTGTGGTGTCAGAATACCTCTCCCTCCTCTACCTGTCTGTCTGGTGTCAGAATACCTCTCCCTCCTCTACCTGTCTGTCTGGTGTCAGAATACTCTCCCTCCTCTACCTGTCTGTCTGGTGTCAGAATACCTCTCCCTCCTCTACCTGTCTGTCTGGTGTCAGAATACCTCTCCCTCCTCTACCTGTCTGTCTGGTGTCAGAATACCTCTCTCTCCTCTACCTGTCTGTCTGGTGTCAGAATACCTCTCCTCCTCTACCTGTCTGTCTGGTGTCAGAATACCTCTCCCTCCTCTACCTGTCTGTCTGGTGTCAGAAATACCTCTCCCTCCTCTACCTGTCTGTCTGGTGTCAGAATACCTCTCCCTCCTCTACCTGTCTGTCTGGTGTCAGAATACCTCTCCCTCCTCTACCTGTCTGTCTGGTGTCAGAATACCTCTCCCTCCTCTACCTGTCTGTCTGGTGTCAGAATACCTCTCCCTCCTCTACCTGTCTGGGTGTCAGAATACCTCTCCCTCCTCTACCTGTCTGTCTGGTGTCAGAATACCTCTCCCTCCTCTACCTGTCTGTCTGGTGTCAGAATACCTCTCCCTCCTCTACCTGTCTGTCTGGTGTCAGAATACCTCTCCCTCCTCTACCTGTCTGTCTGGTGTCAGAATACCTCTCCCTCCTCTCCCTCCTCTACCTGTCTGGTGTCAGAATACCTCTCCCTCCTCTACCTGTCTGGTGTCAGAATACCTCTCCTCCTCTACTCCTGTCTGTCTGGTGTCAGAATACTCTCCCTCCTCTACCTGTCTGTCTGGTGTCAGAATACCTCTCCCTCCTCTACCTGTCTGTCTGGTGTCAGAATACCTCCCTCCCTCCTCTACCTGTCTGTCTGGTGTCAGAATACCTCTCCCTCCTCTACCTGTCTGTCTGTCTGGTGTCAGAATACCTCACTACCTGTCTCTCCTCCCTCTCTACCTGTCTGTCTGGTGTCAGAATACCTCTCCCTCCTCTACCTGTCTGTCTGGTGTCAGAATACCTCTCCCTCCTCTACCTGTCTGTCTGGTGTCAGAATACCTCTCCCTCCTCTACTGTCTGTCTGGTGTCAGAATACCTCTCCCTCCTCTACCTGTCTGTCTGGTGTCAGAATACCTCTCCCTCCTCCTACCTGTCTGTCTGGTGTTGAATATCTCAATCTCTCATACCTGTCTGGTGTCAGGAATACCTCTCCTCCTCTACCCTGTCTGTCTGGGTGTCAGAAATACCTCTCCCCCTCCTACCTGTCTGTCTTGGTGTCAGAATACCTCTCCCTCCTCTTACCTGTGCTGTCATGGTGTCAGAATACCCTCTCCCTCCCTCTACCTGTCTGGTCTGGTGTCAGAATACCTCTCCCTCCTCTACCTGTCACTGTCCTGGTGGTGTCAGAATACCTCTCCTCCTCCTCTACCTGTCTTGTCTGGTGTCAGAATAACCTTCTCCCTCCCTCTACCCTGTCTGTTTGTGCAGAATACCTCTCCCTCCTCTACCTGTATGTCTGGTGTCCAGAATACCTCTCCCCTCCTCTACCTGTCCTGTCTGGTGTCAGAATACCTCTCCCTCCTCTACCTGTCCCTTGCATCTGGTGTCCAGAATACCTCTCCCTCCTCTACCTGTTGTCTGGTGTCAGAATACTACCACTCCCTCCTCTCCTGTCTGTCTGGGTTGTCAGAATACCTCTCCCTCCTCTACCTGTCTGTCTGGTGTCAGAATACCTCTCCCTCCCTCTACCTGTCTGTCTGGTGTCAGAATACTCTCCCTCCTCCTACCTGTCTGTGGTGTCAGAATACCTCTCCCTCCTTCTACCTGTCTGTCTGGTGTCAGAATACCTTCCCTCCTCTACCTGTCCTGGTGTCAGTATACCTCTCCCCTCTACCTGTCTGTCTGGTGTCCAGAATACCTCTCCCTCCTCTACCTGTCCTGTCTGGTGTCAGAATACCTCATCCCTCCTCTACCTGTCTGTCTGGTGTCAGAATACCTCTCCCTCCTCTACCTGTCTGTCTGGTGTCAGAATACCTCTCCCTCCTCTACCTGTCTGTCTGGGTGGTCATGAATACCTCTCCCTCCTCTCTCCTCTACCTGTCGTGTGTCAGAATACCTCTCCCTCCTCTACCTGTCTCTGGTGTCAGAATACCTCTCCCTCCCTACCTGTCTGTCTGGTGTCAGAATACCTCTCCCTCCTCTACCTGTCTGTCTGGTGTCAGAATACCTCTCCCTCCTCTACCTGTCTGTCTGGTGTCAGAATACCTCTCCCTCCTCTACCTGTCTGTCTGGTGTCAGAATACCTCTCCCTCCTCTACCTGTCTGTCTGGTGTCAGGAATACCTCTCCCTCCTCTACCTGTCTGGTGTCAGAATACCTCTCCCTCCTCTACCTGTCTGTCTGGTGTCAGAATACCTCTCCCTCCTCTACCTGTCTGTCTGGGTGTCAGGATACCTCTCCCTCCTCTACCTGTCTGTCTGGTGTCAGAATACCTCTCCCTCCTCTACCTGTCTGTCTGGTGTCAGAATACCTCTCCCTCCTCTACTGTCTGTCTGGTGTCAGAATACTCTCCCTCCTCTACCTGGTCTGTCTGGTGTCAGAATACCTCTCCCTCCTCTACTCGTCTGTCTGGTGTCAGAATACCTCCTCCCCCCTCTACTGTCTTCTGGTGTCAGAATACCTCTCCCTCCTCTACCTGTCTGTCTGGTGTCAGATACCTCTCCCTCCTCTACCTGTCTGTCTGGGTGTCAGAATACCTCTCCCTCCTCTACCTGTCTGTCTGGTGTCAGAATACCTCTCCCATCCTCTACCTGTCCTGTCTTCCTGGTGTCAGAATACCTCTCCCTCCTCTACCTGTCTGTCTGTCTGGTGTCAGAATACCTCTCCCTCCTCTACCTGTCCTGTCTGGTGTCAGAATACCTCTCCCTCCTCTACCTGTCTGTCTGGTGTCAGAATACCTCTCCCTCCTCTACCTGTCTGTCTTCTGGTGTCAGAATACCTCTCCCTCCTCTACCTGTCTGTCTGTCTGGTGTCAGAATACCTCTCCCTCCTCTACCTGTCTGTCTGTCTGGTGTCAGAATACCTCTCCCTCCTCTACCTGTCTGTCTGGTGTCAGAATACCTCTCCCTCCTCTACCTGTCTGTCTGGTGTCCAGAATACCTCTCCTCCTCTACCTGTCTGTCTGGTGTCAGAATACCTCTCCCTCCTCTACCTTGTCTGTCTGGTGTCAGAATACCTCTCCCTCCTCTACCTGTCTGTCTGGTGTCAGAATACCTCTCCCTCCTCTACCTGTCTGTCTGGTGTCAGAATACCTCTCCCTCCTCTACCTGTCTGTCTGGTGTCAGAATACCTCTCCCTCCTCTACCTGTCTGTCTGGTGTCAGAATACCTCTCCCTCCTCTACCTGTCTGTCTGGTGTCAGAATACCTCTCCCTCCTCTACCTGTCTGTCTGGTGTCAGAATACCTCTCCCTCCTCTACCTGTCTGTCTGGTGTCAGAATACCTCTCCCTCCTCTACCTGTCTGTCTGGTGTCAGAATACCTCTCCCTCCTCTACCTGTCTGTCTGGTGTCAGAATACCTCTCCCTCCTCTACCTGTCTGTCTGGTGTCAGAATACCTCTCCCTCCTCTACCTGTCTGTCTGGTGTCAGAATACCTCTCCCTCCTCTACCTGTCTGTCTGGTGTCAGAATACCTCTCCCTCCTCTACCTGTCTGTCTGTCTGGTGTCAGAATACCTCTCCCTCCTCTACCTGTCTGTCTGGTGTCAGAATACCTCTCCCTCCTCTACCTGTCTGTCTGGTGTCAGAATACCTCTCCCTCCTCTACCTGTCTGTCTGTCTGGTGTCAGAATACCTCTCCCTCCTCTACCTGTCTGTCTGTCTGGTGTCAGAATACCTCTCCCTCCTCTACCTGTCTGTCTGTCTGGTGTCAGAATACCTCTCCCTCCTCTACCTGTCTGTCTGGTGTCAGAATACCTCTCCCTCCTCTACCTGTCTGTCTGGTGTCAGAATACCTCTCCCTCCTCTACCTGTCTGTCTGGTGTCAGAATACCTCTCCCTCCTCTACCTGTCTGTCTGGTGTCAGAATACCTCTCCCTCCTCTACCTGTCTGTCTGGTGTCAGAATACCTCTCCCTCCTCTACCTGTCTGTCTGGTGTCAGAATACCTCTCCCTCCTCTACCTGTCTGTCTGGTGTCAGAATACCTCTCCCTCCTCTACCTGTCTGTCTGGTGTCAGAATACCTCTCCCTCCTCTACCTGTCTGTCTGGTGTCAGAATACCTCTCCCTCCTCTACCTGTCTGTCTGGTGTCAGAATACCTCTCCCTCCTCTACCTGTCTGTCTGGTGTCAGAATACCTCTCCCTCCTCTACCTGTCTGTCTGGTGTCAGAATACCTCTCCCTCCTCTACCTGTCTGTCTGGTGTCAGAATACCTCTCCCTCCTCTACCTGTCTGTCTGGTGTCAGAATACCTCTCCCTCCTCTACCTGTCTGTCTGGTGTCAGAATACCTCTCCCTCCTCTACCTGTCTGTCTGGTGTCAGAATACCTCTCCCTCCTCTACCTGTCTGTCTGGTGTCAGAATACCCCTCCCTCCTCTACCTGTCTGTCTGGTGTCAGAATACCTCTCCCTCCTCTCCCTGTCTGTCTGGTGTCAGAATACCTCTCCCTCCTCTACCTGTCTGTCTGTCTGGTGTCAGAATACCTCTCCCTCCTCTACCTGTCTGTCTGTCTGGTGTCAGAATACCTCTCCCTCCTCTACCTGTCTGTCTGGTGTCAGAATACCTCTCCCTCCTCTACCTGTCTGTCTGGTGTCAGAATACCTCTCCCTCCTCTACCTGTCTGTCTGGTGTCAGAATACCTCTCCCTCCTCTACCTGTCTGTCTGGTGTCAGAATACCTCTCTCTCCTCTACCTGTCTGTCTGGTGTCAGAATACCTCTCTCTCCTCTACCTGTCTGGCTGGTGTCAGAATACCTCTCTCTCCTCTACCTGTCTGTCCGGTCCATCAGGCTATTTCTCCTCAGCTTTTCTCTCTCCCCTGACCTCTTCTACTGTTGAACCTGTGAAAGGAAACACCTTCAACTGTAGCCTGGTTACCAGTCTGTTTCTACCACCATGACACAGAGTACAAGGAGTGGAATGTTAACACAACAGGTTCCGGATTTCAGGCTACTTCAATTGTATTTTCTTTGTGAATTCCCCCAGTAAAGCGTATATTTCCAGCCAGGGTGCAGTACACATCCTGTCCACCAGGTGGGGGTGGGAATGAGACAGAGGGTGAACTGGTCTGAAGGAACCGTCTTTGTTAAGAGGCTGTGGTACCAACTCTGACCAGCAGGTGGCATCAGAACGCCCCTTCCTCTCTGAAGCACTATCTTGATAGAAACAACAAACAGGAGTGTGACGGTGTCTATTCCAGAAAATAGCTTTCACAGTGGGCTCTGGTCGAAAGTAGTGCACTTCATAGGGAATAGGGTGCCATTTGGCGTGGTCAAAAGTAGTGCACTTCATAGGGCGCCATTTGACGTGGTCAAAAGTAGTGCACTTCATAGGGCATAGGGTGCCATTTTGCGTGGTCAAAAGTAGTGCACTTCATAGGACATAGGGTGCCATTTGGCGTGGTCAAAAGTAGTGCACTTCATAGGGCATAGGGGTGCCATTTAGCGTGGTCAAAAGTAGTGCACTTCATAGGGCGCCATTTGACGTGGTCAAAAGCAGTGCACTTCATAGGGCATAGGGGTGCCATTTGACGTGGTCAAAAGTAGTGCGCTTCATAGGGACTAGGGTGCCATTTGGGAGCTAAACGCCAGATACATAGTCTGAATGTATTGTTCACATACAGTACTCCATGACTTACTGTATGATTATTGGATAATAAATAATGATATTTTCTTTGTAAATAATTGTTCTATGACCTTTGAACCCTCAAGACAGGTGCGTGACCCGCGGGCGAACTTCGACCAATCCCTGAATGTCCTGCGTCACGCCAAGGCGGTCAAACCGGACATCCTCACCAAGACCTCTATCATGCTGGGTCTGGGAGAGACTGACCAACAGATCTATAACACCCTGACCGGTACGCACACACACACACACACACAGACACACACACACACACACACACACAGACACACACACACACACACACACACAGACACACACACACACACACACACACACACACACACACACACACACACACACACAGACACACACACAGACACACACACACACACACACACACACAGACACACACACACACACACACACACACGTCTGGGAGAAACTGACCAACAGATATGGTATATTATATATTTGTAACCCCCAGTGTTGTTGTCCACAGAGCTGAGGGAGGTAGGAGTGGATTGCGTAACACTGGGCCAGTACATGCAGCCCACCAAACGCCACCTCAAGGTACAGAACACACTCACAGCTGACCACACAGCCAGCAGGATCTCAGTTCACAGCTGACCACACAGCCAGCAGGATCTCAGTTCACAGCTGACCACAGCCAGCAGGATCTCAGTTCACAGCTGACCACACAGCCAGCAGGATCTCAGTTCACAGCTGACCACACAGCCAGCAGGATCTCAGTTCACAGCTGACCACACAGCCAGCAGGATCTCAGGTCCGAATAACCGTGTGTGTGTGTGTGTGTGTGTGTGTGTGTGTGTGTATAGGTGGAGGAGTATGTAACCCCGGAGATGTTTGGCCACTGGGAGAAGGTGGGGAAAGAGATGGGATTCGTCTACACAGCTAGCGGACCCCTGGTACGCTCATCATACAAAGCAGGTATGACACACGGAGACACAAACATGGATACTACAAATCACAGTTGATTCATTCACCTCCTTAGAAACGGACAAAAACTCAGATGAACTCAGTCCTTTGAAGTTAAAATAAAAATATTCTCTCTCCCCTCTTCCTCCTCTCCCCCTCCTCTTCCCCTCCTCCTCTCTCTCTCTCTCCCCCTCTCCCCCTCCTCCTCTTCCTCCTCTCCTCCTCTCCCCCTCCTCTTCCTCCTCTCCCCCTCCTCTTCCTCCTCTCCCCCTCCTCTTCCTCCTCTCCCCCCTCTCCCCCTCCTCTTCCTCCTCTCCCCCTCCTCTTCCTCCATCTCCCCCTCCTCTTCCTCCTCTCCCCCTCCTCTCTCTCTCTCTCCCCCTCTCCCCCTCCTCCTCCTCCTCTCTCCTCCTCTCTCCCCTCCTCTTCCCCTCCTCCTCTCTCTGTCTCTCTCGCTCCTCCTCCCCCTCCCCCCTCCTCCTCCTCCTCTCCCCCTCTCCCTCTCCCCCTCCTCCCCCTCCCCCTCCTCCTCCTCCTCTCCCCCTCTCCCTCTCCCCCTCCTCCTCCTCCTCTCCTCCTCCTCCTCCTCCTCCTCTCCTCCTCCTCCTCCTCTCCCCCTCCTCCTCTCTCTCTCCCCCTCCTCCTCCCTCTCCGCCTCCTCTCCCCCCCCCCCTCCCCTCCTCTCTCCCCCTCCTCCTCTCTCCCCCTCCTCCCCCTCCCCCAGGTGAGTTCTTCCTGAAGAACCTGTTAGAGAAGAGGAAATCAGCAGCAGCAGTAACAGCAGAGTAATCTGATCACCTGATCACCTGGACCACCACCACCACCATCATCATTAAACTGATATCATTACCATCACCCCTACTACCTGTATCACTACTATTTAGAATAATAATCACAACAATAATAATAGTAATAATAATACTAATAATAAGTAAATTACTGCTTACTATGCAGATGTTATTATTCTCTCTCTCTCTCTCTCTCTCTCTCTCTCTCTCTCTCTCTCTCGATATGTCTCTCTCTCTCTCTCTCCGTCTTTCTCTCTCTCTCTCTCCCCCCCCCCCCCCTCTCTCTCCCTCCCTCCCTCTCTCTCCCTCCCTCCCTCTCTCTCCCCCTCTCTCTCTCTCTGTCTTTTCAGTTCCCTCCATAAAGCTATTCTAGATGCACTGTATTACAACAGTATAAAGTTCTCCCATCCAGAATATGAGCTACTTCAGGACTCTGTTCGTATTGATGTCTCGTGCTGTACATTTTATAACCAGTGATGTAGTGGGGAAACATTGGTGGGTAAATGCTGATCGCCGTTTTTTTAACGTCAGGTTGGAGAATTGGAGAGGGGGACTGATTTAAGTGGGACACCCATGGTGTGAGCAGAGGGAAGGAAGGTGTCGGGCGTTCCAAATGGCATTATATTTCCTATGCACTACAAGTAGTCCACTATATAGGGAATGGAGTGCCATTTGAGACGTGTCCAGAGGACGTTCTCAGTTTGAACTCCCCGACAATGAGATTATTGACATGATACCCATATGAGAGAGAACGACTGAGGGTGTTTTGAAATGTGTTGCTATGTGATCGATGTGTTGCTATGTGACATGGAGAACACGTTCGACAGTGTTTGTTTATAATAACTCCTGGTTGTACATTAAAAGTGTTAATACATTTACTTATCAATCCAGTACTGTGTATGTATGATTGGGTCAATATCTAGTGGGTTAATGGACTGAATGTAAGCAGGTGTACGTCCCAAACAGCACCATATTCCCTATATAGTGCACTACTTTAGACCAGGGCCCTTAGAGCACTACTTTAGACCAGAGAGCCCTTAGTGCACTACTTTAGACCAGAGAGCCCTTAGTGCACTACTTTAGACCAGAGAGCCCTTAGTGCACTACTTTAGACCAGAGAGCCCTTAGTGCACTACTTTAGACCAGAGAGCCCTTAGTGCACTACTTTAGACCAGAGAGCCCTTAGTGCACTACTTTAGACCAGAGAGCCCTTAGTGCACTACTTTAGACCAGAGAGCCCTTAGTGCACTACTTTAGACCCAGAGCCCTTAGTGCACTACTTTAGACCAGAGAGCCCTTAGTGCACTACTTTAGACCAGAGAGCCCTTAGTGCACTACTTTAGACCAGAGAGCCCTTAGTGCACTACTTTAGACCAGAGAGCCCTTAGTGCACTACTTTAGACCAGAGAGCCCTTAGTGCACTACTTTAGACCAGAGAGCCCTTAGTGCACTACTTTAGACCAGAGAGCCCTTAGTGCACTACTTTAGACCAGAGAGCCCTTAGTGCACTACTTTAGACCAGAGAGCCCTTAGTGCACTACTTTAGACCAGAGAGCCCTTAGTGCACTACTTTAGACCAGAGAGCCCTTAGTGCACTACTTTAGACCAGAGAGCCCTTAGTGCACTACTTTAGACCAGAGCCCATAGTGCACTACTTTAGACCCAGAGCCCTTAGTGTACTACTTTAGACCAGAGAGTTCTTAGTGCACTACTTTAGACCAGAGCCCTTAGTGCACTACTTTAGACCAGAGCCCATAGTGCACTACTTTAGACCAGAGAGCCCTTAGTGCACTACTTTAGACCAGAGCCCTTAGTGCACTACTTTAGACCAGAGCCCTTAGTGCACTACTTTAGACCAGAGCCCATAGTGCACTACTTTAGACCAGAGAGCCCTTAGTGCACTACTTTAGACCAGAGCCCTTAGTGCACTACTTTAGACCAGAGAGCCCTTAGTGCACTACTTTAGACCCAGAGCCAGATAAGAAGCCATTTGTGACACACCCTATGTCCGCTAATATTACTGTAGAAACCTCCCATCCCAACAGTCAGGATGGTTAATGGTAATATTACTGTAGAAACCTCCCATCCCAACAGTCAGGATGGTTAATGGTAAAGAGTAATATTACTGTAGAAACCTCCCATCCCAACAGTCAGGATGGTTAATGGTAATATTACTGTAGAAACCTCCCATCCCAACAGTCAGGATGGTTAATGGTAATATTACTGTAGAAACCTCCCATCCCAACAGTCAGGATGGTTAATGGTAATATTACTGTAGAAACCTCCCATCCCAACAGTCAGGATGGTTAATGGTAATATTACTGTAGAAACCTCCCATCCCAACAGTCAGGATGGTTAATGGTAATATTACTGTAGAAACCTCCCATCCCAACAGTCAGGATGGTTAATGGTAATATTACTGTAGAAACCTCCCATCCCAACAGTCAGGATGGTTAATGGTAATATTACTGTAGAAACCTCCCATCCCAACAGTCAGGATGGTTAATGGTAATATTACTGTAGAAACCTCCCATCCCAACAGTCAGGATGGTTAATGGTAATATTACTGTAGAAACCTCCCATCCCAACAGTCAGGATGGTTAATGGTAATATTACTGTAGAAACCTCCCATCCCAACAGTCAGGATGGTTAATGGTAATATTACTGTAGAAACCTCACCTCCCAACAGTCAGGATGGTTAATGGTAATATTACTGTAGAAACCTCCCATCCCAACAGTCAGGATGGTTAATGGTAATATTACTGTAGAAACCTCACCTCCCAACAGTCAGGATGGTTAATGGTAATATTACTGTAGAAACCTCCCATCCCAACAGTCAGGATGGTTAATGGTAATATTACTGTAGAAACCTCCCATCCCAACAGTCAGGATGGTTAATGGTAATATTACTGTAGAAACCTCCCATCCCAACAGTCAGGATGGTTAATGGTAATATTACTGTAGAAACCTCCCATCCCAACAGTCAGGATGGTTAATGGTAATATTACTGTAGAAACCTCCCATCCCAACAGTCAGGATGGTTAATGGTAATATTACTGTAGAAACCTCCCATCCCAACAGTCAGGATGGTTAATGGTAATATTACTGTAGAAACCTCCCATCCCAACAGTCAGGATGGTTAATGGTAATATTACTGTAGAAACCTCCCATCCCAACAGTCAGGATGGTTAATGGTAATATTACTGTAGAAACCTCCCATCCCAACAGTCAGGATGGTTAATGGTAATATTACTGTAGAAACCTCCCATCCCAACAGTCAGGATGGTTAATGGTAATATTACTGTAGAAACCTCCCATCCCAACAGTCAGGATGGTTAATGGTAATATTACTGTAGAAACCTCCCATCCCAACAGTCAGGATGGTTAATGGTAATATTACTGTAGAAACCTCCCATCCCAACAGTCAGGATGGTTAATGGTAATATTACTGTAGAAACCTCCCATCCCAACAGTCAGGATGGTTAATGGTAATATTACTGTAGAAACCTCCCATCCCAACAGTCAGGATGGTTAATGGTAATATTACTGTAGAAACCTCCCATCCCAACAGTCAGGATGGTTAATGGTAATATTACTGTAGAAACCTCCCATCCCAACAGTCAGGATGGTTAATGGTAATATTACTGTAGAAACCTCCCATCCCAACAGTCAGGATGGTTAATGGTAATATTACTGTAGAAACCTCCCATCCCAACAGTCAGGATGGTTAATGGTAAAGAGTAATATTACTGTAGAAACCTCCCATCCCAACAGTCAGGATGGTTAATGGTAATATTACTGTAGAAACCTCCCATCCCAACAGTCAGGATGGTTAATGGTAATATTACTGTAGAAACCTCCCATCCCAACAGTCAGGATGGTTAATGGTAATATTACTGTAGAAACCTCCCATCCCAACAGTCAGGATGGTTAATGGTAATATTACTGTAGAAACCTCCCATCCCAACAGTCAGGATGGTTAATGGTAAGATGTTAAATGATTCTTTCTAATTCTATGGGTGAGTCCCTAACGGCACCCTAGTCCCTAACGGCACCCTAGTCCCTAGTCCCTAACGGCACCCTAGTCCCTAGTCCCTAACGGCACCCTAGTCCCTAGTCCCTAACGGCACCCTAGTCCCTAACGGCACCCTAGTCCCTAGTCCCTAGTCCCTAACGGCACCCTAGTCCCTAACGGCACCCTAGTCCCTAGTCCCTAGTCCCTAACGGCACCCTAGTCCCTAACGGCACCCTAGTCCCAAACTGCACCCTAGTCCCTAACGGCACCCTAGTCCCTAACGGCACCCTAGTCCCAAACGGCACCCTAGTCCCTAACGGCACCCTAGTCCCTAACGGCACCCTAGTCCCTAACGGCACCCTAGTCCCAAACGGCACCCTAGTCCCTAACGGCACCCTAGTCCCAAACGGCACCCTAGTCCCTAACGGCACCCTAGTCCCTAGTCCCTAACGGCACCCTAGTCCCAAACGGCACCCTAGTCCCTAACGGCACCCTAGTCCCTAACGGCACCCTAGTCCCAAACGGCACCCTAGTCCCTAACGGCACCCTAGTCCCTAACGGCACCCTAGTCCCTAACGGCACCCTAGTCCCAAACGGCACCCTAGTCCCTAACGGCACCCTAGTCCCTAACGGCACCCTAGTCCCTAACGGCACCCTAGTCCCTAACGGCACCCTAGTCCCTAACGGCACCCTAGTCCCTAACGGCACCCTAGTCCCAAACGGCACCCTAGTCCCTAACGGCACCCTAGTCCCTAACGGCACCCTAGTCCCTAACGGCACCCTAGTCCCTAACGGCACCCTAGTCCCAAACGGCACCCTAGTCCCTACCGGCACCCTAGTCCCTAAAGGCACCCTAGTCCCTAGTCCCTAACAGCACCCTAGTCCCTAACGGCACCCTAGTCCCTAACGGCACCCTAGTCCCTAGTCCCTAACGGCACCCTAGTCCCTAGTCCCAAACGGCACCCTAGTCCCTAACGGCACCCTAGTCCCTAACGGCACCCTAGTCCCTAACGGCACCCTAGTCCCAAACGGCACCCTAGTCCCTAACGGCACCCTAGTCCCTAACGGCACCCTAGTCCCAAACGGCACCCTAGTCCCAAACGGCACCCTAGTCCCTAACGGCACCCTAGTCCCTAACGGCACCCTAGTCCCTAACGGCACCCTAGTCCCAAACGGCACCCTAGTCCCTAACGGCACCCTAGTCCCTAACGGCACCCTAGTCCCTAACGGCACCCTAGTCCCTAACGGCACCCTAGTCCCAAACGGCACCCTAGTCCCTAACGGCACCCTAGTCCCTAACGGCACCCTAGTCCCTAACGGCACCCTAGTCCCAAACGGCACCCTAGTCCCAAACGGCACCCTAGTCCCTAACGGCACCCTAGTCCCTAACGGCACCCTAACGGCACCCTAGTCCCTAACGGCACCCTAGTCCCTAACGGCACCCTAGTCCCTAACGGCACCCTAGTCCCAAACGGCACCCTAGTCCCTAACGGCACCCTAGTCCCTAACGGCACCCTAGTCCCAAACGGCACCCTAGTCCCTAACGGCACCCTAGTCCCTAACGGCACCCTAGTCCCTAACGGCACCCTAGTCCCAAACGGCACCCTAGTCCCAAACGGCACCCTAGTCCCAAACGGCACCCTAGTCCCAAACGGCACCCTAGTCCCTAGTCCCAAACGGCACCCTAGTCCCTAACGGCACCCTAGTCCCTAACGGCACCCTAGTCCCTAACGGCACCCTAGTCCCTAACGGCACCCTAGTCCCAAACGGCACCCTAGTCCCTAACGGCACCCTAGTCCCTAGTCCCTAGTCCCAAACGGCACCCTAGTCCCTAACGGCACCCTAGTCCCTAACGGCACCCTAGTCCCTAGTCCCTAACGGCACCCTAGTCCCAAACGGCACCCTAGTCCCTAGTCCCAAACGGCACCCTAGTCCCTAACGGCACCCTAGTCCCTAGTCCCTAGTGGCACCCTAGTCCCTAGTCCCTAGTCCCAAACGGCACCCTAGTCCCTAACGGCACCCTAGTCCCTAACGGCACCCTAGTCCCTAGTCCCTAACGGCACCCTAGTCCCAAACGGCACCCTAGTCCCTAGTCCCAAACGGCACCCTAGTCCCTAACGGCACCCTAGTCCCTAGTCCCTAGTCCCAAACGGCACCCTAGTCCCTAACGGCACCCTAGTCCCTAACGGCACCCTAGTCCCAAACGGCACCCTAGTCCCAAACGGCACCCTAGTCCCTAACGGCACCCTAGTCCCTAACGGCACCCTAGTCCCTAACGGCACCCTAGTCCCAAACCCTAGTCCCTAACGGCACCCTAGTCCCTAACGGCACCCTAGTCCCTAACGGCACCCTAGTCCCTAGTCCCTAACGGCACCCTAGTCCCTAGTCCCTAACGGCACCCTAGTCCCAAACGGCACCCTAGTCCCTAGTCCCTAACGGCACCCTAGTCCCTAGTCCCTAACGGCACCCTAGTCCCTAACGGCACCCTAGTCCCTAGTCCCTAACGGCACCCTAGTCCCTAGTCCCTAACGGCACCCTAGTCCCAAACAGCACCCTAGTCCCTAACGGCACCCTAGTCCCTAGTCCCTAGTCCCAAACGGCACCCTAGTCCCTAACGGCACCCTAGTCCCTAACGGCACCCTAGTCCCAAACGGCACCCCAAACGGCACCCTAGTCCCTATGGGGTCTTTGTTAAAAGTAGTGCACTATATAGGGAACAGGGTGCCATTTGGGACGGAACCTATGTATAGTTGCACCTAGACACGGATCTAAGGTCAGTTTGGCATATTTCAACCCCCCCCCCCCTCCCAACTCCCCCCAAACTGATTTTAGATATGTGGTTAAGGTCCCCTATCTAGTCTGGGTACGTCCCAAAACGGCTCCCTAGTCCATATATAGTGCACTACATTTCACTAAGGCCCATTGGGAAATAGGGTATAATTTAGGATGCCCGACTAATACCTGAAGCAGTAACAAAGCATTGAAGAGTCTGTGGCGACGGTAAACATGATATTCCATTGGTCCATTTTATTAAAGTCGCAGGTTGATGACATCACTAGTCTATAAAAAGGCAGGAAATTTAAAGGATTTGAAAAAATCGTATAAAATCTCAAATGACACCACGTTCCCCTATTTAGGGCACTACGTTTGACCAGGAGTGCACAATGAAAGGGAATGGGGCGTCATTTGAGACGTACACTATTTCTATGTGTATAAAATTCAGAACCGGTGATGACAGCTAACATGATTGGACAGTTACAACAGGAAATGAGAGACCTTATTAATGTGACTGGCCAGTTATAACAGGAAATGAGACAGTATTAATGTGACTGGCCAGTTATAACAGGAAATGAGACAATATTAATGTATTAGCAGGATTGGCCAGTTATAAGAGGATATGAGACAGTATTCATGTGATTGGCCAGTTATAAGAGGATATGAGACAGTATTCATGTGATTGGCCAGTTATAACAGGAAATGAGACAGTATTCATGTATTAGCAGGATTGGCCAGTTATAAGAGGAAATGAAAGAAAGTATTAACGTGATTGGCCAAATATAACAGGAAATAATACTGTTTTAAGTATTGACAACGATTAGAAGCATCAAAACGTATTGATTATCAATGATTGTCCTCGTAGAGGAAGACTGGACAGACAGGAGGTGGACGGGGGGGGTTGATGCTGAGTGGGGGGGGGCAGACTTTGGTCTTCTTGGCCGGAGGTTCAGGGTTGATGCTGAGTGGGGGGTGGCAGACTTTGGTCTTCTTGGCCGGAGGTTCAGGGTTGATGCTGAGTGGGGTGTGGCAGACTTTGGCCTTCTTGGCCGGAGGTTCAGGGTTGATGCTGAGTGGGGGGTGGCAGACTTTGGTCTTCTTGGCCGGGGGTTCAGGGTTGATGCTGAGTGGGGTGTGTCAGACTTTGGCCTTCTTGGCCGGAGGTTCAGAGTTGATGCTGAGTGGGGGGTGTGTCAGACTTTGGCCTTCTTGGCCGGAGGTTCAGGGTTGATGCTGAGTGGGGGGGGGTGTGTCAGACTTTGGCCTTCTTGGCCGGAGGTTCAGGGTTGATGCTGAGTGGGGGGGGGTGTCAGACTTTGGCCTTCTTGGCCCGGAGGTTCAGGGTTGATGCTGAGTGGGGGGTGTGTCAGACTTTGGCCTTCTTGGCCGGAGGTTCAGGGTTGATGCTGAGTGGGGTGTGTCAGACTTTGGCCTTCTTGGCCCGGGGGTTCAGGGTTGATGCTGAGTGGGGGGGGGGGTGTCAGACTTTGGCCTTCTTGGCCGGAGGTTCAGGGTTGATGCTGAGTGGGGGGGGTGTGTCAGACTTTGGCCTTCTTGGCCGGAGGTTCAGGGTTGATGCTGAGTGGGGGGTGTGTCAGACTTTGGCCTTCTTGGCCGGAGGTTCAGGGTTGATGCTGACGCGAGGGACTCCGGCCGTGGGTGTGTCAGACTTTGGCCTTCTTGGCCGGGGGTTCAGGGTTGATGCTGAGTGGGGGGGTGTGTCAGACTTTGGCCTTCTTGGCCGGAGGTTCAGGGTTGATGCTGACGCGAGGGACTCCGGCCGTGGGTGTGTCAGACTTTGGCCTTCTTGGCCCGGGGGTTCAGAGTTGATGCTGAGTGGGGGGGTGGCAGACTTTGGCCTTCTTGGCCCGGGGGTTCAGAGTTGATGCTGAGTGGGGGGGGGGGGTGTCAGACTTTGGCCTTCTTGGCCGGAGGTTCAGGGTTGATGCTGAGTGGGGGGGTGTGTCAGACTTTGGCCTTCTTGGCCGGAGGTTCAGGGTTGATGCTGAGTGGGGGGTGTGTCAGACTTTGGCCTTCTTGGCCGGAGGTTCAGAGTTGATGCTGAGTGGGGGGTGTGTCAGACTTTGGCCTTCTTGGCCGGAGGTTCAGGGTTGATGCTGAGTGGGGGGGGGTGTGTCAGACTTTGGCCTTCTTGGCCGGAGGTTCAGGGTTGATGCTGAGTGGGGGGGGGTGTCAGACTTTGGCCTTCTTGGCCGGAGGTTCAGGGTTGATGCTGAGTGGGGGGTGTGTCAGACTTTGGCCTTCTTGGCCGGAGGTTCAGGGTTGATGCTGAGTGGGGGGTGTGTCAGACTTTGGCCTTCTTGGCCCGGGGGTTCAGGGTTGATGCTGAGTGGGGGGGGGGGTGTCAGACTTTGGCCTTCTTGGCCGGAGGTTCAGGGTTGATGCTGAGTGGGGGGGGGTGTGTCAGACTTTGGCCTTCTTGGCCGGAGGTTCAGGGTTGATGCTGAGTGGGGGGGGGTGTCAGACTTTGGCCTTCTTGGCCGGAGGTTCAGGGTTGATGCTGAGTGGGGGGTGTGTCAGACTTTGGCCTTCTTGGCCGGAGGTTCAGGGTTGATGCTGAGTGGGGGGGTGTGTCAGACTTTGGCCTTCTTGGCCCGGGGGTTCAGGGTTGATGCTGAGTGGGGGGGGGGGTGTCAGACTTTGGCCTTCTTGGCCGGAGGTTCAGGGTTGATGCTGAGTGGGGGGGGGTGTGTCAGACTTTGGCCTTCTTGGCCGGAGGTTCAGGGTTGATGCTGAGTGGGGGGTGTGTCAGACTTTGGCCTTCTTGGCCGGAGGTTCAGGGTTGATGCTGACGCGAGGGACTCCGGCCGTGGGTGTGTCAGACTTTGGCCTTCTTGGCCGGGGGTTCAGGGTTGATGCTGAGTGGGGGGGTGTGTCAGACTTTGGCCTTCTTGGCCGGAGGTTCAGGGTTGATGCTGACGCGAGGGACTCCGGCCGTGGGTGTGTCAGACTTTGGCCTTCTTGGCCCGGGGGTTCAGAGTTGATGCTGAGTGGGGGGTGGCAGACTTTGGCCTTCTTGGCCCGGGGGTTCAGAGTTGATGCTGAGTGGGGGGGGGGGTGTCAGACTTTGGCCTTCTTGGCCGGAGGTTCAGGGTTGATGCTGAGTGGGGGGTGTGTCAGACTTTGGCCTTCTTGGCCGGAGGTTCAGGGTTGATGCTGAGTGGGGTGTGGCAGACTTTGGCCTTCTTGGCCGGAGGTTCAGAGTTGATGCTGAGTGGGGGGTGTGTCAGACTTTGGCCTTCTTGGCCGGAGGTTCAGGGTTGATGCTGAGTGGGGGGGGGTGTGTCAGACTTTGGCCTTCTTGGCCGGAGGTTCAGGGTTGATGCTGAGTGGGGGGGGGTGTCAGACTTTGGCCTTCTTGGCCGGAGGTTCAGGGTTGATGCTGAGTGGGGGGTGTGTCAGACTTTGGCCTTCTTGGCCGGAGGTTCAGGGTTGATGCTGAGTGGGGGGTGTGTCAGACTTTGGCCTTCTTGGCCCGGGGGTTCAGGGTTGATGCTGAGTGGGGGGGGGGGTGTCAGACTTTGGCCTTCTTGGCCGGAGGTTCAGGGTTGATGCTGAGTGGGGGGGGGTGTGTCAGACTTTGGCCTTCTTGGCCGGAGGTTCAGGGTTGATGCTGAGTGGGGGGTGTGTCAGACTTTGGCCTTCTTGGCCGGAGGTTCAGGGTTGATGCTGACGCGAGGGACTCCGGCCGTGGGTGTGTCAGACTTTGGCCTTCTTGGCCGGGGGTTCAGGGTTGATGCTGAGTGGGGGGGTGTGTCAGACTTTGGCCTTCTTGGCCGGAGGTTCAGGGTTGATGCTGAGTGGGGGGTGTGTCAGACTTTGGCCTTCTTGGCCCGGGGGTTCAGAGTTGATGCTGAGTGGGGGGTGTGTCAGACTTTGGCCTTCTTGGCCGGAGGTTCAGGGTTGATGCTGAGTGGGGGGGGGGGTGTCAGACTTTGGCCTTCTTGGCCCGGAGGTTCAGAGTTGATGCTGAGTGGGGGGGTGTGTCAGACTTTGGCCTTCTTGGCCGGAGGTTCAGGGTTGATGCTGACGCGAGGGACTCCGGCCGTGGGTGTGTAGGGAATACGAGATGATGTCACCTTCTTACCGATGGTCTCAATCTGCAGGAACACACAGAGAGAGGATGCAATCTGGTTATAGTTTTGATAAAGTAGTCTTACTGTGTGTGTACAGATTAAACCTCGTCCCCAGGCTTGACTTGGTTCCTGTCTGGAACTTAGCGGGTTTGGATTTACTGAGTAACGTGCTAATCAATTAAAATTCTGAGCAAATCACACGACTATGAGGCGTGGCTCTAAATCGAGGCGGGAGAGCCTGAGTCAGTTGTATAATATAGGAAATCGGCAGTCAAAATAGATGTTCTATCACATTAACCATATTATTTTTGGGAAGCGCAATTGATTCAGAGTTCGGCCATTAAAAGTTTAAGTGTGTAAACTATTTTAGAGCGAGAGAGAGAGAGTGTGTGTGTACGGGGGGGGGGGGGGTGTACCTGGAAGCCAATGTTCTGCAGGCGGGGGTGAAGTTGGTCCAACAGGCGACGGCCGTCAAACAGAAACGCTGGCTTCAACATGTGGTCATAGATCCTCTCATAGTCCAGATCCTACACACACACACACACACACACACACAGGAACACACACACACACACACGGACAAACACACACACACACAGGAACACACACACACACACACACACACAGGAACACACACACGGACAAACACACACACAGGAACACACACATACATACACACACACACACAGTTGATGTTAGGTGTTTAAAGGATAGGAGTAGTGTGTGTGTGTGTGTGTGTGTGTGTGTGTGTGTGTGTGTGTGTGTGCGTGTGTCTCTCACCCTGAACATGTCCCACTCGGTGCAGATGACCAGCGCGTGAGCCCCCTGACAGGCCTGGTAGGGATCCACTGACACTGTGACCAGCTCGGACACTACAATACACAGATACAACGTTACATAGACACTGTGACCAGCTCGGACACTACAATACACAGATACAACGTTACATAGACACTGTGACCAGCTCGGACACTACAATACACAGATACAACGTTACACAGACACTGTGACCAGCACGGACACTACAATACACAGATACAACGTTACATAGACACTGTGACCAGCTCGGACACTACAATACACAGATACAACGTTACATAGACACTGTGACCAGCTCGGACACTACAATACACAGATACAACGTTACATAGACACTGTGACCAGCTCGGACACTACAATACACAGATACAACGTTACACAGACACTGTGACCAGCACGGACACTACAATACACAGATACAACGTTACACAGACACTGTGACCAGCACGGACACTACAATACACAGATACAACGTTACATAGACACTGTGACCAGCTCGGACACTACAATACACAGATACAACGTTACATAGACACTGTGACCAGCTCGGCACACTACAATACACAGATACAACGTTACATAGACACTGTGACCAGCTCGGCACACTACAATACACAGATACAACGTTACATAGACACTGTGACCAGCTCGGCACACTACAATACACAGATACAACGTTACATAGACACTGTGACCAGCTCGGCACACTACAATACACAGATACAACGTTACATAGACACTGTGACCAGCTTGGCACACTACAATACACAGATACAACGTTACATAGACACTGTGACCAGCTCGGACACTACAATACACAGATACAACGTTACATAGACACTGTGACCAGCTCGGACACTACAATACACAGATACAACGTTACATAGACACTGTGACCAGCTCGGACACTACAATACACAGATACAACGTTACATAGACACTGTGACCAGCTCGGACACTACAATACGCAGATACAACGTTACATAGACACTGTGACCAGCTCGGACACTACAATACGCAGATACAACGTTACATAGACACTGTGACCAGCTCGGACACTACAATACACAGATACAACGTTACATAGACACTGTGACCAGCTCGGACACTACAATACACAGATACAACGTTCCATAGACACTGTGACCAGCTCGGACACTACAATACACAGATACAACGTTACATAGACACTGTGACCAGCTCGGACACTACAATACACAGATACAACGTTACATAGACACTGTGACCAGCTCGGACACTACAATACACAGATACAACGTTACACAGACACTGTGACCAGCACGGACACTACAATACACAGATACAACGTTACATAGACACTGTGACCAGCTCGGACACTACAATACACAGATACAACGTTACATAGACACTGTGACCAGCTCGGACACTACAATACACAGATACAACGTTACATAGACACTGTGACCAGCTCGGCACACTACAATACACAGATACAACGTTACATAGACACTGTGACCAGCTCGGACACTACAATATACAGATACAACGTTACATAGACACTGTGACCAGCTCGGACACTACAATACACAGATACAACGTTACATAGACACTGTGACCAGCTCGGACACTACAATACACAGATACAACGTTACATAGACACTGTGACCAGCTCGGACACTACAATACACAGATACAACGTTACATAGACACTGTGACCAGCTCGGACACTACAATACACAGATACAACGTTACATAGACACTGTGACCAGCTCGGACACTACAATACACAGATACAACGTTACATAGACACTGTGACCAGCTCGGACACTACAATACACAGATACAACGTTACATAGACACTGTGACCAGCTCGGCACACTACAATACACAGATACAACGTTACATAGACACTGTGACCAGCTCGGCACACTACAATACACAGATACAACGTCACACAGACACTGTGACCAGCTCAGACACTACAATACACAGATACAACGTTACATAGACACTGTGACCAGCTCGGACACTACAATACACAGATACAACGTTACATAGACACTGTGACCAGCTCGGACACTACAATACACAGATACAACGTCACATAGACACTGTGACCAGCTCGGACACTACAATACACAGATACAACGTTACATAGACACTGGGACCAGCTCGGACACTACAATACACAGATACAACGTTACATAGACACTGTGACCAGCTCGGACACTACAATACACAGATACAACGTTACATAGACACTGTGACCAGCTCGGCACACTACAATACACAGATACAACGTTACATAGACACTGTGACCAGCTCGGACACTACAATACACAGATACAACGTTACATAGACACTGTGACCAGCTCGGCACACTACAATACACAGATACAACGTTACATAGACACTGTGACCAGCTCGGACACTACAATACACAGATACAACGTTACATAGACACTGTGACCAGCTCGGACACTACAATACACAGATACAACGTTACATATACACTGTGACCAGCTCGGACACTACAATACACAGATACAACGTTACACAGACACTGTGACCAGCACGGACACTACAATACACAGATACAACATTACACAGACACTGTGACCAGCTCGGACACTACAATACACAGATACAACGTTACACAGACACTGTGACCAGCTCGGACACTACAATACACAGATACAACGTTACATAGACACTGTGACCAGCTCGGACACTACAATACACAGATACAACGTTACACAGACACTGTGACCAGCTCGGACACTACAATACACAGATACAACGTTACACAGACACTGTGACCAGCACGGACACTACAATACACAGATACAACGTTACACAGACACTGTGACCAGCTCGGACACTACAATACACAGATACAACGTTACACAGACACTGTGACCAGCTCGGACACTACAATACACAGATACAACGTTACACAGACACTGTGACCAGCTCGGACACTACAATACACAGATACAACGTTACACAGACACTGTGACCAGCTCGGACACTACAATACACAGATACAACGTTACACAGACACTGTGACCAGCTCGGACACTACAATACACAGATACAACGTTACATAGACACTGACCAGCTCAGACACTACAATACACAGATACAACGTTACATAGACACTGTGACCAGCTCAGACACTACAATACACAGATACAACGTTACATAGACACTGTGACCAGCTCAGACACTACAATACACAGATACAACGTTACATAGACACTGTGACCAGCTCGGACACTACAATACACAGATACGACGTTACATAGACACTGTGACCAGCTCAGACACTACAATACACAGATACAACGTTACATAGACACTGTGACCAGCTCAGACACTACAATACACAGATACAACGTTACATAGACACTGTGACCAGCTCAGACACTACAATACACAGATACAACGTTACATAGACACTGTGACCAGCTCAGACACTACAATACACAGATACAACGTTACATAGACACTGTGACCAGCACGGACACTACAATACACAGATACAACGTTACATAGACACTGTGACCAGCTCAGACACTACAATACACAGATACAACGTTACATAGACACTGTGACCAGCACGGACACTACAATACACAGATACAACGTTACATAGACACTGTGACCAGCTCAGACACTACAATACACAGATACAACGTTACATAGACACTGTGACCAGCTCGGACACTACAATACACAGATACAACGTTACATAGACACTGTGACCAGCTCGGACACTACAATACACAGATTCAACGTTACATAGACACTGTGACCAGCTCGGACACTACAATACACAGATACAACGTTACATAGACACTGTGACCAGCTCGGACACTACAATACACAGATACAACGTTACATAGACACTGGGACCAGCTCGGACACTACAATACACAGATACGACGTTACATAGACACTGGGACCAGCTCGGACACTACAATACACAGATACGACGTTGCATAGACACTGTGACCAGCTCGGACACTACAATACACAGATACGACGTTGCATAGACACTGTGACCAGCTCGGACACTACAATACACAGATACGACGTTACATAGACACTGTGACCAGCTCGGACACTACAATACACAGATACGACGTTACATAGACACTGTGACCAGCTCGGACACTACAATACACAGATACGACGTTACATAGACACTGTGACCAGCTCGGCACACTACAATACACAGATACGACGTTACATAGACACTGTGACCAGCTCGGCACACTACAATACACAGATACAACGTTACATAGACACTGTGACCAGCTCGGCACACTACAATACACAGATACAACGTTACATAGACACTGTGACCAGCTCGGCACACTACAATACACAGATACAACGTTACATAGACACTGTGACCAGCTCGGACACTACAATACACAGATACAACGTTACATAGACACTGTGACCAGCTCGGACACTACAATACACAGATACAACGTTACATAGACACTGTGACCAGCTCGGACACTACAATACACAGATACAACGTTACATAGACACTGTGACCAGCTCGGACACTACAATACACAGATACAACGTTACATAGACACTGTGACCAGCTCGGACACTACAATACACAGATACAACGTTACATAGACACTGTGACCAGCTCGGACACTACAATACGCAGATACAACGTTACATAGACACTGTGACCAGCTCGGACACTACAATACGCAGATACAACGTTACATAGACACTGTGACCAGCTCGGACACTACAATACACAGATACAACGTTACATAGACACTGTGACCAGCTCGGACACTACAATACACAGATACAACGTTACATAGACACTGTGACCAGCTCGGACACTACAATACACAGATACAACGTTACATAGACACTGTGACCAGCTCGGACACTACAATACACAGATACAACGTTACATAGACACTGTGACCAGCTCGGACACTACAATACACAGATACAACGTTACATAGACACTGTGACCAGCTCGGACACTACAATACACAGATACAACGTTACATAGACACTGTGACCAGCTCGGACACTACAATACACAGATACAACGTTACATAGACACTGTGACCAGCTCGGCACACTACAATACACAGATACAACGTTACATAGACACTGTGACCAGCTCGGACACTACAATACACAGATACAACGTTACATAGACACTGTGACCAGCTCGGCACACTACAATACACAGATACAACGTTACATAGACACTGTGACCAGCTCGGACACTACAATACACAGATACAACGTTACATAGACACTGTGACCAGCTCGGACACTACAATACACAGATACAACGTTACATAGACACTGTGACCAGCTCGGACACTACAATACACAGATACAACGTTACATAGACACTGTGACCAGCTCGGACACTACAATACACAGATACAACGTTACATAGACACTGTGACCAGCTCGGACACTACAATACACAGATACAACGTTACATAGACACTGTGACCAGCTCGGACACTACAATACACAGATACAACGTTACATAGACACTGTGACCAGCTCGGACACTACAATACACAGATACAACGTTACATAGACACTGTGACCAGCTCGGACACTACAATACACAGATACAACGTTACATAGACACTGTGACCAGCTCGGACACTACAATACACAGATACAAACGTTACATAGACACTGTGACCAGCTCGGACACTACAATACACAGATACAACGTTACATAGACACTGTGACCAGCTCGGCACACTACAATACACAGATACAACGTTACATAGACACTGTGACCAGCTCGGCACACTACAATACACAGATACAACGTCACACAGACACTGTGACCAGCTCAGACACTACAATACACAGATACAACGTTACATAGACACTGTGACCAGCTCGGACACTACAATACACAGATACAACGTTACATAGACACTGTGACCAGCTCGGACACTACAATACACAGATACAACGTCACATAGACACTGTGACCAGCTCGGACACTACAATACACAGATACAACGTTACATAGACACTGGGACCAGCTCGGACACTACAATACACAGATACAACGTTACATAGACACTGTGACCAGCTCGGACCCTACAATACACAGATACAACGTTACATAGACACTGTGACCAGCTCGGCACACTACAATACACAGATACAACGTTACATAAACACTGTGACCAGCTCGGACACTACAATACACAGATACAACGTTACATAGACACTGTGACCAGCTCGGCACACTACAATACACAGATACAACGTTACATAGACACTGTGACCAGCTCGGACACTACAATACACAGATACAACGTTACATAGACACTGTGACCAGCTCGGACACTACAATACACAGATACAACGTTACATAGACACTGTGACCAGCTCGGACACTACAATACACAGATACAACGTTACACAGACACTGTGACCAGCACGGACACTACAATACACAGATACAACGTTACACAGACACTGTGACCAGCTCGGACACTACAATACACAGATACAACGTTACATAGACACTGTGACCAGCTCGGACACTACAATACACAGATACAACGTTACATAGACACTGTGACCAGCTCGGATACCTACAATACACAGATACAACGTTACATAGACACTGTGACCAGCTCGGACACTACAATACACAGATACAACGTTACACAGACACTGTGACCAGCACGGACACTACAATACACAGATACAACGTTACACATACACTGTGACCAGCTCGGACACTACAATACACAGATACAACGTTACATAGACACTGTGACCAGCTCGGACACTACAATACACAGATACAACGTTACACAGACACTGTGACCAGCTCGGACACTACAATACACAGATACAACGTTACACAGACACTGTGACCAGCTCGGACACTACAATACACAGATACAACGTTACATAGACACTGTGACCAGCTCGGCACACTACAATACACAGATACAACGTTACATAGACACTGTGACCAGCTCGGACACTACAATACACAGATACAACGTTACATAGACACTGACCAGCTCAGACACTACAATACACAGATACAACGTTACATAGACACTGACCAGCTCAGACACTACAATACACAGATACAACGTTACATAGACACTGTGACCAGCTCAGACACTACAATACACAGATACAACGTTACATAGACACTGTGACCAGCTCAGACACTACAATACACAGATACGACGTTACATAGACACTGTGACCAGCTCGGACACTACAATACACAGATACGACGTTACATAGACACTGTGACCAGCTCAGACACTACAATACACAGATACAACGTTACATAGACACTGTGACCAGCTCAGACACTACAATACACAGATACAACGTTACATAGACACTGTGACCAGCTCAGACACTACAATACACAGATACAACGTTACATAGACACTGTGACCAGCTCAGACACTACAATACACAGATACAACGTTACATAGACACTGTGACCAGCACGGACACTACAATACACAGATACAACGTTACATAGACACTGTGACCAGCTCAGACACTACAATACACAGATACAACGTTACATAGACACTGTGACCAGCACGGACACTACAATACACAGATACAACGTTACATAGACACTGTGACCAGCTCAGACACTACAATACACAGATACAACGTTACATAGACACTGTGACCAGCTCGGACACTACAATACACAGATACAACGTTACATAGACACTGTGACCAGCTCGGACACTACAATACACAGATACAACGTTACATAGACACTGTGACCAGCTCGGACACTACAATACACAGATACAACGTTACATAGACACTGTGACCAGCTCGGACACTACAATACACAGATATAACGTCACATAGACACTGGGACCAGCTCGGACACTACAATACACAGATACGACGTTACATAGACACTGGGACCAGCTCGGACACTACAATACACAGATACGACGTTACATAGACACTGTGACCAGCTCGGCACACTACAATACACAGATACAACGTTACATAGACACTGTGACCAGCTCGGACACTACAATATACAGATACAACGTTACATAGACACTGTGACCAGCTCGGACACTACAATACACAGATACAACGTTACATAGACACTGTGACCAGCTCGGACACTACAATACACAGATACAACGTTACATAGACACTGTGACCAGCTCGGACACTACAATACACAGATACAACGTTACATAGACACTGTGACCAGCTCGGACACTACAATACACAGATACAACGTTACATAGACACTGTGACCAGCTCGGACACTACAATACACAGATACAACGTTACATAGACACTGTGACCAGCTCGGACACTACAATACACAGATACAACGTTACATAGACACTGTGACCAGCTCGGCACACTACAATACACAGATACAACGTTACATAGACACTGTGACCAGCTCGGCACACTACAATACACAGATACAACGTCACACAGACACTGTGACCAGCTCAGACACTACAATACACAGATACAACGTTACATAGACACTGTGACCAGCTCGGACACTACAATACACAGATACAACGTTACATAGACACTGTGACCAGCTCGGACACTACAATACACAGATACAACGTCACATAGACACTGTGACCAGCTCGGACACTACAATACACAGATACAACGTTACATAGACACTGGGACCAGCTCGGACACTACAATACACAGATACAACGTTACATAGACACTGTGACCAGCTCGGACCCTACAATACACAGATACAACGTTACATAGACACTGTGACCAGCTCGGCACACTACAATACACAGATACAACGTTACATAGACACTGTGACCAGCTCGGACACTACAATACACAGATACAACGTTACATAGACACTGTGACCAGCTCGCACACTACAATACACAGATACAACGTTACATAGACACTGTGACCAGCTCGGACACTACAATACACAGATACAACGTTACATAGACACTGTGACCAGCTCGGACACTACAATACACAGATACAACGTTACATAGACACTGTGACCAGCTCGGACACTACAATACACAGATACAACGTTACACAGACACTGTGACCAGCACGGACACTACAATACACAGATACAACGTTACACAGACACTGTGACCAGCTCGGACACTACAATACACAGATACAACGTTACATAGACACTGTGACCAGCTCGGACACTACAATACACAGATACAACGTTACATAGACACTGTGACCAGCTCGGATACTACAATACACAGATACAACGTTACATAGACACTGTGACCAGCTCGGACACTACAATACACAGATACAACGTTACACAGACACTGTGACCAGCACGGACACTACAATACACAGATACAACGTTACACAGACACTGTGACCAGCTCGGACACTACAATACACAGATACAACGTTACATAGACACTGTGACCAGCTCGGACACTACAATACACAGATACAACGTTACACAGACACTGTGACCAGCTCGGACACTACAATACACAGATACAACGTTACACAGACACTGTGACCAGCTCGGACACTACAATACACAGATACAACGTTACATAGACACTGTGACCAGCTCGGCACACTACAATACACAGATACAACGTTACATAGACACTGTGACCAGCTCGGACACTACAATACACAGATACAACGTTACATAGACACTGACCAGCTCAGACACTACAATACACAGATACAACGTTACATAGACACTGTGACCAGCTCAGACACTACAATACACAGATACAACGTTACATAGACACTGTGACCAGCTCAGACACTATAATACACAGATACAACGTTACATAGACACTGTGACCAGCTCGGACACTACAATACACAGATACGACGTTACATAGACACTGTGACCAGCTCAGACACTACAATACACAGATACAACGTTACATAGACACTGTGACCAGCTCAGACACTACAATACACAGATACAACGTTACATAGACACTGTGACCAGCTCAGACACTACAATACACAGATACAACGTTACATAGACACTGTGACCAGCTCAGGACACTACAATACACAGATACAACGTTACATAGACACTGTGACCAGCTCAGGACACTACAATACACAGATACAACGTTACATAGACACTGTGACCAGCTCAGACACTACAATACACAGATACAACGTTACATAGACACTGTGACCAGCACGGACACTACAATACACAGATACAACGTTACATAGACACTGTGACCAGCTCAGATACTACAATACACAGATACAACGTTACATAGACACTGTGACCAGCTCGGACACTACAATACACAGATACAACGTTACATAGACACTGTGACCAGCTCGGACACTACAATACACAGATACAACGTTACATAGACACTGTGACCAGCTCGGACACTACAATACACAGATACAACGTTACATAGACACTGTGACCAGCTCGGACACTACAATACACAGATATAACGTTACATAGACACTGGGACCAGCTCGGACACTACAATACACAGATACGACGTTACATAGACACTGGGACCAGCTCGGACACTACAATACACAGATACGACGTTACATAGACACTGTGACCAGCTCGGACACTACAATACACAGATACGACGTTACATAGACACTGTGACCAGCTCGGACACTACAATACACAGATACAACGTTACATAGACACTGTGACCAGCTCGGACACTACAATACACAGATACAACGTTACATAGACACTGTGACCAGCTCGGACACTACAATACACAGATACAACGTTACATAGACACTGTGACCAGCTCGGACACTACAATACACAGATACAACGTTACATAGACACTGTGACCAGCTCGGACACTACAATACACAGATACAACGTTACATAGACACTGTGACCAGCTCGGACACTACAATACACAGATACAACGTTACATAGACACTGTGACCAGCTCGGACACTACAATACACAGATACGACGTCACATAGACACAAACACAACACAGAGTTACAAAGTTATATATGTAAGGGATAATCAACGAGTGTTATGCGTTGTATGGAAAGTACGACGTGCCACGACACATAGAGGAGACAGACAGACCCCCTCCTCCTCCTCCCTCCTCCTCATCCCTCCCCTCCTCCCTCCTCCTCCTCCCTCCCTCCTCCTCCTCCCTCCCCTCCTCCTCCCTCCTTCCTCCTCCCTCCTTCCTCCTTCTTCCTCCTCCTCACTCCCTCCCTCCCCCCTCCCTCCTTCCCTCCTCCTCCCTCCTCCTCCCTCCTCCTCCTTCCCTCCTCCTTCCCTCCTCCTCCTCCCTCCCTCCTCCTCCTCCTCCCTCCCCTCCTCCTCCCTCCTTCTCCTCCTCCCTCCTTCCCTCCTCCTCCTCCTCCTCCCTCCCTTCTCCTCCTCCTCCCTACCTCTGTGAGGGTCTTCAGAGATGTGTGGTTGAGAGAGGTCCAGGATGATCTGTTCCTTCAGAACTTTCGGGTCGTAGATGTGGAGCTTGGCTCCCTCATCCAGCAGGTACTGAGATATATAGATACTAGAAGACTCCCTGGGAGAGACACACACAGGGTTACACACACACACACAGGGTTACACACACACACACAGGGTTACACACACACACACACACACACACAGGGTTACACACACAGGGTTACACACACACACACACACACACAGGGTTACACACACACACACACAGGGTTACACACACACACACACACACACACACACACACACACACACACAGGGTTACACACACACAGGGTTACACACACACACACAGGGTTACACACACACATATTTTACATTTGACCCATTTACCAGGCACTCTTATCCAGAGAGACTTACAGGAGCAATTTAGGTTAAGTGCCTTTCTCAAGGGCACAGACCAATTTTTCACCTAGTCGGCTCGAAGATTGAAACCAGCAACCTGTCAGTACTGGCCCAACAATGTTAACCACTAGGCTACCTGCCACCCCATAATATGAATGATTAACTCTGGGGGGAAGGTGAATGTGTGTTCTATATGTCAAGGTTCAAAGACAGGCACTCCCTTTACCCCCACACGCTTATGATTAACCTGACACGCACGCACGCACGCACGAGAGAGAGAGAGAGCGAGAGAGCGAGAGAGCGAGAGAGAGAGAGAGAGAGAGAGAGAGAGAGAGATTGATGTTTCAAAAAGAGGAGAGAGGGAAGGAGGAGGAGAGGAGAAGATTAGAAGAGAGGGAAGATATACCTGGTATCTCCAGTGTCTTTCTTAAAGGAGAATCCCAGCAGAGCGATCTTCTTCCCTGTGACTGTGTTAAATAGACAGTCAATGATACGACACGCAAACCTCCTCCGTTGGTACTCATTCATATCAATCACCTGGAGAGAGGGAGGAGGAGGGGAGAGGGGGGGAGATGGTTCATCTTTGGGATGTCCATGACAGTGATGACACGTTTCAAGTTGATGGGCCACTGTGGAGTGGATTCACAGTGCTTTAGATGGGCCCACTGTGGAGTGGATTCACAGTGCTTTAGATGGCCCACTGTGGAGTGGATTCACAGTGCTTTAGATGGCCCACTGTGGAGTGGATTCACAGTGCTTTAGATGGCCCACTGTGGAGTGGATTCACAGTGCTTTAGATGGCCCACTGTGGAGTGGATTCACAGTGCTTTAGATGGCCCACTGTGGAGTGGATTCACAGTGCTTTAGATGGGCCCACTGTGGAGTGGATTCACAGTGCTTTAGATGGCCCACTGTGGAGTGGATTCACAGTGCTTTAGATGGGCCCACTGTGGAGTGGATTCACAGTGCTTTAGATGGCCCACTGTGGAGTGGATTCACAGTGCTTTAGATGGCCCACTGTGGAGTGGATTCACAGTGCTTTAGATGGGCCACTGTGGAGTGGATTCACAGTGCTTTAGATGGGCCACTGTGGAGTGGATTCACAGTGCTTTAGATGGGCCACTGTGGAGTGGATTCACAGTGCTTTAGATGGGCCACTGTGGAGTGGATTCACAGTGCTTTAGATGGGCCACTGTGGAGTGGATTCACAGTGC
The DNA here is from genome assembly GCA_031479575.1 of Coregonus ussuriensis. Lineage (NCBI taxonomy): Eukaryota > Metazoa > Chordata > Actinopteri > Salmoniformes > Salmonidae > Coregonus > Coregonus ussuriensis. Next base: position 141,589,106 of record CM062494.1, on the reverse strand, counting down.
TTTAGATGGGCCACTGTGGAGTGGATTCACAGTGCTTTAGATGGGCCACTGTGGAGTGGATTCACAGTGCTTTAGATGGGCCCACTGTGGAGTGGATTCACAGTGCTTTAGATGGGCCACTGTGGAGTGGATTCACAGTGCTTTAGATGGCCCACTGTGGAGTGGATTCACAGTGCTTTAGATGGGCCACTGTGGAGTGGATTCACAGTGCTTTAGATGGCCCACTGTGGAGTGGATTCACAGTGCTTTAGATGGGCCACTGTGGAGTGGATTCACAGTGCTTTAGATGGGCCCACTGTGGAGTGGATTCACAGTGCTTTAGATGGGCCACTGTGGAGTGGATTCACAGTGCTTTAGATGGGCCACTGTGGAGTGGATTCACAGTGCTTTAGATGGGCCACTGTGGAGTGGATTCACAGTGCTTTAGATGGGCCACTGTGGAGTGGATTCACAGTGCTTTAGATGGGCCACTGTGGAGTGGATTCACAGTGCTTTAGATGGGCCCACTGTGGAGTGGATTCACAGTGCTTTAGATGGCCCACTGTGGAGTGGATTCACAGTGCTTTAGATGGCCCACTGTGGAGTGGATTCACAGTGCTTTAGATGGGCCACTGTGGAGTGGATTCACAGTGCTTTAGATGGCCCACTGTGGAGTGGATTCACAGTGCTTTAGATGGGCCACTGTGGAGTGGATTCACAGTGCTTTAGATGGGCCACTGTGGAGTGGATTCACAGTGCTTTAGATGGCCCACTGTGGAGTGGATTCACAGTGCTTTAGATGGCCCACTGTGGAGTGGATTCACAGTGCTTTAGATGGGCCACTGTGGAGTGGATTCACAGTGCTTTAGATGGGCCACTGTGGAGTGGATTCACAGTGCTTTAGATGGCCCACTGTGGAGTGGATTCACAGTGCTTTAGATGGCCCACTGTGGAGTGGATTCACAGTGCTTTAGATGGCCCACTGTGGAGTGGATTCACAGTGCTTTAGATGGCCCACTGTGGAGTGGATTCACAGTGCTTTAGATGGGCCACTGTGGAGTGGATTCACAGTGCTTTAGATGGGCCACTGTGGAGTGGATTCACAGTGCTTTAGATGGCCCACTGTGGAGTGGATTCACAGTGCTTTAGATGGCCCACTGTGGAGTGGATTCACAGTGCTTTAGATGGGCCACTGTGGAGTGGATTCACAGTGCTTTAGATGGGCCCACTGTGGAGTGGATTCACAGTGCTTTAGATGGCCCACTGTGGAGTGGATTCACAGTGCTTTAGATGGCCCACTGTGGAGTGGATTCACAGTGCTTTAGATGGGCCACTGTGGAGTGGATTCACAGTGCTTTAGATGGCCCACTGTGGAGTGGATTCACAGTGCTTTAGATGGGCCACTGTGGAGTGGATTCACAGTGCTTTAAAATGGACACGTAAAATCACATTTTTGATTTGTCAATAACTCAGCCATCTCTTGACCCTTTAGACATGTACCATGTGCCTACATTCCAAATGTGTTGTCATTTGGTCGTATGGTTCATAAGAATAAGTATTCTTAGCATATATCTTTTGCATATTAGTGTGTGTGTTAATCTACTGGTCTAATGTGGCCGTTTGAACGCGTCAATGTTATTTCCTCAATCTCTTTACTGTGATGAACCCAAAGACCACATTGGAGTGAATCTGACTTTAAGTCCGTTTCCTTTGACCCCCTTTATTATTTATTGATGTATCTTAATTGTTTTGTACTGACTCCCCTGGACTGGGTCTACCCACACACTCCCTGGACTCTAACCCCACACTCCCTGGACTCTAACCCCACACTCCCTGGACTCTAACCCCACACTCCCTGGACTCTACCCACACCTCCCTGGACTCTACCCACACACTCCCTGGACTCTACCCACACACTCCCTGGACTCTACCCACACACTCCCTGGACTCTAACCCCACACTCCCTGGACTCTAACCACACACTCCCTGGACTCTACCCACACACTCCCTGGACTCTACCAACACACTCCCTGGACTCTACCCACACACTCCCTGGACTCTACCCACACACTCCCTGGACTCTACCCACACTCCCTGGACACTACCCACACACTCACTGGACTCTACCCACACTCCCTGGACTCTACCCACACACTCCCTGGACTCTACCCACACACTCCCTGCACTGGGTCTACCCACACACTCCCCTGCACTGGGTCTACCCACACACTCCCTGGACTCTACCCACACACTCCCCTGCACTGGGTCTACCCACACACTCCCCTGCACTGGGTCTACCCACACACTCCCCTGCACTGGGTCTACCCACACACTCCCCTGCACTGGGTCTACCCACACACTCCCTGGACTCTACCCACACACTCCCTGGACTCTACCCACACACTCCCTGGACTCTACCCACACACTCCCTGGACTCTACCCACACACTCCCTGGACTCTACCCACACTCCCTGGACTCTACACACACTCCCTGGACTCTACTCACACACTCCCTGGACTCTACCCACACTCCCTGGACTCTACCCACACTCCCCTGCACTGGGTTTGTGCACACTCCCTGGTTCTACCCACACTCCCTGGGCTCTACCCACACTCTCCCTGGACTCTACCCACACTCTCCCTGGACTCTACCCACACTCTCCCTGGACTCTACCCACACTCTCCCTGGACTCTACCCACACACTCCCTGGACTCTACCCACACACTCCCTGGACTCTACCCACACACTCCCTGGACTCTACCCACACTCCCTGGACTCTACCCACACTCCCTGGACTCTACCCACACTCCCTGGTTCTACCCACACTCACTGGACTCTACCCACACACTCACTGGACTCTACCCACACACTCCCTGGGCTCTACCCACACACTCCCTGGGCTCTACCCACACACTCCCTGGGCTCTACCCACACACTCACTGGACTCTACACACACACTCACTGGACTCTACCCACACACTCACTGGACTCTACCCACACACTCACTGGACTCTACCCCCACACTCACTGGACTCTACCCCCACACTCCCTGGACTCTACCCCCACACTCCCTGGACTCTACCCCCACACTCCCTGGACTCTACCCACACACTCCCTGGACTCTACCCCCACGCTCCCTGGACTCTACCCCCACGCTCCCTGGACTCTACCCACACGCTCACTGGACTCTACCCACACGCTCACTGGACTCTACCCACACACTCCCTGGACTCTACCCACACACTCCCTGGACTCTACCCACACACTCCCTGGACTCTACCGACACACTCCCTGGACTCTACCCACACACTCCCTGGACTCTACCAACACACTCCCTGGACTCTACCCACACACTCCCTGGACTCTACCCACACACTCCCTGGACTCTACCCACACTCCCTGGACTCTACCCACACTCCCTGGACTCTACACACACTCCCTGGACTCTACACACACTCCCTGGACTCTACTCACACACTCCCTGGACTCTACCCACACTCCCTGGACTCTACCCACACTCCCCTGCACTGGGTTTGTGCACACTCCCTGGTTCTACCCACACTCACTGGACTCTACCCACACACTCCCTGGGCTCTACCCACACTCTCCCTGGACTCTACCCACACTCTCCCTGGACTCTACCCACACTCTCCCTGGACTCTACCCACACTCTCCCTGGACTCTACCCACACACTCCCTGGACTCTACCCACACACTCCCTGGACTCTACCCACACACTCCCTGGACTCTACCCACACACTCCCTGGACTCTACCCACACACTCACTGGACTCTACCCACACACTCCCTGGACTCTACCCACACACTCCCTGGACTCTACCCACACACTCCCTGGACTCTACCCACACACTCCCTGGACTCTACCCACACACTCCCTGGACTCTACCCACACACTCCCTGGACTCTACCCACACACTCCCTGGACTCTACCCACACACTCCCTGGACTCTACCCACACACTCCCTGGACTCTACCCACACACTCCCTGGACTCTACCCACACACTCCCTGAACTCTACCCACACTCCCCTGTACTGGGTCTACCCCCACACTCCCTGGACTCTACCCACACACTCCCTGGACTCTACCCACACACTCCTTGGACTCTACCCACACACTCCCTGGACTCTGCCCACACACTCCCTGGACTCTGCCCACCCACTCCCTGGACTCTACCCACCCACTCCCTGGACTCTACCCACCCACTCCCTGGACTCTACCCACCCACTCCCTGGACTCTACCCACCCACTCCCTGGACTCTACCCACACACTCCCTGGACTCTACCCACACACTCCCTGGACTCTACCCACACACTCCCTGGACTCTACCCACACACTCCCTGGACTCTACCCACACACTCCCTGGACTCTACCCCCACACTCCCCTGTACTGGGTCTACCCCCACACTCCCTGGACTCTACCCACACACTCCCTGGACTCTACCCACACACTCCCTGGACTCTACCCACACACTCCCTGGACTCTACCCACACACTCCCTGGACTCTACCCACACACTCCCTGGACTCTACCCACACACTCCTTGGACTCTACCCACACACTCCCTGGACTCTACCCACACACTCCCTGGACTCTACCCACACACTCCCTGGACTCTACCCACACACTCCCTGGACTCTACCCACACACTCCCTGAACTCTACCCACACTCCCCTGTACTGGGTCTACCCCCACACTCCCTGGACTCTACCCACACACTCCCTGGACTCTACCCACACACTCACTGGACTCTACCCACACACTCCCTGGACTCTACCCACACACTCCCTAGACTCTACCCACACACTCCCTAGACTCTACCCACACACTCACTAGACTCTACCCACACACTCACTAGACTCTACCCACACACTCCCTGGACTCTACCCACACACTCCCTGGACTCTACCCACACACTCCCTGGACTTTACCCACACACTCCCTGGACTCTACCCACACACTCCCTGGACTCTGCCCACACACTCCCTGGACTCTGCCCACACACTCCCTGGACTCTGCCCACACACTCCCTGGACTCTGCCCACCCACTCCCTGGACTCTACCCACCCACTCCCTGGACTCTACCCACCCACTCCCTGGACTCTACCCACCCACTCCCTGGACTCTACCCACCCACTCCCTGGACTCTACCCACACACTCACTGGACTCTACCCACACACTCCCTGGACTCTACCCACACACTCCCTGGACTCTACCCCCACACTCCCCTGGACTGGGTCTACCCCCACACTCCCTGGACTCTACCCACACACTCCCTGGACTCTACCCACACACTCCCTGGGCTCTACCCACACACTCCCTGGACTCTACCCACACACTCCCTGGACTCTGCCCACACACTCCCTGGACTCTGCCCACACACTCCCTGGACTCTGCCCACACACTCCCTGGACTCTGCCCACCCACTCCCTGGACTCTGCCCACCCACTCCCTGGACTCTACCCACACACTCCCTGGACTCTACCCACACTCTCCCTGGACTCTACCCACACACTCCCTGGACTCTACCCACACACTCCCTGGACTCTACCCACACACTCCCTGGACTCTACCCACACACTCCCTGGACTCTACCCACACACTCACTGGACTCTACCCACACACTCACTGGACTCTACCCACACACTCACTGGACTCTACCCACACACTCACTGGACTCTACCCACACACTCACTGGACTCTACCCACCCACACTCCCTGGACTCTACCCACACACACTCCCTGGACTCTACCCACACACACTCCCTGGACTCTACCCACACACTCCCTGGACTCTACCCACACACTCCCTGGACTCTACCCACACACTCCCTGGACTCTACCCACACACTCCCTGGACTCTACCCACACACTCCCTGGACTCTACCCACACACTCCCTGGACTCTACCCACACACTCCCTGGACTCTACCCACACTCTCCCTGGACTCTACCCACACTCTCCCTGGACTCTACCCACACTCTCCCTGGACTCTACCCACACTCTCCCTGGACTCTACCCACACTCTCCCTGGACTCTACCCACACTCTCCCTGGACTCTACCCACACACTCCCTGGACTCTACCCACACTCCCCTGTACTGGGTCTACCCACAGACACACTCCCTGGACTCTACCCACACACTCCCTGGACTCTACCCACACACTCCCTGGACTCTACCCACACACTCCCTGGACTCTACCCCCACACTCCCTGGACTCTACCCCCCACACTCCCTGGACTCTACCCACACACTCCCTGGACTCTACCCACACACTCCCTGGACTCTACCCACACACTCCCTGGACTCTACCCACACACTCCCTGGACTCTACCCACACACTCCCTGGACTCTACCCACACACTCCCTGGACTGGGTCTACCCACACACTCCCTGGACTGGGTCTACCCACACACTCCCTGGACTGGGTCTACCCACACACTCCCTGGACTGGGTCTACCCACACACTCCCTGGACTGGGTCTACCCACACACTCCCTGGACTGGGTCTACCCACACACTCCCTGGACTGGGTCTACCCACACACTCCCTGGACTGGGTCTACCCACACACTCCCTGGACTGGGTCTACCCACACACTCCCTGGACTCTACCCACACTCTCCCTGGACTCTACCCACACACTCCCTGGACTCTACCCACACACTCCCTGGACTCTACCCACACACTCCCTGGACTCTACCCACACACTCCCTGGACTCTACCCACACACTCCCTGGACTCTACCCACACACTCCCTGGACTCTACCCACACACTCCCTGGACTCTACCCACACACTCACTGGACTCTACCCACACTCCCTGGACTCTACCCACACACTCCCTGGACTCTACCCACACACTCCCTGGACTCTACCCACACACTCCCTGGACTCTACCCACACACTCACTAGACTCTACCCACACACTCACTAGACTCTACCCACACACTCCCTGGACTCTACCCACACACTCCCTGGACTCTACCCACACACTCCCTGGACTCTACCCACACACTCCCTGGACTCTACCCACACACTCCCTGGACTCTACCCACACACTCACTAGACTCTACCCACACACTCCCTGGACTCTACCCACACACTCCCTGGACTCTACCCACACTCCCCTGTACTGGGTCTACCCACACACTCCCTGGACTCTACCCACACACTCCCTGGACTCTACCCACACACTCCCTGGACTCTACCCACACACTCCCTGGACTCTACCCACACTCCCCTGTACTGGGTCTACCCACACACTCCCCTGTACTGGGTCTACCCACACACTCCCTGGACTCTACCCACACACTCCCTGGACTCTACCCACACACTCCCTGGACTCTACCCACACACTCCCTGGACTCTACCCACACACTCCCTGGACTCTACCCACACACTCCCTGGACTCTACCCACACACTCCCTGGACTCTACCCACACACTCCCTGGACTCTACCCACACACTCCCTGGACTCTACCCACACACTCCCTGGACTCTACCCACACTCCCTGGACTCTACCCACACTCCCTTGACTCTACCCACACTCCCCACACTCCCTGGACTCTACCCACACTCCCTGGACTCTACTCACACACTCCCTGGACTCTACCCACACTCCCCTGCACTGGGTTTGTGCACACTCCCTGGTTCTACCCACACTCCCTGGACTCTACCCACACACTCCCTGGGCTCTACCCACACACTCCCTGGGCTCTACCCACACACTCCCTGGGCTCTACCCACACACTCCCTAGACTCTACCCACACACTCACTGGACTCTACCCACAGACTCACTGGACTCTACCCACACACTCACTGGACTCTACCCCCCACACTCCCTGGACTCTACCCCCACACTCCCTGGACTCTACCCACACACTCCCTGGACTCTACCCACACACTCCCTGGACTCTACCCCCACACTCCCTGGACTCTACCCCCACACTCCCTGGACTCTACCCCCACACTCCCTGGACTCTACCCCCACACTCCCTGGACTCTACCCCCACACTCCCTGGACTCTACCCCCACACTCCCTGGACTCTACCCCCACACTCCCTGGACTCTACCCACACACTCACTGGACTCTACCCACACACTCACTGGACTCTACCCACACACTCCCTGGACTCTACCCACACACTCCTTGGACTCTACCCACACACTCCCTGGACTCTACCCCACACACTCCCTGGACTCTAACCACACACTCCCTGGACTCTACCCACACACTCCCTGGACTCTACCCACACTCCCTGGACTCTACCCACACTCCCTGGACTCTACTCACACACTCCCTGGACTCTACCCACACTCCCTGGACTCTACCCACACTCCCCTGCACTGGGTTTGTGCACACTCCCTGGTTCTACCCACACTCACTGGACTCTACCCACACACTCCCTGGGCTCTACCCACACTCTCCCTGGACTCTACCCACACTCTCCCTGGACTCTACCCACACACTCCCTGGACTCTACCCACACACTCCCTGGACTCTACCCACACAATCCCTGGACTCTACCCACACACTCCCTGGACTCTACCCACACACTCCCTGGACTCTACCCACACACTCCCTGGACTCTACCCACACACTCCCTGGACTCTACCCACACACTACCTGGACTCTGCCCACACACTCCCTGGACTCTGCCCACACACTCCCTGGACTCTGCCCACACACTCCCTGGACTCTGCCCACACACTCCCTGGACTCTGCCCACACACTCCCTGGACTCTGCCCACACACTCCCTGGACTCTGCCCACACACTCCCTGGACTCTGCCCACACACTCCCTGGACTCTACCCACACACTCCCTGGACTCTACCCACACACTCCCTGGACTCTACCCACACACTCCCTGGACTCTACCCACACACTCACTCACCTCTACCCACACACTCCCTGGACTCTACCCACACACTCACTGGACTCTACCCACACACTCACTGGACTCTACCCACACACTCACTGGACTCTACCCACACACTCACTGGACTCTACCCACACACTCACTGGACTCTACCCACACACTCCCTGGACTCTACCCACACACTCCCTGGACTCTACCCACACACTCCCTGGACTCTACCCACACACTCCCTGGACTCTACCCACACACTCACTCACCTCTACCCACACACTCCCTGGACTCTACCCACACTCTCCCTGGACTCTACCCACACTCCCTGGACTCTACCCACACACTCCCTGGACTCTACCCACACTCCCCTGTACTGGGTCTACCCACACACTCCCTGGACTCTACCCACACACTCCCTGGACTCTACCCACACACTCCCTGGACTGGGTCTACCCACACACTCCCTGGACTGGGTCTACCCACACACTCCCTGGACTGGGTCTACCCACACACTCCCTGGACTGGGTCTACCCACACACTCCCTGGACTGGGTCTACCCACACACTCCCTGGACTGGGTCTACCCACACACTCCCTGGACTGGGTCTACCCACACACTCCCTGGACTGGGTCTACCCACACACTCCCTGGACTGGGTCTACCCACACACTCCCTGGACTGGGTCTACCCACACACTCCCTGGACTGGGTCTACCCACACACTCCCTGGACTGGGTCTACCCACACACTCCCTGGACTGGGTCTACCCACACACTCCCTGGACTGGGTCTACCCACACACTCCCTGGACTGGGTCTACCCACACACTCCCTGGACTCTACCCACACACTCCCTGGACTCTACCCACACACTCCCTGGACTCTACCCACACACTCCCTGGACTCTACCCACACACTCCCTGGACTCTACCCACACACTCACTAGACTCTACCCACACTCCCTGGACTCTACCCACACACTCCCTGGACTCTACCCACACACTCCCTGGACTCTACCCACACACTCCCTGGACTCTACCCACACACTCACTAGACTCTACCCACACACTCACTAGACTCTACCCACACACTCCCTGGACTCTACCCACACACTCCCTGGACTCTACCCACACACTCCCTGGACTCTACCCACACACTCCCTGGACTCTACCCACACACTCCCTGGACTCTACCCACACACTCACTAGACTCTACCCACACACTCCCTGGACTCTACCCACACACTCCCTGGACTCTACCCACACTCCCCTGTACTGGGTCTACCCACACACTCCCTGGACTCTACCCACACACTCCCTGGACTCTACCCACACACTCCCTGGACTCTACCCACACTCCCCTGTACTGGGTCTACCCACACACTCCCTGTACTGGGTCTACCCACACACTCCCTGGACTCTACCCACACACTCCCTGGACTCTACCCACACACTCCCTGGACTCTACCCACACACTCCCTGGACTCTACCCACACACTCCCTGGACTCTACCCACACACTCCCTGGACTCTACCCACACACTCCCTGGACTCTACCCACACACTCCCTGGACTCTACCCACACACTCCCTGGACTCTACCCACACACTCCCTGGACTCTACCCACACACTCACTGGACTCTACCCACACTCCCTGGACTCTACCCACACTCCCTTGACTCTACCCACACTCCCCACACTCCCTGGACTCTACCCACACTCCCTGGACTCTACTCACACACTCCCTGGACTCTACCCACACTCCCCTGCACTGGGTTTGTGCACACTCCCTGGTTCTACCCACACTCCCTGGACTCTACCCACACACTCCCTGGGCTCTACCCACACACTCCCTGGGCTCTACCCACACACTCCCTGGGCTCTACCCACACACTCCCTAGACTCTACCCACACACTCACTGGACTCTACCCACAGACTCACTGGACTCTACCCACACACTCACTGGACTCTACCCCCACACTCCCTGGACTCTACCCCCACACTCCCTGGACTCTACCCACACACTCCCTGGACTCTACCCACACACTCCCTGGACTCTACCCCCACACTCCCTGGACTCTACCCCCACACTCCCTGGACTCTACCCCCACACTCCCTGGACTCTACCCACACACTCCCTGGACTCTACCCCCACACTCCCTGGACTCTACCCCCACACTCCCTGGACTCTACCCCCACACTCCCTGGACTCTACCCACACACTCACTGGACTCTACCCACACACTCACTGGACTCTACCCACACACTCCCTGGACTCTACCCACACACTCCTTGGACTCTACCCACACACTCCCTGGACTCTACCCACACACTCCCTGGACTCTACCCACACACTCCCTGGACTCTACCCACACACTCCCTGGACTCTACCCACACTCCCTGGACTCTACCCACACTCCCTGGACTCTACTCACACACTCCCTGGACTCTACCCACACTCCCTGGACTCTACCCACACTCCCCTGCACTGGGTTTGTGCACACTCCCTGGTTCTACCCTCACTCACTGGACTCTACCCACACACTCCCTGGGCTCTACCCACACTCTCCCTGGACTCTACCCACACTCTCCCTGGACTCTACCCACACACTCCCTGGACTCTACCCACACACTCCCTGGACTCTACCCACACAATCCCTGGACTCTACCCACACACTCCCTGGACTCTACCCACACACTCCCTGGACTCTACCCACACACTCCCTGGACTCTACCCACACACTCCCTGGACTCTACCCACACACTCCCTGGACTCTGCCCACACACTCCCTGGACTCTGCCCACACACTCCCTGGACTCTGCCCACACACTCCCTGGACTCTGCCCACACACTCCCTGGACTCTGCCCACACACTCCCTGGACTCTGCCCACACACTCCCTGGACTCTGCCCACACACTCCCTGGACTCTGCCCACACACTCCCTGGACTCTGCCCACACACTCCCTGGACTCTGCCCACACACTCCCTGGACTCTACCCACACACTCCCTGGACTCTACCCACACACTCCCTGGACTCTACCCACACACTCCCTGGACTCTACCCACACACTCCCTGGACTCTACCCACACACTCACTCACCTCTACCCACACACTCCCTGGACTCTACCCACACACTCACTGGACTCTACCCACACACTCACTGGACTCTACCCACACACTCACTGGACTCTACCCACACACTCACTGGACTCTACCCACACACTCACTGGACTCTACCCACACACTCACTGGACTCTACCCACACACTCCCTGGACTCTACCCACACACTCCCTGGACTCTACCCACACACTCCCTGGACTCTACCCACACACTCACTCACCTCTACCCACACACTCCCTGGACTCTACCCACACTCTCCCTGGACTCTACCCACACTCCCTGGACTCTACCCACACACTCCCTGGACTCTACCCACACTCCCCTGTACTGGGTCTACCCACACACTCCCTGGACTCTACCCACACACTCCCTGGACTCTACCCCACACACTCCCTGGACTGGGTCTACCCACACACTCCCTGGACTGGGTCTACCCACACACTCCCTGGACTGGGTCTACCCACACACTCCCTGGACTGGGTCTACCCACACACTCCCTGGACTGGGTCTACCCACACACTCCCTGGACTGGGTCTACCCACACACTCCCTGGACTGGGTCTACCCACACACTCCCTGGACTGGGTCTACCCACACACTCCCTGGACTGGGTCTACCCACACACTCCCTGGACTGGGTCTACCCACACACTCCCTGGACTGGGTCTACCCACACTCTCCCTGGACTGGGTCTACCCACACTCTCCCTGGACTCTACCCACACACTCCCTGGACTCTACCCACCCACTCCCTGGACTCTACCCACCCACTCCCTGGACTCTACCCACCCACTCCCTGGACTCTACCCACCCACTCCCTGGACTCTACCCACCCACTCCCTGGACTCTACCCACACACTCCCTGGACTCTACCCACACACTCCCTGGACTCTACCCACACACTCCCTGGACTCTACCCACACACTCCCTGGACTCTACCCACACACTCCCTGGACTCTACCCACACACTCCCTGGACTCTACCCACACACTCCCTGGACTCTACCCATACACTCCCTGGACTCTACCCACACACTCACTAGACTCTACCCACACACTCACTAGACTCTACCCACACACTCCCTGGACTCTACCCACACACTCCCTGGACTCTACCCACACACTCACTGGACTCTACCCACACACTCCCTGGACTCTACCCACACACACCCTGGACTCTACCCACACACACCCTGGACTCTACCCACACACTCCCCTGTACTGGGTCTACCCACACACTCCCTGGACTCTACCCACACACTCCCTGGACTCTACCCACACTCCCTGGACTCTACCCACACTCCCCTGTACTGGGTCTACCCACACACTCCCTGGACTCTACCCACACACTCCCTGGACTCTACCCACACACTCCCTGGACTCTACCCACACACTCCCTGGACTCTACCCACACACTCCCTGGACTCTACCCACACACTCCCTGGACTCTACCCACACACTCCCTGGACTCTACCCACACACTCCCTGGACTCTACCCACACACTCCCTGGACTCTACCCACACACTCCCTGGACTCTACCCACACTCCCCTGTACTGGGTCTACCCACACACTCCCTGGACTGGGTCTACCCACACACTCCCTGGACTGGGTCTACCCACACACTCCCTGGACTGGGTCTACCCACACACTCCCTGGACTGGGTCTACCCACACACTCCCTGGACTGGGTCTACCCACACACTCCCTGGACTGGGTCTACCCACACACTCCCTGGACTGGGTCTACCCACACACTCACTGGACTCTACCCACACACTCCCTGGGCTCTACCCACACACTCCCTGGGCTCTACCCACACACTCCCTGGGCTCTACCCACACACTCCCTGGACTCTACCCACACACTCCCTGGACTCTACCCACACACTCCCTGGACTCTACCCACACACTCCCTGGACTCTACCCACACACTCCCTGGACTCTACCCACACACTCCCTAGACTCTACCCACACACTCCCTAGACTCTACCCACACACTCCCTGGACTCTACCCACACACTCCCTGGACTCTACCCACACACTCCCTGGACTCTACCCACACACTCCCTGGACTCTACCCACACACTCACTAGACTCTACCCACCCACTCCCTGGACTCTACCCACCCACTCCCTGGACTCTACCCACCCACTCCCTGGACTCTACCCACACACTCCCTGGACTCTACCCACACACTCCCTGGACTCTACCCACACACTCCTGGACTCTACCCACACACTCCCTTGACTCTACCCACACACTCCCTGGACTCTACCCACCACACTCCCTGGGACTCTACCCACCCACTCACTGGACTCTACCCACACACTCCCTGGACCTCTACCCACACACATCCCTAGGACCTTACCCACACACTCCACTAGACTCTACCCACACCACTCACTAGACTCTACCCACACACTCCACTAGGACTCTACCCACACACTCCCTGGACTCTACCCACACACTCCCTGGACGCTACCCACACACTCCCCTGGACTCTACCCACTACACTCCCCTGGACTCTGCCACACACACTCCCTGGACTCTGCCCACACACTCCCTGACCTCTGCCCACACACTCCCTGGACTCCTGCCCACACACTCCCTGGACTCTGCCCACACACTCCCTGACTCTGCCCACACTACTCCCTGGACTCTGCCCACACACTCCCTGGACTCTGCCCACCCACTCCCTGGACTCATCTGCCACCCACTCCCTGGACTCTACCCCACCCACTCCCTGGACTCTACCCACACCACTCCCCTGGGACTCTACCCCACACACTCCCTGGACCTCTACCCACACACTCCCTGGACTCTACCCACACACTCACTGGACTCTACCCACACACTTCCCTGGACTCTACCCACACACTCCCTGGACTCTACCCCCACACTCCCCTGTACTGGTCTACCCCCACACTCCCTGGACTCTACCCACACACTCCCTGGACTCTACCCACACACTCCCTGGACTCTACCCACACACTCCCTGGACTCTACCCACACACTCCCTGGACTCTACCCACACACTCCCTGGACTCTACCCACACACTCCCTGGACTCTACCCACACACTCCTTGGACTCTACCCACACACTCCTGGACTCTACCCACACACTCCCTGGACTCTACCCACACACTCCCTGGACTCTACCCACACACTCCCTGGACTCTACCCACACACTCCCTGGACTCTACCCACACACTCCCTGGACTCTACCCACACACTCCCTGAACTCTACACCCACACTCCCCTGTACTGGGTCTACCCCCACACTCCCTGGACTCTACCCACACACTCCCTGGACTCTACCCACACACTCACTGGACTCTACCCACACACTCACTGGACTCTACCCACACCTCCCCTGGACTTACCCACACACTCCCTGGACTCTACCACACACTCCCTGACTCTACCCCACACATCACCCTTGGAGGACTGGGTCTACCCCACACTCCTAGACTCTACCCACACACTCCCTGGACTCTACCCACTTACACTCCCCTGGACTCTACCCACACCTCACTCCCTGGACTTTACCCACACACTCCATGGACTCTGAGCCCACCACACTCCCCTGGAAAAAAACTTTTTTCTTTTTGCCCACACACTCCCTGGACTCTGCCCACACACTCCCCTGGTTATAGCTGCCCCACACACTCCCTGGACTCTGCCCACACACTCCCTGGACCTCTACCCACACACGAACCCACACCCACTCCCTGGACTCTGCCCCACAGACACAGCTCCGCCCATGGACTCTAGCTACCCACACACTCCCTGGACTATGCCCAGCGAACCCACTCCCTGGACTCTGCCCACGAGACCACTCCCTGTACTCTACCCACACTAAGAAAACACTCCCTGGACTCTACCACACCCACTCCCTGGACTCTACCCACACACGCCCTGGACTCTGCCCACACACTCCTGGACTCTACCCACACACTCCTGGACTCTACCCACACACTCCCTGGACTCTACCCCTTCACACTCCCTGTAACTGACCCCCACACCCCCAGGAAACGGTCTACCCACACACTCCCCTGTGTACTGGGGTTCTACCCCCACAATCCCTGGGACTCTACCAACACACACTCCTGGACTCTACCACACACTCCCTGGGCTCTACCCACACACTCCCTGGGCGCCCAAACACTCCCCTTACTGCTCACCCCACACTGGCTCGACTCCCCTGTACTAGGGCTCTACCCCCACACACTCCCTGGAGCTCTACCCACACACTCCCCCTGGAACTCTACCCTCACACACTCCCTATGGGCTCTACCCACACACTCCCTGGGCTCTACCCACACACTCCCTGGGACTCTACCCACACAATCTCCCTGGACTCATACCCACACACTCCTGGACTCTACCCACACACTCCCTGGACTCTACCCACACACTCCCTGGACTCTACCCACACACTCCCTGGACTCTACCCACACACTCCCTGGACACTCTACCACACCACGCCCTGGACTCCTACCCCCACACACTCACATGGACTCTACCCACACTCCCCTGTACTGGGTCTACCCCCACACTCCTGGACTCTACCCACACACAACTCCCCTGGGGACTCTACCCACGGACACTCCTGGACTCTACCACACACTCCCTGGACTCTACCACACACACGTCCCCGTAGACTGGGTCTACCCACACTCTCACTAGACTCCGCCTCCCGATCACAACTGGCCCAATTATCTAGACTCTACCCTCACACTCACTAGACTCTACCCACACACTCACTCGACTCTACCCACACACTCCATGGACGGGCCCTACTACCACAATCACACAGTCCCTGACTTACCCACACACTCCCTGACTCTACCCACACTCCCTGACTCTGCCCACCACACTCCTGAATCTGCCCACACACTCTGGACTCTGCCCACCCACACTCCCTGGGACTCTGCCACACACTCCCTGGACTCTGCCCACACACTCCCTGGACTCTAACCACACACTCCCTGGACTCTACCCTCCACTCACTGGACTC
>CM062494.1:141564114-141571597 GCA_031479575.1 Coregonus ussuriensis | reverse complement strand
TTCTGTCCTGTTAGGGTTTGGGGGTCTAGGGTGTTGTTTGTTTTCTACCTGTATTCTGTCCTGGTTAGGGTTAGGGTGTCTACCTGTATTCTGTCCTGTTAGGGTTAGGGTTAGGGTGTCTACCTGTATTCTGTCCTGTTAGGGTTAGGGTGTCTACCTGTATTCTGTCCTGTTAGGGTTAGGGTGTCTACCTGTATTCTGTCCTGTTAGGGTTAGGGTGTCTACCTGTATTCTGTCCTGTTAGGGTTAGGGTGTCTACCTGTATTCTGTCCTGTTAGGGTTAGGGTGTCTACCTGTATTCTGTCCTGTTAGGGTTAGGGTGTCTACCTGTATTCTGTCGGGTTAGGGTTAGGGTGTCTACCTGTATTCTGTCCTGTTAGGGTTAGGGTGTCTACCTGTATTCTGTCCTGTTAGGGTTAGGGTGTCTACCTGTATTCTGTCCTGTTAGGGTTAGGGTGTCTACCTGTATTCTGTCCTGTTAGGGTTAGGGTGTCTACCTACCTGTATTCTGTCTGGTTAGGGTATACCTGTATTCTGTCCTGTTAGGGTTAGGGTGTCTACCTGTATTCTGTCCTGTTAGGGTTAGGGTGTCTACCTGTATTCTGTCCTGTTAGGGTTAGGGTTAGGGTGTCTACCTGTATTCTGTCCTGTTAGGGTTAGGGTGTCTACCTGTATTCTGTCCTGTTAGGGTTAGGGTGTCTACCTGTATTCTGTCCTGTTAGGGTTAGGGTGTCTACCTGTATTCTGTCCTGTTAGGGTTAGGGTGTCTACCTGTATTCTGTCCTGTTAGGGTTAGGGTGTCTACCTGTATTCTGTCCTGTTAGGGTTAGGGTGTCTACCTGTATTCTGTCCTGTTAGGGTTAGGGTGTCTACCTGTATTCTGTCCTGTTAGGGTTAGGGTGTCTACCTGTATTCTGTCCTGTTAGGGTTAGGGTGTCTACCTGTATTCTGTCCTGTTAGGGTTAGGGTGTCTACCTGTATTCTGTCCTGTTAGGGTTAGGGTTAGGGTGTCTACCTGTATTCTGTCCTGTTAGGGTTAGGGTGTCTACCTGTATTCTGTCCTGTTAGGGTTAGGGTGTCTACCTGTATTCTGTCCTGTTAGGGTTAGGGTGTCTACCTGTATTCTGTCCTGTTAGGGTTAGGGTGTCTACCTGTATTCTGTCCTGTTAGGGTTAGGGTGTCTACCTGTATTCTGTCCTGTTAGGGTTAGGGTGTCTACCTGTATTCTGTCCTGTTAGGGTTAGGGTGTCTACCTGTATTCTGTCCTGTTAGGGTTAGGGTGTCTACCTGTATTCTGTCCTGTTAGGGTTAGGGTGTCTACCTGTATTCTGTCCTGTTAGGGTTAGGGTGTCTACCTGTATTCTGTCCTGTTAGGGTTAGGGTGTCTACCTGTATTCTGTCCTGTTAGGGTTAGGGTGTCTACCTGTATTCTGTCCTGTTAGGGTTAGGGTGTCTACCTGTATTCTGTCCTGTTAGGGTTAGGGTGTCTACCTGTATTCTGTCGGGTTAGGGTTAGGGTGTCTACCTGTATTCTGTCGGGTTAGGGTTAGGGTGTCTACCTGTATTCTGTCCTGTTAGGGTTAGGGTGTCTACCTGTATTCTGTCCTGTTAGGGTTAGGGTGTTTACCTGTATTCTGTCCTGTTAGGGTTAGGGTGTCTACCTGTATTCTGTCCTGTTAGGGTTAGGGTGTCTACCTGTATTCTGTCCTGTTAGGGTTAGGGTGTCTACCTGTATTCTGTCCTGTTAGGGTTAGGGTGTCTACCTGTATTCTGTCCTGTTAGGGTTAGGGTGTCTACCTGTATTCTGTCCTGTTAGGGTTAGGGTTAGGGTGTCTACCTGTATTCTGTCGGGTTAGGGTTAGGGTGTTTACCTGTATTCTGTCGGGTTAGGGTTAGGGTGTTTACCTGTATTCTGTCGGGTTAGGGTTAGGGTGTCTACCTGTATTCTGTCCTGTTAGGGTTAGGGTTAGGGTGTTTACCTGTATTCTGTCGGGTTAGGGTTAGGGTGTTTACCTGTATTCTGTCCTGTTAGGGTTAGGGTGTTTACCTGTATTCTGTCCTGTTAGGGTTAGGGTGTCTACCTGTATTCTGTCCTGTTAGGGTTAGGGTGTCTACCTGTATTCTGTCCTGTTAGGGTTAGGGTGTCTACCTGTATTCTGTCCTGTTAGGGTTAGGGTGTCTACCTGTATTCTGTCCTGTTAGGGTTAGGGTGTCTACCTGTATTCTGTCCTGTTAGGGTTAGGGTGTTTACCTGTATTCTGTCCTGTTAGGGTTAGGGTGTTTACCTGTATTCTGTCCTGTTAGGGTTAGGGTGTCTACCTGTATTCTGTCCTGTTAGGGTTAGGGTGTCTACCTGTATTCTGTCGGGTTAGGGTTAGGGTGTTTACCTGTATTCTGTCCTGTTAGGGTTAGGGTGTTTACCTGTATTCTGTCCTGTTAGGGTTAGGGTGTTTACCTGTATTCTGTCCTGTTAGGGTTAGGGTTAGGGTGTTTACCTGTATTCTGTCCTGTTAGGGTTAGGGTGTTTACCTGTATTCTGTCCTGTTAGGGTTAGGGTGTCTACCTGTATTCTGTCCTGTTAGGGTTAGGGTTAGGGTGTTTACCTGTATTCTGTCGGGTTAGGGTTAGGGTGTCTACCTGTATTCTGTCCTGTTAGGGTTAGGGTGTCTACCTGTATTCTGTCGGGTTAGGGTTAGGGTGTCTACCTGTATTCTGTCCTGTTGGGTTAGGGTGTTTACCTGTATTCTGTCGGGTTAGGGTTAGGGTGTTTACCTGTATTCTGTCGGGTTAGGGTTAGGGTGTCTACCTGTATTCTGTCCTGTTGGGTTAGGGTGTCTACCTGTATTCTGTCGGGTTAGGGTTAGGGTGTCTACCTGTATTCTGTCCTGTTAGGGTTAGGGTGTCTACCTGTATTCTGTCGGGTTAGGGTTAGGGTGTTTACCTGTATTCTGTCGGGTTAGGGTTAGGGTGTTTACCTGTATTCTGTCCTGTTAGGGTTAGGGTGTTTACCTGTATTCTGTCGGGTTAGGGTTAGGGTGTCTACCTGTATTCTGTCGGGTTAGGGTTAGGGTGTCTACCTGTATTCTGTCCTGTTAGGGTTAGGGTGTCTACCTGTATTCTGTCGGGTTAGGGTTAGGGTGTCTACCTGTATTCTGTCCTGTTAGGGTTAGGGTGTCTACCTGTATTCTGTCGGGTTAGGGTTAGGGTGTTTACCTGTATTCTGTCCTGTTAGGGTTAGGGTGTCTACCTGTATTCTGTCCTGTTAGGGTTAGGGTGTCTACCTGTATTCTGTCGGGTTAGGGTTAGGGTGTCTACCTGTATTCTGTCCTGTTAGGGTTAGGGTGTCTACCTGTATTCTGTCGGGTTAGGGTTAGGGTGTTACCTGTATTCTGTCGGGTTAGGGTTAGGGTGTTTACCTGTATTCTGTCCTGTTAGGGTTAGGGTGTTTACCTGTATTCTGTCGGGTTAGGGTTAGGGTGTTTACCTGTATTCTGTCGGGTTAGGGTTAGGGTGTCTACCTGTATTCTGTCGGGTTAGGGTTAGGGTGTTTACCTGTATTCTGTCGGGTTAGGGTTAGGGTGTTTACCTGTATTCTGTCCTGTTAGGGTTAGGGTGTCTACCTGTATTCTGTTGGGTTAGGGTTAGGGTGTTTACCTGTATTCTGTCCTGTTAGGGTTAGGGTGTCTACCTGTATTCTGTCCTGTTGGGTTAGGGTGTCTACCTGTATTCTGTCGGGTTAGGGTTAGGGTGTCTACCTGTATTCTGTCCTGTTAGGGTTAGGTTGTCTACCTGTATTCTGTCGGGTTAGGGTGTTTACCTTTATTCTGTCGGGTTAGGGTTAGGGTGTTTACCTGTATTCTGTCCTGTTAGGGTTAGGGTGTTTACCTGTATTCTGTCGGGTTAGGGTTAGGGTGTTTACCTGTATTCTGTCGGGTTAGGGTTAGGGTGTCTACCTGTATTCTGTCGGGTTAGGGTTAGGGTGTTTACCTGTATTCTGTCGGGTTAGGGTTAGGGTGTTTACCTGTATTCTGTCCTGTTAGGGTTAGGGTGTCTACCTGTATTCTGTCGTGTTAGGGTTAGGGTGTCTACCTGTATTCTGTCCTGTTAGGGTTAGGGTGTTTACCTGTATTCTGTCCTGTTAGGGTTAGGGTGTTTACCTGTATTCTGTCGGGTTAGGGTTAGGGTGTTTACCTGTATTCTGTCGGGTTAGGGTTAGGGTGTCTACCTGTATTCTGTCCTGTTAGGGTTAGGGTTAGGGTGTCTACCTGTATTCTGTCCTGTTAGGGTTAGGGTGTTTACCTGTATTCTGTCCTGTTAGGGTTAGGGTGTTTACCTGTATTCTGTCGGGTTAGGGTTAGGGTGTCTACCTGTATTCTGTCCTGTTAGGGTTAGGGTTAGGGTGTGTACCTGTATTCTGTCCTGTTAGGGTTAGGGTGTCTACCTGTATTCTGTCCTGTTAGGGTTAGGGTGTTTACCTGTATTCTGTCGGGTTAGGGTTAGGGTGTCTACCTGTATTCTGTCCTGTTAGGGTTAGGGTGTCTACCTGTATTCTGTCCTGTTAGGGTTAGGGTGTCTACCTGTATTCTGTCCTGTTAGGGTTAGGGTGTCTACCTGTATTCTGTCCTGTTAGGGTTAGGGTGTCTACCTGTATTCTGTCGGGTTAGGGTTAGGGTTAGGGTGTTTACCTGTATTCTGTCCTGTTAGGGTTAGGGTGTCTACCTGTATTCTGTCGGGTTAGGGTTAGGGTTAGGGTGTTTACCTGTATTCTGTCGGGTTAGGGTTAGGGTGTTTACCTGTATTCTGTCCTGTTAGGGTTAGGGTGTCTACCTGTATTCTGTCGGGTTAGGGTTAGGGTGTCTACCTGTATTCTGTCCTGTTAGGGTTAGGGTGTTTACCTGTATTCTGCCCTGTAGTTTGGCAGCGTGTCTCTTGCTCTCGTTGAGTTGCTGCAGACTGCTCTCCATCTCTCCCTCCACCTTCCTCACTCTCTCTCTCAGTACCGTACTCCTCCCTCTCTTCTCCTCCCACTGCCGTCTCTCCTCCCTGTACTCCTCCTCCATGCGCCTCTTCTCCTCCTCCTCTCTCTCCTCCCACTGCCGTCTCTCCTCCCTGCACGCCTCCTCCATGCTCCTCTTCTCCTCCTCCTCTCTCTCCTCCCACTGCCGTCTCTCCTCCCTGCACGCCTCCTCCATGCTCCTCTTCTCCTCCTCCTTCTCCTGTGTCACCTCCTTTATCCGCCTCTCCCACTTCTCCCTCTCCTCTCTCACTGCTTCCTCCCTCTCTCCCTCCGCCTGCTCCTTCCATTTCCTCAGAGTCTTCACCTCCTCCGAGAGGAGTGTCCTTCTCTCAGTCTCCTCCCACTTCCCTCGCTCCTCTTCTCCTTTCTTCCGTAGCTCCTCACATCGGACCTCCGTGCACTGTGCGGCCTCCCCGGCCTTCTCCAGTTCCCTACCCAGTCGGAGGCTCTCGTCGTGGGCCGCGTTGAGTTGGGCCCGGGCCTCCCGTCTCTGCAGCTCCAGGGCCCGGAGCTTTTCCTCGTGGTCCCTCGTCCGCTCTGCCTCTACCCCACAATCCCTCTCCTCTGCCTGGACACGGTAGCTCTCGAAGTCTGCCTGAACCTGCAGGTACAGAGACACACACAGTTTAATAACCTGTGGAGATCCACATTGGAACAGACTGGGTGGTAGACGGACTGATGGATGGACGGACGGACGGACAGGTACCTGAGCTAGAGTTCCCTGAAGCTCTAAGAGGCGTGTCCTAAGCACGGACTCCTCCCCATCGGGATACATCTCCACGGCAACCCGCCTCAGCTCTTCCCGGTGGGCGTGGCTTATGGCCTGAAGGGCCGCCTCCTGCTCTTCATTCTTAGTGTTCAGAGAATAGATCACCTGATGGTGTTTTTTTTGGGATTAAAAGAGGGAGGGAGGTTGATTTTCATATTCAGGTTCATGTCTATCAATATGTACCGAGTTGATGAAGCAGAAGCTGTGTGTTTTAAATGACATGTTAGTAGAAGTCCTTCAGTATGTACAGTGGGGGAAAAAAAGTATTTAGTCAGCCACCAATTGTGCAAGGTCTCCCACTTAAAAAGATGAGAGAGGCCTGTAATTTTCATCATAGGTACACGTCAACTATGACAGACAAAATGAGAAAAAGAAATCCAGAAAATCACATTGTAGGATTTTTAATGAATTTATTTGCAAATTATGGTTTAAAATAAGTATTTGGTCAATAATAAAAGTTTCTCAATACTTTGTTATATACCCTTTGTTGGCAATGACACAAGTCAAACGTTTTCTGTAAATCTTTACAAGGTTTTCACACACTGTTGCTGGTATTTTGGCCCATTCCTCCATGCAGATCTACTCTAGAGCAGTGATGTTTTGGGGCTGTCGCTGGGCAACACAGACTTTCAACTCCCTCCAAAGATTTTCTATGGGGTTGAGATCTGGAGACTGGCTAGGCCACTCCAGGACCTTGAAATGCTTCTTACGAAGCCACTCCTTCGTTGCCCGGGCGGTGTGTTTGGGATCATTGTCATGCTGAAAGACCCAGCCATGTTTCATCTTCAATGCCCTTGCTGATGGAAGGAGGTTTTCACTCAAAATCTCACGATACATGGCCCCATTCATTCTTTCCTTTACACGGATCAGTCGTCCTGGTCCCTTTGCAGAAAAACAGCCCCAAAGCATGATGTTTCCACCCCCATGCTTCACAGTAGGTATGGTGTTCTTTGGATGCAACTCAGCATTCTTTGTCCTCCAAACACGACGAGTTGAGTTTTTACCAAAAAGTTCTATTTTATTTTGGTTTCATCTGACCATATGACATTCTCCCAATCCTCTTCTGGATCATCCAAATGCACTCTAGCAAACTTCAGATGGGCCTGGACATGTACTGGCTTAAGCAGGGGGACACGCCTGGCACTGCAGGATTTGAGTCCCTGGCGGCGTAGTGTGTTACTGATGGTAGGCTTTGTTACTTTGGTCCCAGCTCTCTGCAGGTCATTCACTAGGTCCCCCCGTGTGGTTCTGGGATTTTTGCTCACCGTTCTTGTGATCATTTTGACCCCACGGGGTGATATCTTGCGTGGAGCCCCAGATCGAGGGAGATTATCAGTGGTCTTGTATGTCTTCCATTTCCTAATAATTGCTCCCACAGCTGATTTTTTCAAACCAAGCTGCTTACCTATTGCAGATTCAGTCTTCCCAGCCTGGTGCAGGTCTACAATTTGGTTTCTGGTGTCCTTTGACAGCTCTTTGGTCTTGGCCATAGTGGAGAGTGTGACGGTTTGAGGTTGTGGACAGGTGTCTTTTATACTGATAACAAGTTCAAACAGGTGCCATTAATACAGGTAACGAGTGGAGGACAGAGGAGCCTCTTAAAGAAGAAGTTACAGGTCTGTGAGAGCCAGAAATCTTGCTTGTTTGTAGGTGACCAAATACTTATTTTCCACCATAATTTGCAAATAAATTCATTA
>CM062494.1:141529114-141556614 GCA_031479575.1 Coregonus ussuriensis | reverse complement strand
TAACCTGTATAAAAGACACCTGGGAGCCAGAAATCTTTCTGATTGAGAGGGGGTCAAATACTTATTTCCCTCATTAAAATGCAAATCAATTTATAACATTTTTGACATGCGTTCTTCTGGATTTTGTTGTTGTTATTCTGTCTCTCACTGTTCAAATAAACCTACCATTAAAATTATAGACTAATCATTTCTTTGTCAGTGGGCAAACGTACAAAATCAGCAGGGGATCAAATACTTTTTTCCCTCACTGTATCTCTTTCTGTCCAGTCTTACCTTTTATCGATCTCCCCTGTCTCTTACCTTGGTTAGCTGGGCTATATCTTCTATCTCCCCTGTCTCTTACCTTGGTTAGCTGGGCTATATCTCCTATCTCCCCTGTCTCTTACCTTGGTTAGCTGGGCTATATCTCCTATCTCCCCTGTCTCTTACCTTGGTTAGCTGAGCTATATCTCCTATCTCCCCTGTCTCTTACCTTGGTTAGCTGGGCTATATCTCCTATCTCCCCTGTCTCTTACCTTGGTTAGCTGGGCTATATCTCCTATCTCCCCTGTCTCTTACCTTGGTTAGCTGGGCTATATCTCCTATCTCCCCTGTCTCTTACCTTGGTTAGCTGAGCTATAATATCTCCTATCTCCCCTGTCTCTTACCTTGGTTAGCTGAGCTATATCTCCTATCTCCCCTGTCTCTTACCTTGGTTAGCTGAGCTATATCTCCTATCTCCCCTGTCTCTTACCTTGGTTAGCTGGGCTATATCTCCTATCTCCCCTGTCTCTTACCTTGGTTAGCTGGGCTATATCTCCTATCTCCCCTGTCTCTTACCTTGGTTAGCTGGGCTATATCTCCTATCTCCCCTGTCTCTTACCTTGGTTAGCTGAGCTATATCTCCTATCTCCCCTGTCTCTTACCTTGGTTAGCTGAGCTATATCTCCTATCTCCCCTGTCTCTTACCTTGGTTAGCTGAGCTATATCTCCTATCTCCCCTGTCTCTTACCTTGGTTAGCTGGGCTATATCTCCTATCTCCCCTGTCTCTTACCTTGGTTAGCTGAGCTATATCTCCTATCTCCCCTGTCTCTTACCTTGGTTAGCTGGGCTATATCTCCTATCTCCCCTGTCTCTTACCTTGGTTAGCTGGGCTATATCTCCTATCTCCCCTGCCTCTTACCTTGGTTAGCTGAGCTATATCTCCTATCTCCCCTGTCTCTTACCTTGGTTAGCTGGGCTATATCTCCTATCTCCCCTGTCTCTTACCTTGGTTAGCTGGGCTATATCTCCTATCTCCCCTGCCTCTTACCTTGGTTAGCTGGGCTATATCTCCTATCTCCCCTGTCTCTTACCTTGGTTAGCTGGGCTATCTTCTTGCACATCTTGCCATGCATCTGATAATCGTACAGCTCCTGTTCTATGTTCGGTAAGTCTGCTGCAGTCCCATTAAGGCTACCGGAGCCTGGCCCGGGGGGCTGCGGGGCTTTACCGGTGCCCGAAGCCATCATAACCCCCACGGGGACAACTTCCACCAGCTATTAGGATCCAACCGAATAATGGAACAGAGCGGAATTCCCGGTAATGCTCTCTCTTTGGTTTGCCTCAGAGGTTTGTCGGTTTCTTTCTTCTGTACGTGAATAAGAATCCCCTCCGCTGTGGCGGAAAAGCAGCCAGCGCAAGAGTCATGGTGAGAAACGTAAACGTAAATCGGTGAGGTTCTCTCACCAAGTTGCTCCCCCCCCCCCCCCTTCTCTCCTCTGCCCAGTGCTCGCTGCTCGGAGGTCACCGGCTCCAATTCCATCCGGGACGCGCTTGCCTCGCGACAGCAGTCCCACCGCTGTCTGTCAACCGATTTTGTTTTCTTCTTTTAACGGGGAGCGCTCGAGGATGACCACCTGTCTCTCTAGCGGCAGGGGCGGAGAGGGCGTATTGGAACATTACCGGAGACAGCTCTCGCTCTCCCTCTTGAGCAGAGCGCACTGCTGCAGTGCTGCTCCGCCCCTCCCCGGTTCTGCTGTAGTGTAGGTCCACACGCACTCACTCACGCACACAAACACACACATGCACACACATACACAGGATGAAAGGCTTTTCAATAAATTACATTTACATTTACATTTAAGTCATTTAGCGGACGCTCTTATCCAGAGCGACTTACAGTTAGTGAGTGCATACATTATTTTTTATACTGGCCCCCCCCCGTGGGAATCGAACCCCACAACCCTGGCGTTGCAAACGCCATGCTCTACTGAGCTACATCCCTGCCGGCCATTCCCTCCCACACCCTGGAGGACTCTGGGCCAATTGTGCGCCGCCCCATGGGTCTCCCGGTCGCGGCCGGCTACGACAGGCGTCAGTTAATCAATTGACTATTGCATGGATTCATCATGAGTATTTACACGTGAACTCCCTGCCTTTTCCAGTGATGAGTCTGTTTTAATAAGTCCATATGTATTATTTTAGACCTATTCACTAGGCCCAGTATAGCCTCTATCAAGGTTTTAATTCACAACAAGGGATGTCACATTATATCCCAGATCTAGCCCTATAGGACGTCAATGCACAGCGGGTTAATATCCTAGAACTACCATCTACACACAGATGTAGGAATCTTAATTTGATCACTATTTTTGTTGCTGAGAATTTTCCAGGAAATGCAAACTTGTAGTATATTCAAGGTTGAAAAGGGCTTCTAACGTTTGTAATTTCCATTTTAAAATGTCAGACTTGATTTGCCCTAACGAAAAATGTATCAACCTCTACAAAACATGTCCATTAATTATATATCCACATAATAATTCACATTTCCTGTTGCTGCAAGATTATTTTTTACTGCTGTAGCAAACTGCCTCAAATTAAGATCCTACATCTGTAGGATGTAGTTTAGGTAGCCTAGTGGTTAAGAGCGTTGTGTCAGTAACCGAAAGGTCGCTGGTTCTAATCCCCGAGCCGACTAGGTGAAAAATCTGTCGATGTGCCCTTGAGCAAGGCACTTAACCCTAATTGCTCCTGTAAGTCGCTCTGGATAAGAGCGTCTGCTAAATGAATAAAATGTAAAAAAAAATATATAAAAAATGTAGGACGCCCATGCGTGGCAGATTAATATCCTAGACTGGCCTCTTTGTAGCCATTAATATTCTATCATTCTATACACCCCCAAGTTCCCGATGCTGACCTAAATAAAGGAATACAGTGGTGTGGTGAGTAGAGACAGAGCAGAGCCTCGTGCCCTTCCCACGGGTGCGTTCTGTTCTGACCTCCATTCCTTTACCATACAGCTGCCAGCACGCGAACAGCTGCGGCCTTCACAGGCCGGAAACGACAGGCAGACAGACAGGCAGACAGACAGACGGGCAGACAGACAGACAGACAGCCTGGGCTGCACAGTAGATATAGATACACTGCATTTAGAAAGTATTCAGACCACTTGACTTTTTTTTTTACACATTTTGTTACTTTACAGCCTTATTCAAAAATTGATTAAATTTGTCCCCCCCCCTCATCAATCTACACACAATACACCATAATAACAAAACAATAACAGGTTTTTAGAAACGTTTGCAAATGTATTACAAATAAAGAAATTGAAATATGACTTTTCCATATGTATTGTAAATATGAACATGTCTTTCTGGCTATTATTATGACTCCATAGGGCTATGGTATCAGGGCTGTTATGGGATGGTATTCTTTTATTCACTTTTCTAGCCTGATGTTTAAATTTTTAAAATTTTTTAGTCATTTAGCAAACGCTCTTATCCAGAGCAACTTACAGTTAGTGAATGCATACATTATAAAAAATAAAATAAAAAATCATACTGGCCCCCCGTGGGAAACGAACACACAACCCTGGCGTTGCAAACGCCATGCTCTACCAACTGAGCTATTTTTTTTCTGCATATCTAAGCATACAGTACCTATTGAGCTGTCTGTATTTAGTGCAGAAGATCTACAGGGGTTTTTTGAGAGAAGGCCTGAAGAGAGAGAGAGCCAGAGAAGGATGAGTTTTAGTAAGGTAGGATTTCTTCAAATTCAAACCAAATCATGTGTTCGTTGCTATGGTAATTAATTGTACTGCACAGATGGAATGGAAATCCCAGAAGATTGATTTGGTGAAAGCAGCAGCAGAATTTTTTTTTTTTGGGGGGTGTCAGAGATTATAGTGCAGAAGAACTACAGGGGGTTTTGAGAGAAGTGTGTCCATCCTCCCAGGCCAACGGCCTGCATGTATGAAAATGTATGCACTCACTAACTGTAAGTCGCTCTGGATAAGAGCGTCTGCTAAATGACTAAAATGTAAAAATGGTAATGGTGTAGGATCTGTTAGGGCCAAAGTAGTGGGAAGGGGTGGTGGGTTTGTTGGGGATAGTGGTGTATATTTAGGGTTAGATGGGGGTGCAATAAAACATTTCTCATTCCCCTCTTTGTAAAAAAAAAAAAAAAGTGCAATTCACACTCCGACCTGTGAAAGGCCAGAAAACAACATGAGGAGAGAGAGGGAAAATATTTTTAGAAGGAGGCGGGGTAGAAGGGGGAACGACGTGGCCAACGCAAATCTCGTGAGACTGATCTCACCTCTCGCGAGACTGGCAGTTACGTTTGAAAACAGGCGGCAGACGGAGAGACGACAAACGGCTCGAGTTGTCAAGAGAAAGTAAGGAACAAAAAACTGAAATAACATTTTCATTTATGTGTTATATATGATTTATTTACGAATAAACAATATTGCCAATATTAATCCTTTTGTGAAACATATCATTTTCGTTTCCAACCTCTTTGGTACCCTTGAGATAGACGATGTTTTTCTGCCTCGTCGTGTCCGTAGAGAGCTTGAGGAGTGGCTGGAGAGAAACGTTAGCTAGCTAGCTATGTTTTAGCTTTTTAAAACGGTTAATTATTGGATAATAGATGACTTTATGTGAGATAGCTTTTCTAGCCAAGGAGGACGGGTGAGATATTCGTCTGGAATAGTGAAATGGATCATTTTTTAATAAATTCGTAAAAGTTTCGCAAACGACCTACTGTAGCTAACTAGAGTTAGATAGCCAACGTCGTTAGCACTTAATACTGTAGCTAACTACTAGTTAGGTAGATAAATACACGCCGAATAGCCACTTAGCAAACATCGCTTGTTGTTGGATCTTTAACCCAATTTTCCAGTCACATACCTCGGCTCCTTCCCTGCATTGTAGAATACGTTAGCCTGGCTTATTGTGTGTTTTTTTGGAGCTAACTAGCCAGCTAGAGTAGTTTAAAGCTATACCTGTGTTGGTTTGAATGATAACGTTATAGCTAGCTGAATTATTGTTTTCTTCAGGAGAGAGAAGATGACTGGGGACAGTGAGTTGGCGATAAAGGAGGCGTTTCAGCGCGCTCAGAAAGGACACAACAACAAGGCTAAACTGGTGGCCAGTCTCAAGAACACGTACAACAAGGTACACACCCTGTAAACCCACGCCTGTAAACCCCCGTAAACACATACACATACCTATAAACACATACACATACCTAGAAGCACACATACCCTATGAACACACACTTATACACTCACCCATGTATACACACACAGATACAAGGGAAACACACATACTGTACAACAGGGTACACACAGATACAAGGTACAGACACACAAAAAGTGACACATGTTTAAATCAATGATTCTGTTCATCCTCTTTCTAATACCAGTAAGAGAACCACCATCCTGACCCAACCTGTTTCCTCTCTGTCCTGTTTCCTCTCTGTCCTGTTTCCTCTCTGTTCTGTTTCCTCTCTGTCCTGTGTGCCTGTCTGTCCTGTTTCCTGTCTGTCCTGTTTCCTGTCTGTCCTGTGTGCCTGTCTGTCTGTCTGTCCTGTGTCTATCCTGTGTGCCTGTCTATCCTGTGTGCCTGTCTGTCCTGTGTGCCTGTCTTATCTGTCCTGTGTCTGTCCTGTGTGTCTGTCTGTCCTGTGTGTGTGTCTGTCTGTCCTCTGTGTCTGTCCTGTGCCTGTCCTGTGTGTGTGTGTGCCTGTCCTGTGTGTGTGTGCCTGTCCTGTGTGTGTGTGCCTGTCCTGTGTGTGTGTGTCTGTCCTGTGTGTGTGTCTGTCCTGTGTGTGTGTGCCTGTCCTGTCTGTCCTGTGTGCCTGTCCTGTCTCTAGTTGGAGGACAAGACATTGTTCCATGAGGAGTTTGTCCAGTGCCTGAAACATGCCATGATCGTGTACAAGAGAGAACCGGCCGTGGAGAACATTATAGAGTTCGTCTCCAAGTTCTCCACCAGCTTCCAGACTCCTTCCACCGGGGGAGGAGAGGAAGAGGAGGAGGAGGATGAAGAAGAGGACCAGAACCCCTTCCTCAGTTACATGTTCAACTTCCTGTTGGAGGTACTAGAACTCGGAGTCTCAAACTATCCCTTATGTGGTCCTCTGTAGCTCAGCTGGTAGAGCACAGCGCTTGGAACGCCAGGGTAGTGGGTTCGATCCCCGGGACCACCCATACGTAAAAATGTATGCACACATGACTGTAAGTCGCTTTGGATAAAAGCGTCTGCTAAATGGCATATTATATATTATATTATTATATGTAGAGCGCTACTTATAACCAGGGCCCTATGGTGGAAGGCTAGGGCCGTACACCCACCGGGTGGTTTTTCAATACCGTTGAACCAATTTCTTTTTGAGTTTTTTAAATTTATTTATACATTTGAGATATTTGTAGGTACTTTTTTAAAGTAAATATCTTCATTCGACTTGTGAAATACATTAGGAGATAAAGCAGATGACTTTCTTCATTTCACCGGTCGCATAATGTTTCATTACCGGGTAGTCCCCAGTCACACAACGAGGAGAGACCGGAGCCTTGTGAGTCACTGTTGTGCAGCATGTTAGCCTGGTGATCTAGTTACAGTAGGGAATACAACGAGGAGAGACCGGAGCCTTGTGAGTCACTGTTGTGCAGCATGTTAGCCTGGTGATCTAGTTACAGTAGGGAATACAACGAGGAGAGACCGGAGCCTTGTGAGTCACTGTTGTGCAGCATGTTAGCCTGGTGATCTAGTTACAGTATGGAATTCACCACTAAATGTTTGCCAGCTAGATATCTTAGAACTATTAAGTTAATTAATAGTTAATTCACTTTTTTTTTATTGGGAATAGTCAGATTTAATATAATAGTTTGATTTAAAACGTTTACATGCTGTGCAAGAAGAACGATTACCCTAATAATCTTGACACGTCTGAAATCGGGCTACCTGATGGGATTTTGATAAAATGCACAAAATCGCCAATCTAAAGTTCTAGCACAGTGACCATGTTATTTTGGGGAAGCCTATTGGATCCTGAGTTGGGGAAGCCTATTGGATCCTGAGTTGGGGCAGCCTATTGGATCCTGAGTTGGGGCAGCCTATTGGATCCTGAGTTGGGGCAGCCTATTGGATCCTGAGTTGGGGCAGCCTATTGGATCCTGAGTTGGGGCAGCCTATTGGATCCTGAGTTGGGGCAGCCTATTGGATCCTGAGTTGGGGCAGCCTATTGGATCCTGAGTTGTGGGGCAGCCTATTGGATCCTGAGTTGGGGCAGCCTATTGGATCCTGAGTTGGGGCAGCCTATTGGATCCTGAGTTGGGGCAGCCTATTGGATCCTGAGTTGGGGCAGCCTATTGGATCCTGAGTTGGGGCAGCCTATTGGATCCTGAGTTGGGGCAGCCTATTGGATCCTGAGTTGGGGCAGCCTATTGGATCCTGAGTTGGGGCAGCCTATTGGATCCTGAGTTGGGGCAGCCTATTGGATCCTGAGTTGGGGCAGCCTATTGGATCCTGAGTTGGGGCAGCCTATTGGATCCTGAGTTGGGGCAGCCTATTGGATCCTGAGTTGGGGCAGCCTATTGGATCCTGAGTTGGGGCAGCCTATTTGATCCTGAGTTGGGGCATCACAGTGACCATGTTATTTTGGGGAAGCCTATTGGATCCTGAGTTGGGGAAGCCTATTTGATCCTGAGTTGGGGCATCACAGTGACCATGTTATTTTGGGGAAGCCTATTGGATCCTGAGTTGGGGCATCACAGTGACCATGTTATTTTGGGGGAGCCTATTTGATCCTGAGTTGGGGTATATATAGTTTGTATGTGAAAACTACACGTACTTTTTAAAGTTTTTCCGAACTCGTGCATAAAGCATAGAGAGATGCTTATGCTGTTGGTGCTGGGAATGCTTAGGTCAGACACACTGCTGCAGTTGATGTAGCCTACGTCAGCTGACGTAGCCTCGCATGCTTAGGTCAGACACGCTGCTGCAGTTGATGTAGCCTACGTCAGCTGACGTAGCCTCACAAGCCAATCGTAGAAACTGAAGCAAATTGTACAATCTGGCCAGTTTGATATCCAGATTTATTTAGGTGAGATTATTATATATTTATGAGATTTACCAGAGACAGGGACAGTATATCTGATCAGGACATCTCCAACACTACTCTGATGGTATCAGTAGACAGAGACAGTATATCTGATCAGGACATCTCCAACACTACTCTGATGGTATCAGTAGACAGAGACAGTATATCTGATCAGGACATCTCCAACACTACTCTGATGGTATCAGTGGACAGAGACAGGGACAGTATATCTGATCAGGACATCTCCAACACTACTCTGATGGTATCAGTAGACAGAGACAGGGACAGTATATCTGATCAGGACATCTCCAACACTACTCTGATGGTATCAGTGGACAGAGACCGGGACAGTATATCTGATCAGGACATCTCCAACACTACTCTGATGGTATCAGTGGACAGAGACAGGGACAGTAGTCTAGGTATTGATGCTACGTCTCTGCTCTAACCCCCATTGTCTTTCTCCCCCCCCCCCTCAGTCCCACAAGGCCAACAGCCACGCCGTGAGGTTCCGCGTGTGTCAGCTGATCAACAAGTTGCTAGGCAGCATGGCGGAAAACGCCCAGATAGACGACGACCTGTTTGACGGGATCCACCAGGCCATGCTGGTCCGAGTCACAGACAAGTTCCCCAACGTCAGGATCCAGGCCTCTCTGGCCATGGCGAGACTGCAGGAACCACAGAACCAGCACTGTCCCACCGTTAAAGGTACTGATACCACCACACACTGTCAGGATCCAGACCTCTCTGGTCATGACGAGACAAACGGGAACCACAGAACCAGCACTGTCCCACTGTTAAAGGTACTGATACCACCACACACTGTCAGGGTCCAGGCCTCTCTGGTCATGACGAGACAAACGGGATCCACAGAACCAGCACTGTCCCACTGTTAAAGGTACTGATACCACCACACACAGTCAGGATCCAGGCCTCTCTGGCCATGGCTAGACAAACAGGATCCACAGAACCAGCACTGTCCCACTGTTAAAGGTACTGATACCACCACACACTGTCAGGGTCCAGACCTCTCTGGTCATGACGAGACAAACAGGAACCACAGAACCAGCGGTGTTAAAGGTCCCGGTCACACACAACACAACTCCCTCTCCTCTCTCCTCTCCTCTCCTCTCCTCTCCTCTCCTCTCCTCTCCTCTAGCTTATCTGTTGATCTTGGAGAATGATTCCAATCCGGAGGTTCGTCGAGCCGTTCTGTCCTGCATCGCCCCCTCCTCTGTCACCCTCCCCAAGATACTGAAACGCACCAGGGACGTCAAGGAGAGCGTCCGCAAACTGGCTTACCAGGTACACACACACTAAACTGGCCTTACAAACCTTAACCCAGCTTAAACAGGACGTTTTTAATGACTGTGTGTGTGTGTGTGTCAGGTTCTGGCAGACAAGGTCCACATCAGAGCTCTGAGTATCGCCCAGAGAGTCAATCTACTGCAGCAGGGTCTCCACGACGCCGCAGGTACACACTCTATTACTCTGTCACTCTGTCACTCTGTCACTCTGTCACTCTGTCTCTCTGTTACTCTGTCACTCTGTCACTCTGTCACTCTGTCACTCTGTTACTCTGTCACTCTGTTACTTTGTTACTCTGTTACTCTGTTACTCTGTTACTATGTTACTCTGTTACTCTGTTACTCTGTCACTCTGTTACTCTGTTACTCTGTCACTTTGTTACTCTGTCACTGTCACTCTGTTGCTCTGTCACTCTGTCACTGTTACTCTGTCACTGTCTCTCTGTTACTCTGTCACTCTGTCACTCTGTCACTGTCTCTCTGTTACTCTGTCACTCTGTCACTCTGTCACTCTGTCACTGTTACTCTGTCACTGTCTCTCTGTTACTCTGTCACTCTGTTACTCTGTCACTCTGTCACTGTTACTCTGTCACTGTCTCTCTGTTACTCTGTTACTCTGTTACTCTGTCACTCTGTTACTCTGTCACTGTCACTCTGTTACTCTGTCACTCTGTCACTCTGTCACTCTGTCACTCTGTCACTCTGTTACTCTGTCACTCTGTTACTCTGTTACTCTGTCACTCTGTCACTCTGTTACTTTGTTACTTTGTTACTCTGTCACTGTTACTCTGTCACTCTGTCACTGTTACTCTGTCACTGTCTCTCTGTTACTCTGTTACTCTGTCACTCTGTCACTCTGTCACTGTCTCTCTGTTACTCTGTTACTCTGTCACTCTGTCACTGTTACTCTGTCACTGTCTCTCTGTTACTCTGTCACTCTGTTACTCTGTCACTCTGTCACTGTTACTCTGTCACTGTCTCTCTGTTACTCTGTCACTCTGTCACTGTCACTCTGTCACTCTGTCACTCTGTCACTCTGTCACTGTCTCTCTGTTACTCTGTCACTCTGTCACTGTCTCTCTGTTACTCTGTTACTCTGTTACTCTGTTACTCTGTCACACTGTCACTCTGTCACTCTGTCACTCTGTCACTCTGTCACTCTGTCACTCTGTTACTCTGTCACTCTGTCACGCTGTTACTCTGTCACTCTGTTACTCTGTTACTCTGTCTCTCTGTTACTCTGTCACTCTGTCACTCTGTCACTGTTACTCTGTCACTGTCACTGTCTCTCTGTTACTCTGTTACTCTGTCACTCTGTCACTCTGTCACTGTCTCTCTGTTACTCTGTTACTCTGTTACTCTGTCACTCTGTCACTCTGTTACTCTGTTACTCTGTCACTCTGTTACTCTGTCACTCTGTCACTCTGTTACTCTGTTACTCTGTCACTCTGTCACTCTGTTACTCTGTGTGTTTCTATAACTGTGTGTGTCTAACTGTATGTGTAACTGTGTGTGTGTGTAGAATCAGTGAGGCAGGTGGTTCAGGTCCGTCTCCTCCCAGCCTGGCTCAGTCTTCTCCAGGGTGATGTGTGTGTATAACTGTGTGTGTGTGTGTGTGTGTGTGTGTATAACTGTGTGTGTGTGTGTGTGTGTGTGTGTATAACTGTGTGTGTGTAGAATCAGTGAGGCAGGTGGTCCAGGTCCGTCTCCTCCCAGCCTGGCTCAGTCTTCTCCAGGGTGATGTGTGTGTATAACTGTGTGTGTGTGTGTGTGTGTATAACTGTGTGTGTGTGTATAACTGTGTGTGTGTGTATAACTGTGTGTGTGTGTATAACTGTGTGTGTGTGTATAACTGTGTGTGTATAACTGTGTGTGTATAACTGTGTGTGTGTGTGTATGTATAACTGTGTGTGTGTGTGTGTGTCTAACTGTGTGTGTGTGTGTGTGTGTATAACTGTGTGTGTGTAGAACCAGTGAGGCAGGTGGTCCAGGTCCGTCTCCTCCCAGCCTGGCTGAGTCTCCTCCAGGGTGATGTGTTGGAGCTGTTACACAAACTGGATGTAGAGAACTGTTCTCAGACGGCCCTGGACACACTGACCGCTCTGTTCACACACACACCTCAGGACCAGCCGCTACAGCACTGTCTTCAGCTGGACAACAGGTACACACACACACACACACACACACACACACACACACACACACACACACACACTGACCGCTCTGTTCACACACACACCTCAGGACCAGCCGCTACAGCACTGTCTTCAGCTGGACAACAGGTACACACACACACACACACACACACACCACACACACACACACACACACACACACACACACACACACACACACTGACCTGGACACACACACACACACACACTGACCTGGACACACACACACACACACACTGACCTGGACACACACACACACACACACTGACCTGGACACACACACACACACACACACTGACCTGGACACACACACACACACACACACACTGACCTGGACACACACACACACACACACTGACCTGGACACACACACACACACACACACACACACTGACCTGGACACACACACACACACACACACACACACACTGACCTGGACACACACACACACACACACACACACACTGACCTGGACACACACACACACACACACACTGACCTGGACACACACACACACACACACACACACACACACACACTGACCTGGACACACACACACACACACTGACCTGGACACACACACACACACACACACACACACACACACACTGACCTGGACACACACACACACACACAACAACACACACACACACACACACACACACACTGACCTGGACACACACACACACACACACACACACACTGACCTGGACACACACACACACACACTGACCTGGACACACACACACACACACACACACACACACACACTGACCTGGACACACACACACACACACACACACTGACCTGGACACACACACACACACACACACACTGACCTGGACACACACACACACACACACACTCACACACACACACACACACTGACCGCTCTGTTCACACACACACCTCAGGACCAGCTGCTGCAGCACTGTCTTCAGCTGGACAACAGGTACACACACACACACACACACACACTGACCTGGACACACACACACACACACACACACACTGACCTGTACACACACACACACACACTGACCTGTACACACACACACACACACACACACACACACTGACCTGGACACACACACACACACACTGACCTGTACACACACATACACACACACACACACACACACTGACCTGTACACACACATACACACACTGACCTATACACACACACTGACCTGCACACACACACACTGACCTGTCCACCCCCTGACCTGTCCACCCCCTGACCTGTCCACCCCCTGACCTGTCCACCCCCTGACCTGTCCACCCCCTGTGTGTGTCTCTGCAGGATGCTGGTCCCGGCTGAGTCTCTGTCCTGTGAGAGGGTGTTGTACTGGAGAGCTCTGTGTGAGTTCATTAAGGCTAAAGGTGATGAAGGGGAAGAGATGCTGGAACAGCTGCTGCCAGAGGCTGCTCTCTTCGCTGAATACCTCTACGGGTAAGCCTATCAATACATCAATATCCCAAACCTCTCCTGGAGTACCTCTAGCCAGTACCCCTCTCCTGGAGTACCCCTAACCCTCTCCTCCAGCCAGTACCCCTAACCCTCTCCTGGAGTACCTCCAGCCAGTACCCCATAACCCTCTCCTGGAGTACCTCCAGCCAGTACCCCTAACCCTCTCCTGGAGTACCTCCAGCCAGTACCCCCTAACCCTCTCCTGGAGTACCTCCAGCCAGTACCCCTCTCCTGGAGTACCTCCAGCCAGTACCCCATAACCCTCTCCTGGAGTACCTCTAGCCAGTACCCCCTAACCCTCTCCTGGAGTACCTCCAGCCAGTACCCCATAACCCTCTCCTGGAGTACCTCTAGCCAGTACCCCCTAACCCTCTCCTGGAGTACCTCCAGCCAGTACCCCCTAACCCTCTCCTGGAGTACCTCCAGCCAGTACCCCCTAACCCTCTCCTGGAGTACCTCCAGCCAGTACCCCCTAACCCTCTCCTGGAGTACCTCCAGCCAGTACCCCCTAACCCTCTCCTGGAGTACCTCCAGCCAGTCCTCATGTATGATGTATTCCACAACTAGCTTATCTAACGAGGGGCTTGATGATTAGGTGACCATTTTAATCAGCTGTGCTAGTTGTGGAATACATCAAAAACCTGGACGGGCTGTGGGGGGGTACTGGAGGAGAGGTTTGGGAAACACTGACTCCAGTCTTATCATCAGTCTATAGGGGACAGGTATTTAAGACTAGTCGTAGTGGTATCTAGACTGGAACCATGTCGGGAGACTATAGAGCTGTGTAGAGATGTTTAGGGTGAGTTGGAACAGACTAGACTGGTACCATGTCGGTAGACTATAGAGCTGTGTAGAGATGTTTAGGGTGAGTTGGAACAGACTAGACTGGAACCATGTCGGGAGACTATAGAGCTGTGTAGAGATGTTTAGGGTGAGTTGGAACAGACTAGACTGGAACCATGTCGGTAGACTATAGAGCTGTGTAGAGATGTTTAGGGTGAGTTGGAACAGACTAGACTGGAACCATGTCGGGAGACTATAGAGCTGTGTAGAGATGTTAGGGTGAGTTGGAACAGACTAGACTGGAACCATGTCGGGAGACTATAGAGCTGTGTAGAGATGTTAGGGTGAGTTGGAACAGACTAGACTGGAACCATGTCGGTAGACTATAGAGCTGTGTAGAGATGTTAGGGTGAGTTGGAACAGACTAGACTGGAACCATGTCGGTAGACTATAGAGCTGTGTAGAGATGTTTAGGGTGAGTTGGAACAGACTAGACTGGAACCATGTCGGTAGACTATAGAGCTGTGTAGAGATGTTTAGGGTGAGTTGGAACAGACTAGACTGGTACCATGTCGGGAGACTATAGAGCTGTGTAGAGATGTTAGGGTGAGTTGGAACAGACTAGACTGGAACCATGTCGGTAGACTATAGAGCTGTGTGGAGATGTTTAGGGTGAGTTGGAACAGACTAGACTGGAACCATGTCGGTAGACTATAGAGCTGTGTAGAGATGTTTAGGGTGAGTTGGAACAGACTAGACTGGAACCATGTCGGTAGACTATAGAGCTGTGTGGAGATGTTTAGGGTGAGTTGGAACAGACTAGACTGGAACCATGTCGGGAGACTATAGAGCTGTGTAGAGATGTTTAGGGTGAGTTGGAACAGACTAGACTGGAACCATGTCGGGAGACTATAGAGCTGTGTAGAGATGTTTAGGGTGAGTTGGAACAGACTAGACTGGAACCATGTCGGGAGACTATAGAGCTGTGTAGAGATGTTAGGGTGAGTTGGAACAGACTAGACTGGTACCATGTCGGTAGACTATAGAGCTGTGTGGAGATGTTTAGGGTGAGTTGGAACAGACTAGACTGGTACCATGTCGGGAGACTATAGAGCTGTGTAGAGATGTTTAGGGTGAGTTGGAACAGACTAGACTGGTACCATGTCGGGAGACTATAGAGCTGTGTAGAGATGTTTAGGGTGAGTTGGAACAGACTAGACTGGAACCATGTCGGGAGACTATAGAGTTGTGTAGAGATGTTAGGGTGAGTTGGAACAGACTAGACTGGTACCATGTCGGTAGACTATAGAGTTGTGTAGAGATGTTTAGGGTGAGTTGGAACAGACTAGACTGGTACCATGTCGGGAGACTATAGAGCTGTGTAGAGATGTTTAGGGTGAGTTGGAACAGACTAGACTGGAACCATGTCGGGAGACTATAGAGTTGTGTAGAGATGTTTAGGGTGAGGTGGAACAGACCGATGGCGCTGTCTGAAGACCGTAGCGACCTGAACTCAAACTAGCTCTGAGAAAGTGAAGGTGATTTTAAGGTGTTCGGTGTTTCAAACCCTCCCACTGGGGACCTGTGGTCATAAAGAGGCTCAGAGAGTAGGAGGATCTGGGGTCAGTTTGGCCTTTTAGATCACTGATATGGACTGGGGGGGGACCTGATCCGAGATCAGTACAACTACAGGCCGTTGTCTCCCCTGTCTGTTCTCTATAGATATGGACTGGGGGGGGGGGGGGGGGGGGGGGACCTGATCCTAGATCAGTACAACTACAGGCCGTTGTCTCCCCTGTCTGTTCTCTATAGATATGGACTGGGGGGGGGGGGGGGACCTGATCCTAGATCAGTACAACTACAGGCCGTTGTCTCCCCTGTCTGTTCTCTATAGATATGGACTGGGGGGGGAGGGGGGGGACCTGATCCTAGATCAGTACAACTACAGGCCGTTGTCTCCCCTGTCTGTTCTCTATAGATATGGACTGGGGGGGGGGGGGGGACCTGATCCTAGATCAGTACAACTACAGGCCGTTGTCTCCCCTGTCTGTTCTCTATAGATATGGACTGGGGGGGGGTGGGGGGACCTGATCCTAGATCAGTACAACTACAGGCCGTTGTCTCCCCTGTCTGTTCTCTATAGATATGGACTGGGGGGGGGGGGACCTGATCCTAGATCAGTACAACTACAGGCCGTTGTCTCCCCTGTCTGTTCTCTATAGATATGGACTGGGGGGGGGGGGGACCTGATCCTAGATCAGTACAACTACAGGCCGTTGTCTCCCCTGTCTGTTCTCTATAGATATGGACTGGGGGGGGGGGGGGGGGGGGGGACCTGATCCTAGATCAGTACAACTACAGGCCGTTGTCTCCCCTGTCTGTTCTCTATAGATATGGACTGGGGGGGGGGGGGGGACCTGATCCTAGATCAGTACAACTACAGGCCGTTGTCTCCCCTGTCTGTTCTCTATAGATATGGACTGGGGGGGGGGGGGACCTGATCCTAGATCAGTACAACTACAGGCCGTTGTCTCCCCTGTCTGTTCTCTATAGATATGGACTGGGGGGGGGGGGGGACCTGATCCTAGATCAGTACAACTACAGGCCGTTGTCTCCCCTGTCTGTTCTCTATAGATATGGACTGGGGGGGGGGGGACCTGATCCTAGATCAGTACAACTACAGGCCGTTGTCTCCCCTGTCTGTTCTCTATAGATATGGACTGGGGGGGGGGGGGGGACCTGATCCTAGATCAGTACAACTACAGGCCGTTGTCTCCCCTGTCTGTTCTCTATAGATATGGACTGGGGGAGGGGGGGGGGGACCTGATCCTAGATCAGTACAACTACAGGCCGTTGTCTCCCCTGTCTGTTCTCTATAGATATGGACTGGGGGGGGGGGGGGACCTGATCCTAGATCAGTACAACTACAGGCCGTTGTCTCCCCTGTCTGTTCTCTATAGATATGGACTGGGGGGGGGGGGGGGACCTGATCCTAGATCAGTACAACTACAGGCCGTTGTCTCCCCTGTCTGTTCTCTATAGATATGGACTGGGGGGGGGGGGGGACCTGATCCTAGATCAGTACAACTACAGGCCGTTGTCTCCCCTGTCTGTTCTCTATAGATATGGACTGGGGGGGGGGGGGGACCTGATCCTAGATCAGTACAACTACAGGCCGTTGTCTCCCCTGTCTGTTCTCTATAGATATGGACTGGGGGGGGGGGGGACCTGATCCTAGATCAGTACAACTACAGGCCGTTGTCTCCCCTGTCTGTTCTCTATAGATATGGACTGGGGGGGGGGGGGGGACCTGATCCTAGATCAGTACAACTACAGGCCGTTGTCTCCCCTGTCTGTTCTCTATAGATATGGACTGGGGGGGGGGGGGGACCTGATCCTAGATCAGTACAACTACAGGCCGTTGTCTCCCCTGTCTGTTCTCTATAGATATGGACTGGGGGGGGGGGGGGACCTGATCCTAGATCAGTACAACTACAGGCCGTTGTCTCCCCTGTCTGTTCTCTATAGATATGGACTGGGGGGGGGGACCTGATCCTAGATCAGTACAACTACAGGCCGTTGTCTCCCCTGTCTGTTCTCTATAGATATGGACTGGGGGGGGGGACCTGATCCTAGATCAGTACAACTACAGGCCGTTGTCTCCCCTGTCTGTTCTCTATAGATATGGACTGGGGGGGGGGGGGGGGACCTGATCCTAGATCAGTACAACTACAGGCCGTTGTCTCCCCTGTCTGTTCTCTATAGATATGTGAAGGGCCTGCCAGTGTTGTCTGCAGACCAGAGAAACATGGCGGCGTAGTAGTGTTATTACCACGTTATAACTGATGTATTCCTACATTATTAACGTGTTATAACGGGTATATGAAGGCGGTGTGGTAGTGTTATTACCACGTTATAACTGATGTATACCTACATTATTAACGTGTAATACCAGGTATGTGAAGGGTTGTAATTATTATTAACGTGTAATACCAGGTATGTGAAGGGTTGTAATTATTATTAACGTGTAATACCAGGTATGTGAAGGGTTGTAATTATTATTAACGTGTAATACCAGGTATGTGAAGGGTTATAACTGTTATTAACGTGTAATACCAGGTATGTGAAGGGTTGTAACTGTTATTAACGTGTAATACCAGGTATGTGAAGGGTTATAACTGTTATTAACGTGTAATACCAGGTATGTGAAGGGTTATAACTGTTATTAACGTGTAATACAGGTATGTGAAGGGTTATAACTGTTATTAACGTGTAATACCAGGTATGTGAAGGGTTGTAACTGTTATTAACGTGTAATACCAGGTATGTGAAGGGTTGTAACTGTTATTAACGTGTAATACCAGGTATGTGAAGGGTTATAACTGTTATTAATGTGTAATACCAGGTATGTGAAGGGTTATAACTGTTATTAACGTGTAATACCAGGTATGTGAAGGGTTATAACTGTTATTAACGTGTAATACCAGGTATGTGAAGGGTTATAACTGTTATTAACGTGTAATACCAGGTATGTGAAGGGTTGTAACTGTTATTAACGTGTAATACCAGGTATGTGAAGGGTTGTAATTGTTATTAACGTGTAATACCAGGTATGTGAAGGGTTGTAACTGTTATTAACGTGTAATACCAGGTATGTGAAGGGTTGTAACTGTTATTAACGTGTAATACCAGGTATGTGAAGGGTTATAACTGTTATTAACGTGTAATACCAGGTATGTGAAGGGTTATAACTGTTATTAACGTGTAATACCAGGTATGTGAAGGGTTGTAACTGTTATTAACGTGTAATACCAGGTATGTGAAGGGTTATAACTGTTATTAACGTGTAATACCAGGTATGTGAAGGGTTGTAACTGTTATTAACGTGTAATACCAGGTATGTGAAGGGTTATAACATGTAATACCAGGTATGTGAAGGGTTATAACTGTTATTAACGTGTAATACCAGGTATGTGAAGGGTTATAACTGTTATTAACGTGTAATACCAGGTATGTGAAGGGTTGTAACTGTTATTAACGTGTAATACCAGGTATGTGAAGGGTTATAACTGTTATTAACGTGTAATACCAGGTATGTGAAGGGTTGTAACTGTTATTAACGTGTAATACCAGGTATGTGAAGGGTTATAACATGTAATACCAGGTATGTGAAGGGTTATAACTGTTATTAACGTGTAATACCAGGTATGTGAAGGGTTATAACGTGTAATACCAGGTATGTGAAGGGTTATAATGTGTAATACCAGGTATGTGAAGGGTTATAACTGTTATTAACGTGTAATACCAGGTATGTGAAGGGTGTCCCGGTGCTGTCGGAAGCGCAGAAAGGAGACTTTGCTCAGCTGGAACTGGTGATGACTAAAGAGTTCATCTGTCAACAACTCATCCACCTCACCGGCTGTCTGGATACCAATGAGGAGGGAGGGAGGTGAGAGGAGCGGGGGATGGGTGTGGGGGAGATGGGTGATGTTTGGAGGGGATGGATGGCAGGGAGATGTTTGGAGGGGAGGGGAGGGGTGGCAGGGGGGAGGTGGGTGTTGTTTGGAGGGGATGGGTGAGAGCGGTGGGGGAGGATGCGGGAGGGGGGGGGGGGAGGAGGAGGAGATGTCATCATATGATATAGTAATCTGATGATCCATTTAACATATCAGCTAACCACATCATATGATATAGTAATCTGATGATCTATTTAACATATCAGCTAACCACATCATATGATATAGTAATCTGATGATCTATTTAACATATCAGCTAACCACAGCATATGATATAGTAATCTGATGATATATTTAACATATCAGCTTATCATATTGGTTGATGCAACGCCAGTGCATCTAGTCGAACAGGAAGTCAATCAGGCTCATCTTTCTGTCTTTTATATG
Organism: Coregonus ussuriensis; assembly: GCA_031479575.1. Lineage (NCBI taxonomy): Eukaryota > Metazoa > Chordata > Actinopteri > Salmoniformes > Salmonidae > Coregonus > Coregonus ussuriensis. The sequence goes on along the minus strand of CM062494.1, from coordinate 141,536,629 downwards.
GTGCTACAGGAAGTGTTAATGTAAATCTCTCTCTCTCCCTGTGTGTAGAAAGCGTGTGGTGGCTGTGCTTCAGGAGATGTTGGTCCTACCGCAGACTCCTCCCTCTCTGGTCTCTCTGCTGACAGAGAAACTACTGACCCTAATACCTGACGACCACAGACGCACTCAGACCGTAGGTTACACACACACACCACAGAGAAACTACTGACCCTAATACCTGACGACCACAGACGCACTCAGACCGTAGGTTACACACACACACCACAGAGAAACCACTGACCCTAATACCTGACGACCACAGACGCACTCAGACGTAGGTTCCACACATTCTCAGATTATTTACCTGACGACCACAGACTCACTCAGACGTAGGTTCCACACATTCTCTGATTATTTACCTGACGACCACAGACTCACTCAGACGTAGGTTCCACACATTCTCTGATTATTTACCTGACGACCACAGACTCACTCAGACGTAGGTTCCACACATTCTCAGATTATTTACCTGACGACCACAGACTCACTCAGACGTAGGTTCCACACATTCTCAGATTATTTACCTGACGACCACAGACTCACTCAGACGTAGGTTCCACACATTCTCAGATTATTTACCTGACGACCAGACTCACTCAGACGTAGGTTCCACACATTCTCAGATTATTTACCTGACGACCACAGACTCACTCAGACGTAGGTTCCACACATTCTCAGATTATTTACCTGACGACCACAGACTCACTCAGACGTAGGTTCCACACATTCTCAGATTATTTACCTGACGACCACAGACTCACTCAGACGTAGGTTCCACACATTCTCAGATTATTTACCTGACGACCACAGACTCACTCAGACGTAGGTTCCACACATTCTCAGATTATTTACCTGACGACCACAGACTCACTCAGACGTAGGTTCCACACATTCTCAGATTATTTACCTGACGACCACAGACTCACTCAGACGTAGGTTCCACACATTCTCAGATTATTTACCTGACGACCACAGACTCACTCAGACGTAGGTTCCACACATTCTCTGATTATTTACCTGACGACCACAGACTCACTCAGACGTAGGTTCCACACATTCTCTGATTATTTACCTGACGACCACAGACTCACTCAGACGTAGGTTCCACACATTCTCAGATTATTTACCTGACGACCACAGACTCACTCAGACGTAGGTTCCACACATTCTCAGATTATTTACCTGACGACCACAGACTCACTCAGACGTAGGTTCCACACATTCTCAGATTATTTACCTGACGACCAGACTCACTCAGACGTAGGTTCCACACATTCTCAGATTATTTACCTGACGACCACAGACTCACTCAGACGTAGGTTCCACACATTCTCAGATTATTTACCTGACGACCACAGACTCACTCAGACCGTAGGTTCCACACATTCTCAGATTATTTACCTGACGACCACAGACTCACTCAGACGTAGGTTCCACACATTCTCAGATTATTTACCTGACGACCAGACTCACTCAGACGTAGGTTCCACACATTCTCAGATTATTTACCTGACGACCACAGACTCACTCAGACGTAGGTTCCACACATTCTCAGATTATTTACCTGACGACCACAGACTCACTCAGACCGTAGGTTCCACACATTCTCAGATTATTTACCTGACGACCACAGACGCACTCAGACGTAGGTTCCACACATTCTTAGATTATTTACCTGACGACCACAGACTCACTCAGACGTAGGTTCCACACATTCTCAGATTATTTACCTGACGACCACAGACGCACTCAGACCGTAGGTTCCACACATTCTCAGATTATTTACCTGACGACCAGACTCACTCAGACGTAGGTTCCACACATTCTCAGATTATTTACCTGACGACCACAGACTCACTCAGACGTAGGTTCCACACATTCTCAGATTATTTACCTGACGACCACAGACTCACTCAGACCGTAGGTTCCACACATTCTCAGATTATTTACCTGACGACCACAGACTCACTCAGACGTAGGTTCCACACATTCTCAGATTATTTACCTGACGACCACAGACTCACTCAGACGTAGGTTCCACACATTCTCTGATTATTTACCTGACGACCACAGACTCACTCAGACCGTAGGTTCCACACATTCTCAGGTTATTTACCTGACGACCACAGACTCACTCAGACCGTAGGTTCCACACATTCTCAGGTTATTTACCTGACGACCACAGACTCACTCAGACCGTAGGTTCCACACATTCTCAGATTATTTACCTGACGACCACAGACTCACTCAGACCGTAGGTTCCACACATTCTCCGATTATTTACCTGACGACCACAGACTCACTCAGACCGTAGGTTCCACACATTCTCAGATTATTTACCTGACGACCACAGACGCACTCAGACGTAGGTTCCACACATTCTCAGATTATTTACCTGACAACCACAGACTCACTCAGACGTAGGTTCCACACATTCTCAGATTATTTACTTGACGACCATAAAAGGATGTATAAAGGTGTAGTGAAAGTGTTAACCTGGGGGTGGGTGTGTGTGTGTGTGTGTGTGTGTGTGCAACCAGGTGGCGGAGGTGATCTCGGAGGTGCGTGAGCCAATCGTAGTCGTCAGACAGCCGCTGGATGAGAACGAGAACCGCAAGAAACAAGTTAAGGTGCCCACACTACTTTACCTCTCCTTTTCCTCTCTCTCTCCTTTACCTCTCTCTCTCTCTCTCCTTTACCGCTCTCCTTTACCCCTCTCTCTCTCCTTTACCTCTCTCTCTGCTTTACCTCTCTCTCTCTCCTTTACCTCTCACTCCTTTACCTCTCTCTCTCCTTTACCTCTCACTCCTTTACCTCTCTCTCTCCTTTACCTCTCTTTCTCCTTTACCTCTCTCTCTCTCTCCTTTACCTCTCTCTCTCTCTCCTTTACCTCTCTCTCTCTCTCCTTTACCTCTCTCTCTCTCTCCTTTACCTCTCTCTACCTCTCCTCTCTCTCTCTCCTTTACCTCTCTCTCTCCTTTATTTATTTATTTTATTTTTTGTCATCTCAAATTTGGACTCATCAGACCAAAGGACAGATTTCCACCGGTCTAATGTCCATTGCTCGTGTTTCTTGGCCCAAGCAAGTCTCTTCTTCTTATTGGTGTCCTTTAGTAGTGGTTTCTTTGCAGCAAGAAGAGATAGAGGTAAAGGTCTCCCGAGTGGCGCAGTGGTCTAAGGCTGTGCCACTAGAGATCCTGGTTCGAATCCAGGCTCTGTCGTAGCCGGCCGCGACCGGGAGACCCATGTGGCGGCGCACAATTGGCCCAGCGTCGTCCAGGGTGTGGGAGGTTTGCAACGCCAGGGTTGTGGGTTCGATTCCCACGGGGAAAAATTTAAAAATAATAATGTATGCACTCACTAACTGTAAGTCGCTCTGGATAAGAGCGTCTGCTAAATGACTAAAATGTAAATTTGATCATGAATGCCTCTGAACAGTTGATGTTGAGATGTGTCTGTTACTTGAACTCTGTGAAGCATTTATTTGGGCTACAGTTTCTGAGGTTGGTAACTCTAATGAAATTATCCTCTGCAGCAGAGGTAACTCTGGGTGTTCCTTTCCTGTGGCGGTCCTCATGAGAGCCAGTTTCATCATAGCACTTGATGGTTTTTGCGACTGCACTTGAAGAAATGTTCCGTATTGACTGACCTTCATGTCTTAAAGTAATGATGGACTGTCGTTTCTCTTTGCTTATTTGAGCTGTTCTTGCCATAATATGGACTTGGTCTTTTACCAAATAGGGCTATCTTCTGTATACCCCCCCTACTTTGTCACAACACAACTGATTGGCTCAAACGCATTAAGAAGGAAATAAATTCTACAAATTAACTTTTAAGAAGGCACACCTGTTAATTGAAATTGCATTCCAGGTGACCACCTCATGAAGCTGGTTGAGAGAATGCCAAGAGTGTGCAAAGCTGTCATCAAGGAAAAGGGGTGGCTACTTTGAAGAATCTCAAATATAAAATATATTTTGATTTGTTTAACACTTTTTTGGTTACTACATGATTCCATGTGTTATTTGATAGTTTTGATGTCTTCACTATTACAATGTAGAAAATAGTAAAAATAAAGAAAAACCCTGGAATGAGTAGGTGTATCCAAACTTTTGACTGGTACTGTATTTAGTAGTGTTATGGCTTGGGGGTAGAATCTGTTCAGGGTCCTGTTGGCTCGAGACTTGGTGCATCAGTACCGCTTGCCGTGCGGTAGCGGAGAGATCAGTCATTGACTTGGGTGGCTGGAGTCTGACCATTTTTGGGGCCTTCCTCTGACACCGCCTGGTATAGAGGTCCTGGATGGCAGGGAGCTCAACCCCAGTGATCTACTGATGTACTCGCTACCCTCTGTAGCGCCTTGCGGTCGGATGCCGAAACGTTGCCATACCAGGCGGCGATGCAGTCAAGATGCTCTCAATGGTGCAGCTGTAGTACTTTTTGAGGATCTGAGGGGCCATGCCAAATCTTTTCAGCCTTCTGAGGGGGAAGAGGCGTTGTCTTCCCTTTTCACGACTGTGTTGATGTGTGTGGAACTTGATAGTTCCTTAGTGATGTGGATACCGAGGAACTTGAAGCTCTCGACCTGTTCCACAACAGCCCCGTTGATGTGGATTGGGGGGTGTGTGCTCCTGTAGTCCACGATCAGCTCCTTTTGTCTTGCTGATGTTGAGGGAGAGGTTGTTGTTCTCGCCACCACTCTGCAAGGTTTCTGACCGCCTCCCTGTAGGCTGTCTCATCGTCGTCAGGCCTACAACCGTCGTGTCGTCTGCAAAATTAATGATGGTGTTGGAGTTCTGCGCGGCCACGCAATCGTGGGTGAACAGGGAGTACAGGAGGGGACTGAACATGCACCTCTGAGAGGCTCCTGTGTTGAGGGTCAGCGTGGCGGATGTGTTTTTACCCTAGCCACCTGGGGGCGGCCCGTCAGGAAGTCCAGGATCCAGTTGGAGAGAGAGGTGTTTAGTCCCAGGGTCCTTAGCTTTGTGATGAGCTTGGAGGGGAAAATGGTGTTGAACGCTGAGCTGTAGTCAATGAACAGCATTCTCACGTGTCCAGGTGGGAAAGGGCAGTGTGGAGTGCAATAGAGATTGCATCATCTCTGAATCTGTTGGGGTGGTATGCAAATTGGAGTGGGTCCAGGGTATCTGGGATGATGGTGTTGATGTGAGCCATGACCAGCCTTTCAAAGCACTTCATGGCTACAGACGTGAGTGCTACGGGTCGGTAGTCATTTAGGCAGGTTATCTTAGTGTCCTTGGGCACGGGGACTATGGTGGTCTGCTTGAAACATGTTGGTATTACAGACTCAGTCAGGGACGTGTTGAAAATGTCAGTGAAGACACTTGCCAGTTGGTCAGCGCATGCTCGGATTACACGTCCTGGTAATCCGTCTGGCCCTGCGGCCTTGTGAATGTTGACCTGTTTAAAGGTCTTACTCACATCGGCTACGGAGAGCGTGATCACACAGTCGTCCGAAACCGCTAGTGCTCTCATGCATAGTTTAGTGTTGCTTGCCTCGAAGCGAGCATAGTGGTTTAGCTCGTCTGGTAGTCACTAGACAGCTCGCGGCTGGGCTTCCCTTTGTATCACTGAAGACACTTGCCAGCTGGTCAGCACATGCTCTGAGTACGAGAATGTTAACCTGTTTAAAGGTCTTACATTGGCTATGAAGAGCGTGATCACACAGTTGTCTGGGAACAACTGGTGCTCTCACGCATGGTTCAGTGTTGCTTGCCTCAAATTGAACATAGAAGGCATTTAGCTCGTCTGTTAGGCTCCCGTCACTGGACAGCTCACGGTTGGGTTTCCCTTTTGTAATCTGTGATAGCCCTGCCACATCGGACAATCGTCAGAGCCGGTGTAGTAGGATTCAATCTTAGTCCTGTATTGACGCTTTGCCTGTTTGATGGTTCGTCGGAGGGCTCTAGCTTTTAGCTCAGTCCGGATGTTGCCTCTAATGAAGCTGGTGACTGATGTGGAATACTCCTGAATGTTATCAGATGAATCCCGGAACATATTGCAGTCTGCGCCTCAGTCCTGTAGCTTAGCATCCGCTTCATCGGACCACTTCCGTATTGAGCGCATCACTGTTACTTCCTGTTTTTTTTAGTTTTTGCTTGTAAGCAGGAATCAGGAGGATAGGGTTATACATTTTACATTTTAGTCATTTAGCAGACGCTCTTATCCAGAGCGACTTACAGTTAGTGAGTGCATACATTATTTATTTTTTCATACTGGAATCGAACCCACAACCCTGGCGCTGCAAATGCCATGCTCTACCAACTGAGTTATGGTCAGATTTGCCAAATGGAGGGCGACGAGAGCTTTGTATGCGTCTCTGTGTGTGGAGTAAAGGTGATCTAGAGTTTTGTTTTCCGCTTCTAGTTGCACAGGTGATATGCTGGTAGAAATTGGCATTAAAGTCACCAGCCACTAAAAATCTAGAAGAAAACCCTCTTGGTAGATAGTGTGGTCTACAGCTTATCATGAGATACTCTACCTCAGGAGAGCAGAACCTCCAGACTTCCTTGATATCAGAGATCACACACCAGTTGTATAGAAAACCAGCTAGATTTATATATTTACCATGTCCTTGTTCAGCCACGACTTGGAGAAACATAGCGTGATATTACAGTTCTTCATGGTTCCGTTGATAGAGACTATTCTAACGGAGCTCATCCTGTTTGTTCTCCGGTGATTGCGCGTTGGCCAATAGAACGGAGGGTAGTTCTCCAGTGATTGCACGTTGGCCAATAGAACGGAGGGTAAGAGGTGATTTATACAGTCTCGGACGTAGTCTCGTCAGGTGTCCCGCACGCCGGCCTCTATAGCGTCGTCTCCTCCTTCCTGGTCCGCGATAATCAAAAATGTATTTTAGCTTCCGACTCATTGATGGAGGTTAGTGGTCGCTGTTCCGATGTCCAGAAGCTCTTTTCGGTCATAGGAAATGATTACGTACAAAAAAGTTGGTAAAATAGCACAACTGGTCAGGAGCCTGTAAAACGTCCGCTGTTCCCTCCAGCGCCATTATGCTTTCGTTAGAGGAGTGGGTCAGTAACCTCTCTCTCTCTCCTTCCAGCTAGCGGAGGTGAAGGTTAGCATCCTAGAGGCTAAACAGGCGTTAGAGGAGTGGGTCAGTAACCTCTCTCTCTCTCTCCTCTCTCCTTCCAGCTAGCGGAGGTGAAGGTTAGCATCCTAGAGGCTAAACAGGCGTTAGAGGAGTGGGTCAGTAACCTCTCTCTCTCTCTCCTCTCTCCTTCCAGCTAGCGGAGGTGAAGGTTAGCATCCTAGAGGCTAAACAGGCGTTAGAGGAGTGGATCAGTAACCTCTCTCTCTCCTCTCTCCTTCCAGCTAGCGGAGGTGAAGGTTAGCATCCTAGAGGCTAAACAGGCGTTAGAGGAGTGGGTCAGTAACCTCTCTCTCCTTCCAGCTAGCGGAGGTGAAGGTTAGCATCCTAGAGGCTAAACAGGCGTTAGA
>CM062494.1:141481614-141519114 GCA_031479575.1 Coregonus ussuriensis | reverse complement strand
TGTGTGTGTGTGTGTGTGTGTGTGTGTGTGTATTTATGAGTGTGTGTGTGTGTGTCTTTATGATGTGATTTATTGGGATCCCCATTAGCTGACGCCAATGGAGACAGCTAGTCTTACAGGGGTCCAACACATAATGAGAAAGACATTACAGACAAAATACTTTACAATTGACATACATTTAAAAACATGTACATGTAGTGTGTGGGTGCATCTATCAGTTCCACATACATGTCAGTACATACACACAACAAGGTCACATGGGGGAGAGGCGTTGTGCCGTGAGGTGTTGCTTTATTTGTTTTGTGAAACCAGGTTTGCTGTTCACTTGGTCTATATAAGATGGAAGGGAGTTCCATGCCCTCACGGCTCTGTATAATACTGTACGTTTCCTTAAATTTGTTCTGGACCTGGGGACTGTGAAAAGACCCCTGGTGGCATGTCTGGTGGGGTAAGTGTGTGTGTGTCAGTGCTGTGAAAAGACCCCTGGTGGCATGTCTGGTGGGGTAAGTGTGTGTGTGTCAGTGCTGTGAAAAGACCCCTGGTGGCATGTCTGGTGGGGTAAGTGTGTGTGTCAGTGCTGTGAAAAGACCCCTGGTGGCATGTCTGGTGGGGTAAGTGTGTGTGTCAGTGCTGTGAAAAGACCCCTGGTGGCATGTCTGGTGGGGTAAGTGTGTGTGTCAGTGCTGTGTGGAAGCTGACTATGAAAACAATTTGGAATTTCCAACACATTGTTTCTTATAAAAAGAAGAAGTGACACAGTCAGTCTCTCCTCAACTCTTAGCCAAGAGAGACTGGCATGCATAGTATTAATATTAGTCCTCTGATTACAATGAAGAGCAAGACGTGCTGCTCTGTTCTGGGCCAGCTGCAGCTTAACTAGGTCCTGCTCTGTTCTGGGCCAGCTGCAGCTTAACTAGGTCCTGCTCTGTTCTGGACCAGCTGCAGCTTAGCTAGGTCCTGCTCTGTTCTGGGCCAGCTGCAGCTTAACTAGGTCCTGCTCTGTTCTGGACCAGCTGCAGCTTAGCTAGGTCCTGCTCTGTTCTGGGCCAGCGGCAGCTTAACTAGGTCCTGCTCTGTTCTGGGCCAGCGGCAGCTTAACTAGGTCCTGCTCTGTTCTGGGCCAGCTGCAGCTTAACTAGGTCCTGCTCTGTTCTGGGCCAGCGGCAGCTTAACTAGGTCCTGCTCTGTTCTGGGCCAGCGGCAGCTTAACTAGGTCTTTCTTTGCAGCACTTGACCACACGACTGGACAATAATCAAGATAAGATCAAACTAGAGCCTGCAGTGTGTGTGTGTGTGTATTTATGATTCTGTCTGTGTGTGTGTGTATTTATGATTCTGTGTGTGCGTATTTATGATTGTGTGTGTGTATTTATGATTCTGTGTGTGTGTGTGTGTGTATTTCTGATTCTGTGTGTGTGTGTGTGTGTATTTGTGATTCTGTGTGTGTGTGTGTGTGTGTGTGTGTATTTATGATTCTGTGTGTGTGTGTGTGTGTGTGTGTGTGTGTGTGTGTGTATTTGTGATTCTGTCTCAGGTGTCTGAGCTACGTACAGAGGCAGCGGAGGGTCTGGCCAAGTTGATGTATTCCGGGCGGATCTCCAGCGCCAAGCTCCTCTCCCGATTGGTGTTGCTATGGTACAACCCCGTCACTGAGGACGACACCAGACTACGCCACTGCCTCGGCGTGTTCTTCCAGCTCTACGCCCGGGAGAGCCGGTACGACACACACACCTAGCCGCACTGCATCTATATACTCTGATGAGATGTTTGTGCCGTTGTGTGTGTGTGTGTGTGTGTGTGTGTGTGTGTGTCCTGACTGTGTGTGTCCTGACTGTGTGTGTGTGTGTCCTGACTGTGTGTGTGTGTGTGTGTGTGTCCTGACTGTGTGTGTGTGTGTGTGTGTCCTGACTGTGTGTGTGTGTGTGTCCTGACTGTGTGTGTGTGTGTGTGTGTGTGTGTGTTCAGGGCCCACCAGGAGTGTGTGGAGGAGTGTTTCCTGCCGACCCTCCAGACCTTGCTGAATGCTCCGGCTACGTCTCCGCTGGCTGAGGTGGACGTCGGTAATGTAGCGGAGCTGCTCGTCGAGCTGACCCGGCCCAGCTCTCTCATAAAGCCTGGAGACCCACAGGTAACATGAACACAACTTCATTACAACATCTATACAATACAGTTGAAGTCGGAAGTTTACATACACTTAGGTTGTAGTCATTAAAACTCGTTTTTCAACCACTCCACAAATGTATTGTTAAACTATAGTTTTGGCAAGTCGGTTAGGACATCTACTTTGTGTGTGACACAAGTAATTTTTCCAACAATTGATCACAGACAGATTATTTCACTTATAATTCACTGTATCACAATTCCAGTGGGTCTGAAGTTTACATACACTAAGTTGACTGTGCCTTTTAAACAGCTTGGAAAATTCCAGAAAATGATGTCATGGCTTTAGAAGCTTCTGATAGGCTAACTGACATCGTTTGAGTCAATTGGAGGTGTACCTGTGGATGTATTTCAAGGCCTACCTTCAAACTCAGTAAAGTGGTGATCCTAACTGACCTAAGACATGGAATTATTACTAGGATTAAATGTCAGGAATTGTGAAAAACTGAGTTTAAATGTATTTGGCTAATGTGTATGTAAACTTACGACTTCACCTGTACACATCACAATATTATTTTGGACGATATTATATTGCTGAATTGTTGCTAGGTAGTGTTAGCTAGCGCTAGTCGGCTGTACCCGCGTCAAAACTCCGGTATTGTTCATCCTATAGCTTGTTCTCCATCTTCTTTTTAAATAGCGAGCCAACATGTTTTCAGCACTTTTATTTCCATGACTGATCAAATCTCTGAAGCAGACACATGGTGAGCGATATGTTTGGAACATCGAATCGCAATAAAATCACAGTATCGAATCACAATACATATAGAATCATGAGAATCACAATACATATAGACATTTACATTTACGTCATTTAGCAGATGCTCTTATCCAGAGCGACTTACAAATTGGTGCGTTCAACTTATGATAGCCAGTGGGACAACCACCCTTTTTTTTTTTTTTTGTGGGGGAAGAAGGATTACTGTTATCATATCCCAGGTATTCCTTAAAGAGGTGGGGTTTCAAGTGTCTCCGGAAGGTGGTGAGTGACTCCGCTGTCCTGGCGTCATGGGGGAGCTTGTTCCACCATTGGGGTGCCAGAGCAGCGAACAGTTTTGACTGGGCTGAGCGGGAACTATGCTTCCGCAGAGGAAGGGGAGCCAGCAGGCCAGAGGTGGATGAACGCAATGCCCTCGCCTGGGTGTAGGATCAGAGCCATGAGAATCCCAATACATATAGAATAATGAGAATCCCAAGACATGGTATTGTCAGCTAAGTATGCAGATCTGACCCAGGGCTCTTGTACAGTCCTCTAACACACCGGTAACATTAATACAACCTAACCGTTACCAAGCAGACTATCGGGTAACTTCAATATAATCCAACCAGAATAGCAACTCTGCCCTCTGCTGCCAGCATTACTGGTCTCATCCCTCTGTCTGAAGGGTATGCTCTGGAGGCTAAAAGTGTGTGTGTGTGTGTGTGTGTGTGTGTGTGTAGGACGTGTGTGTCCATGACTACCTGGCGGTGCGTGTGTGTGGTGAGATGCTGAAGGACCCGTCAGCTCCTGAAGTCCGTCTCTACGCCAAAACGCTGAGCAGCCTGGAGCTCAGCACTGACGGCAACACGAGAAGAGACCTGCTGACACTGCTACAACACATTACACAGGTACAGTCTGGAGGTCAGTACTGACGGCAACAGACCCACTGCTACAACACATTACACAGGTACAGTCTGGAGGTCAGTACTGACGGCAACAGACCCACTGCTACAACACATTACACAGGTACAGTCTGGAGGTCAGTACTGACGGCAACAGACCCACTGCTACAACACATTACACAGGTACAGTCCGGAGGTCAGTACTGACAGCAACAGACCCGCTGCTACAACACATTACACAGGTACAGTCCGGAGGTCAGTACTGACAGCAACAGACCCACTGCTACAACACATTACACAGGTACAGTCCGGAGGTCAGTACTGACGGCAACAGACCCACTGCTACAACACATTACACAGGTACAGTCCGGAGGTCAGTACTGACAGCAACAGACCCACTGCTACAACACATTACACAGGTACAGTCTGGAGGTCAGTACTGACAGCAACAGACCCACTGCTACAACACATTACACAGGTACAGTCTGGAGGTCAGTACTGACGGCAACAGACCCACTGCTACAACACATTACACAGGTACAGTCTGGAGGTCAGTACTGACAGCAACAGACCCACTGCTACAACACATTACACAGGTACAGTCTGGAGGTCAGTACTGACAGCAACAGACCCACTGCTACAACACATTACACAGGTACAGTCTGGAGGTCAGTACTGACGGCAACAGACCCACTGCTACAACACATTACACATTACACACGTTTCCTGATTGAAACCAAACCAACCCACGTCTGTGTAGGAGGTGAAGGATCGTATCTGTCTGCGTGCCGTGGAGAAGCTGATTGGACAGCTGCAGGACTCCAACGACCAACCGGATCTCGGCGCTACGACACTACAGCCTGTAGACGTCAACACTGAGGGTAAATCCACGTCACGGGACCAAACTGTAGTGGGTCACGTTGCTGTTAGAGAGAGAGAGGGAGAGGGGGAGAGAGAGAGAGAGAGAGGGAGGGGGAGGGAGAGAGAGAGAGGGAGGGGGAGGGAGAGAGAGAGAGGGAGGGGGAGGGAGAGAGAGAGAGAGAGAGAGAGAGAGAGAGAGGGGGGGAGAGAGAGAGAGAGAGAGAGAGAGAGAGGGGGAGAGAGAGAGAGAGAGAGAGAGAGAGACCCCCGATGAAACTCCTAACGTCTTCATTTCCACAGAGGCTACCAACCAAGACCTGGAGCAGTCTGCCAAGAGACCCAAGAGAGGTATTACCTGATGTCACACACACCTCCTGCTAACCTCTCTGACAGGGTTCAGCAAACCGTTGATAACGGTGTGTGTGTGTGTGTGTGTGTGTGTGTGTGTGTGTGTGTGTGTGTGTGTTTTATAGGTCAGAGGAAAGCCACCACAGCCAGGAAGTCCAGCAGACCTGCCGAGTCCTCCGAGGAGAGGTGTGTGTGAACATTACACCGTGAAGTAGTATTATATTAGGATCTTCTCTTAATCGGCCCTGAAATGTACAACTGTTGAAATGGATCCGTTCTGTATATGACCTTTAACTTCTCCTCCCTCCCTCCCTCCCTCTGCTCCTCCCTCCATAGTGATGGGGAGAATGTTCCAGACTCGGTGCCGGCACCTCGTCCGTCCCGCCGGGCCAAGACGGCAGCTTTGGACAAAACCAGAATGGACCTCAGTGCCCTCATCAACCAGGAGGCCAACACCTCCTAGAGTCCCAGGTCAGATAGGGTAGGGATGTCAGAGGGCAGAGGTCACGACAAGCAGAGGGGACAGCCTAGTTAGTAGAATCAGTAGATGTATCAGTTTAGTTGTTCAGAGGAGTGGACATGACATTGGAGAAACACTGTCTTGTCTGTCTCTAACCCTGTTTTATCTAGAAAGGAATTGGATTAAATAAAACTATTAAACTTCCTCCTTCCTGTTGCGTCTCTCTGCTGTAATTCTCCCTTTGTTATTGAACCTTTATTCCTCCAGGAAGTCCCGTTGAGGTCAGGAGAACTCTTTATTCCTCCAGGAAGTCCCGTTGAGGTCAGGAGAACTCTTTATTCCTCCAGGAAGTCCCGTTGAGGTCAGGAGAACTCTTTATTCCTCCAGGAAGTCCCGTTGAGGTCAGGAGAGCTCTTTATTCCTCCAGGAAGTCCCGTTGAGGTCAGGAGAACTCTTTATTCCTCCAGGAAGTCCCGTTGAGGTCAGGAGAGCTCTTTATTCCTCCAGGAAGTCCCATTGAGGTCAGGAGAACTCTTTATTCCTCCAGGAAGTCCCGTTGAGGTCAGGAGAACTCTTTATTCCTCCAGGAAGTCCCGTTGAGGTCAGGAGAGCTCTTTATTCCTCCAGGAAGTCCCGTTGAGGTCAGGAGAACTCTTTATTCCTCCAGGAAGTCCCATTGAGGTCAGGAGAGCTCTTTATTCCTCCAGGAAGTCCCGTTGAGGTCAGGAGAACTCTTTATTCCTCCAGGAAGTTCTGTTGAGGTCAGGATAACTCTAACAAAGGGAGACCACCTGGCTATGTCATTACTGAGGTGTGTGTGGGGACTGGACGGTGTGTGTGGGGACTGGACGGTGTGTGTGGGGACTGGACGGTGTGTGTGTGGGGACTGGACGGTGTGTGTGTGGGGACTGGACGGTGTGTGTGTGGGGACTGGACGGTGTGTGTGTGGGGACTGGACGGTGTGTGTGGGTGGACTGGACGGTGTGTGTGGGTGGACTGGACGGTGTGTGTGTGTGTGTGTGTGTGTGAGTGAGTGAACTGGACGGTGTGTGGTACATACTGAGATTATCATTATCACTGACAGCAACACATTGGTCAAGTTCCTGCTGGACTACATTGGTCCAGTTCCCGCTGGACTACATTGGTCCAGTTCCCGCTGGACTACATTGGTCCAGTTCCTGCTGGACTACATTGGTCCAGTTCCCGCTGGACTACATTGGTCCAGTTCCCGCTGGACTACATTGGTCCAGTTCCCGCTGGACTACATTGCAGACACATGCCAGATCTTACGTATCAACTAACCACATCATATGATATAGCAATCTGATGATCTACACTGAACAAAAATAAATGCAACATGCAACAATTTCAAAGATTATACTGAGTTACAGTTCATATGAGGAAATCAGTCAATTGAAATAAATCCATTAGGCCCTAATCTATGGATTTCAAATGACTGGGAATACAGATATGCATCTGTTGGTCACAGACAGGGACGGCCTGTTCAATAGGGCGATATGGGCGACGCACTGCCAAACGGGAAAAGGAAGGGATTTTTTTTCTAATCAATTATATCACGGCAACAGTAGTTATCAGTGTTGTAATCTGATCTGACTGCCACTAAATGTCAAATCAGGCTAAAGTCGTGCTTCAAATGGCCCCGCCCGTTTTTGGGCGATTTCAGTCAGGTTGAAAATCGCCCAGAAGTCTCTCATAGCCTGTCATGTAAAATCTATTTTTTTCAAATTTAAAAGCTTTCAATACATTCTCTATGGGTGTCTGTGGGCTTGCACTTACGCGCTTTCGTCATACGTGACGTAACCATGAACGTAACTAAGCAAATAGCGGCTAGCAGCGTCTCTGTTGCGACCTGCAGTGTGGCGTTATTTTATGTTTTTAATTTGTACACTTAGTGGCGTTATTTTATGTTTTTAATTTGTACACTTAGTTTACAAACATTCTGCCAACCATGGATTTCCAGTGGTGGGTTTTGGACTGATCTTGTTGATCGTGTACATACCCGCTACGAACGGACTAAATAATGAAAACGTTGCTGGCAGCGGAATCCAATACAGCTGGGAGACTTGGCTGGATGACAGAGTCCCGGACAGAGAAGTGGAGCCGGCCGGCTTCACCCTGGTCGGAGCGGAGCTCGATCTGACAGTCACAGGGAAAATCGATCCTGGTAAGAGAGCGACTCTGTACCCCCGAGCCCCGACATTGAACTGCTTTCTGTGTCACTGCGACCTTACTATCTGCCCCGTGAGTTCCCCCAATTGTTTGTTACCGTTGTGTACTGTTGATAATCACAAGTTTACTGGAGAACTGAGACCAAGTAGAGACTTTGGACAGGGTGGATATGGTATAATAAAGGCAGTTTATTCAGAGGTAAAGATATCTGGAATCGCGTGCACGGACTCGTTCGTCAAACTCTTAGGGAGCTATCTGAAGAGAGCCCCGAAAACATTGTGTGCTGACATTTTATACAATAAATGATGTAGGTTGAATCTAGTAGTTCTGATCTTCTGATTGGTCCTGATGAGTTGGGCGAGGTCCCCTCCACTGTTGCATTGGCTCTGAGTCGGGTTCTCTGTCTTCAAATGTTCAGCCTAAAGAGAGGGGATTTTTGTGTGTGTGTGTGTTTAACAGTGATGATGTGTGTGTGTGTGTGTGTGTGTCCTCAGAGCAAGAACTCGTGAGTTGGAAGAACTGAGAGACCTATGGCGTGGGTGTTGTCCTTGGCCACCTGCTGACAAGGCTGACAAGATAGGACTCTTTTGTCCATTGTTATAGGATAGGAACAGCATTGATTGAAAACAAACGCCCAACACAAAATGGGTCATGCACAAGATTTTAGTCAGACCAAGCTATAACATTATATATTTACTACGACAGTACATTCAACCAAAAGCTAATATAACAAAGGCATCAGAGATTATTTATAATCTGTCACAGAAACTGGAATCCATCTCCCCAGATCAGTCAATAAATGCTTCTGGTATTGATTTATATGCTGCCCCTGTCTTCATGTTGTTGCTGGACATATCTTTTTTTAAATGTGTGTAGGTCACCTAAATCATCAGAAAAATTGCCCCTCCTGAGAATTTTTTCAGGAGCCGCCACTGGTCACAGATACCTTCAAACAAAGGTAGGGGCGTGGATCAGAAAACCAGTCAGTATCTGGTGTGACCACCATTTGCCCCTCATGCAGCGCGACACATCTCCTTCAGATAGAGTTGATCAGGCTGTTCATTGTGGCCTGTGGAATGTTGTCCCACTCCTCTTCAATGGCTGTGCGAAGTTGCTGGATATTGGCGGGAACTGGAACACTGTCGTGCATGTCGATCCAGAGCATCCCAAACATGCTCAATGGATGACATGTCTGGTGAGAATACAGGCCATGGAAGAACTGGGACATTTTCAGCTTCCACGAATTGTGTACAGATCCATGTGACATGGGGCCGTGCATTATCATGCTGAAACATGAGGTGATGGCAGCGGATGAATGGCACGACAACGGGCCTCAGGATCTCGTCACGGTATCTCTGAACATGAGGTGATGGCGGCGGATGAATGGCACAGCAATGGGCCTCAGGATCTCATCACGGTATCTCTGTGCATTCAAATTGACATCGATAAAATGTAACTGTGTTGGTTGTCCGTAGCTTATGCCTGCCCATACCATAACCCCACCGCCACCATGGGGCACTCTGTTCACAATATTGACATCAGCAAACACGACGCCATACACACTGTCTGCCATCTGCCCGGTATAGTTGAAACCAGGATTCATCCGTGAAGAGCACACTTCTCCAGCGTGACAGTGGCCATCGAAGGTGAGCATTTGCCCACTGAAGTTGGTTACGACGGCATACTGCAGTCAGGTCAAGACCCTGGTGAGGACGACGAGCACGCAGATGAGCTTCCCTGAGAGGGTTTCTGAAATTTTGTGTAGAAATTCTTCGGTTGTGCAAAACCCACAGTTTCATCAGCTGTCTGGGTGACTGGTCTCAGACGATCCCGGAGGTGAAGAAGCCTGATGTGGAGGTCCTGGGCTGGCATGGTTACGTGTGGTCTGCGGTTTTGAGGCCAAATTCTCTAAAACGACGTTGGAGGCGGCTGGATTGTAGAGAAATTATCAGGCCAACGGCTCTGGTGGACATTCCTGCAGTCGTCATGCCAATTGCACCCTCCCTCAAAACATCTGTGGCATTGTGTTGTGTGACAAAATTGCACATTTTAGTGGCCTTTTATTGTCCCCAGCACAAGGTGCACCTGTGTAATGATCATGCTGTTTAATCAGCTCCTTGATATGCTACACCTGTCAGGTGGATGGGTTATCTTGGCTAACAGGGATGGAAACAAATTTGTGCTCAAAATTTGAGAGAAATAAGCTTTTTGTGCGTATGGAACATTTCTGGGATCTTTTATTTCAGCTCATGAAACATGACACTTTACATGTTGCGTTTATATTTTTGTTCAGTGCATTTAACATAGCAATCTGATGATCTGTTTAACATATCAGCTAACCACATATGCAGTGCTTTCGGGAAGTATTCAGACCCCTTGACTTTTTCCCCACATTTTGTTACGTTACAGCCTTATTCTAAAATTGATTAAAAAATAAATAAATCCTCATCAATCTACACACAATAACCCATAATGACAAAGCAAAAACAGGTTTTTAGAAATGTTTGCAAAGTAAAATTTTTAAAAAAGATCACATTTAAGTATTCAGACGCTTTACACAGTACTTTGTTGAAGCACCTTTGGCAGCGATTACAGCCTCGAGTCTTCTTGGGTATGACGCTACAAGCTTGGCACACCTGTATTTGGGGAGTTTCTCCCATTCTTCTCTGCAGATCCTCTCAAGCTCTGTCAGGTTGGATGGGGAGCGTCGCTGCACAGCTATTTTCACGTCTCTCCAGAGATGTTAGATCGGGTTCAAGTCCGGGCTCTGGCTGGGCCACTCAAGGACATTCAAAGACTTGTCCCGAAGCCACTCCTGCGTTGTCTTGACTGTGTGCTTAGGGTCGTTGTCCTGTTGGAAGGTGAACCTTCGCCCCAGTATGAGGTCCTGAGTGCTCTGGAGCAGGTTTTCATCAAGGTTCTCTCTGTACTTTGCTCCGTCAATCTTTGCCTCGATCCTGACTAGTCTCCCAGTCCCTGCTGCTGAAAAACATCCCCACAGCATGATGCTGCCACCACCATGCTTCACCGTAGGGATGGTGCCAGGTTTCCTCCAGACGTGACGCTTGGCATTCAGGCCAAATAGTTCAATATTGGTTTCATCAGACCAGAGAATCTTGTTTCTTATGGCCTAAGAGTCTTTAGGTGCCTTTTTGCAAACTCCAAGCGGGCTGTCATGTGCCTTTTTACTGAGGAGTGGCTTCCGTCTGGCCACTCTACCGTAAAGGCCTAAGTGGTCCTCTGTAGCTCAATTGGTAGAGCATGGCGCTTGTAACGCCAGGGTAGTGGGTTCGATCCCCAGGACCACCCATACGTAAAAATGTATGCACGCACGACTGTAAGTCGCTTTGGATAAAAGAGTCTGCTAAATGGCTTATTATTATTATTATTGGTGGAGTGCTGCAGAGGTGGTTGTCCTTCTGGAAGGTTCTCCCATCTCCACAGAGGAACTCTGGAGCTCTGTCAGTGACCATCGGGTTCTTGGTCACCTCCCTGACCAAGGCCCTTCTCTCCCGATTGCTCAGTTTGGCCGGGCGGCCAGCTCTAGGAAGAGTTTTGGTGGTTATTAACTTCTTTCATTTAAGAATGATGGAGGCTACTGTGTTCTTGGAGACCTTCAATGCTGCAGAAATGTTTTGGTACCCTTCCCCAGATCTGTGCCTCGACACAATCCTGTCTCGGAGCTCTACGGACAATTCCTTCGACCTCATGGCTTGGTTTTTGCTCTGACATGCACTGTCAACTGTGGGGACCTTATATAGACAGGTGTGTGCCTTTCCAAATCATGTCCAATCAATTGAATTTACCACAGGTGGACTCCAATCAAGTTGTAGAAACATCTCAAGGATGATCAATGGAAACAGGATGCACCTGCGCTCAATGTCGAGTCTCATAGCAAAGGGTCTGAATACTTATGTAAATAAGGTATTTGTCTTATTTACAAAAAAATTCTAAAAATCTGTTTTCTCTTGATCATTATGGGGTATTGTGTGTAGATTGATGAGGAAAAACATTTATTTAATCCTTTTTAGAATAACGCTGTAATGTAACAAAATGTGGAAAAAGGGAAGGGGTCTGAATACTTTCCGAATGCGCTGTATAGTAATCTGATCCATTTTAACAGATCGGCTAACCACATCATATGATATAGCCATCTGATGCCTGACCGACGTGGTACGCAACGCCTAAGCAGTTGGGCAGGAAGTCGACCGTTACTGTTGTCCTGTCTTATCCAGCTATATGACGACAGGACAACGTTGTTATGCGTCTCTTTTTAAAACCGACAAACTAACTTTCCATTGAGGGAGGATAGTTAACCACTACTATGAAACTAGTCCTTCTCCTATAAAGAGAAAAAAAAAACACCAGGGCAAGCAGCTTATTATTTCCCAATGTTTATTGTTGTAGCGACTGTTCCAGCAGTATAAAACATAACACGGCAGACTGACAGTGTTTATAGCACCACGGAGAACAAGACGTGAACGGACTGAAACCATGCAGATAAAACTACCATGGATACAACAGACAGGATCCTCTAGGCTACCAGAAAGACGATCATGTCTGTTCTACAATCCGTAGTGCCATCTGAACGTCAGCAACGTGATGGTTCCTCCTGGTTGTTGTCTACATCAGGAGAGGAGGGAGGAAGGGGAAGGGGAGGGGGGAGCGTGTGTGTGTGTGTTTCCCACAACCTTGTCAGAATGGCCCTCATGGGTAGTACAGTGTGTGCAGACGGTGGCTTTCCCTGGGCTGCTAGGAGACGGTGGCTTTCCCTGGGCTGCTAGGAGACGGTGGCTTTCCCTGGGCTGCTAGGAGACGGTGGCTTTCCCTGGGCTGCTAGGAGACGGTCGCTTTCCCTGGGCTGCTAGGAGACGGTGGCTTTCCCTGGGCTGCTAGGAGACGGTGGCTTTCCCTGGGCTGCTAGGAGACGGTGAGGTCTGAAGACACCACAGGCACCATGACACTGCAGTAACATGCCCACAGCCAGGCATCGTCATGTCAATAATAGATTTAGATCATGAAGATGGTCTGTCAACATGTCAATAGTAATAGATTTAGATCATCAAGATGGTCTGTCAACATGTCAATAGTAATAGATTTAGATGATCAAGATGGTCTGTCAACATGTCAATAGTAATAGATTTAGATGATCAAGATGGTCTGTCAACATGTCAATAGTAATAGATTTAGATGATGAAGATGGTCTGTCAACATGTCAATAGTAATAGATTTAGATGATGAAGATGGTCTGTCAACATGTCAATAGTAATAGATTTAGATCATCAAGATGGTCTGTCAACATGTCAATAGTAATAGATTTAGATCATCAAGATGGTCTGTCAACATGTCAATAGTAATAGATTTAGATCATCAAGATGGTCTGTCAACATGTCAATAGTAATAGATTTAGATCATCAAGATGGTCTGTCAACATGTCAATAGTAATAGATTTAGATCATCAAGATGGTCTGTCAACATGTCAATAGTAATAGATTTAGATCATGAAGATGGGTGAAAGTAAACATTGCAGGCTGATGGAATAACCTAAACTCTGGGGGAGGTGATATGGGGACTATGGTTGTAGTAGGAGGGTAGTGGGATGTACAGGGTTAATCATCGCTGCATGGGATCCATAGTGCAACAGGCAGGTATGATCTGATGTTCATACACAACAGGCAGGTATGATCTGACGTTCACACACACACAACAGGCAGGTATGATCTGATGTTCACACACACACAACAGGCAGGTATGATCTGACGTTCACACACAACAGGCAGGTATGATCTGACGTTCACACACAACAGGCAGGTATGATCTGACGTTCACACACAACAGGCAGGTATGATCTGATGTTCATAGACACACAACAGGCAGGTATGATCTGATGTTCATAGACACACAACAGGCAGGTATGATCTGATGTTCATACACACAACAGGCAGGTATGATCTGATGTTCACACACAACAGGCAGGTATGATCTGACGTTCACACACAACAGGCAGGTATGATCTGACGTTCATACACACACAACAGGCAGGTATGATCTGATGTTCACACACAACAGGCAGGTATGATCTGATGTTCACACACACACAACGGGCAGGTATGATCTGACGTTCACACACACACAACAGGCAGGTATGATCTGACGTTCACACACACACACAACGGGCAGGTATGATCTGACGTTCACACACACACAACAGGCAGGTATGATCTGACGTTCATACACACACAACAGGCAGGTATGATTTGACGTTCACACACAACAGGCAGGTATGATCTGACGTTCACACACACAACAGGCAGGTATGATCTGACGTTCATACACACACAACAGGCAGGTATGATCTGACGTTCACACACACAACAGGCAGGTATGATCTGACGTTCACACACACACAACAGGCAGGTATGATCTGACGTTCACACACAACAGGCAGGTATGATCTGATGTTCATACACACACAACAGGCAGGTATGATCTGACGTTCACACACAACAGGCAGGTATGATCTGACGTTCACACACAACAGGCAGGTATGATCTGACGTTCACACACACACAACAGGCAGGTATGATCTGATGTTCACACACACACAACAGGCAGGTATGATCTGACGTTCATAGACACACAACAGGCAGGTATGATCTGACGTTCACACATAACAGGCAGGTATGATCTGACGTTCACACACACACAACAGGCAGGTATGATCTGATGTTCACACATAACAGGCAGGTATGATCTGACGTTCACACACACACAACAGGCAGGTATGATCTGATGTTCACACACAACAGGCAGGTATGATCTGACGTTCACACACAACAGGCAGGTATGATCTGACGTTCACACACAACAGGCAGGTATGATCTGACGTTCACACACAACAGGCAGGTATGATCTGACGTTCACACACAACAGGCAGGTATGATCTGATGTTCATAGACACACAACAGGCAGGTATGATCTGATGTTCATACACACAACAGGCAGGTATGATCTGATGTTCACACACAACAGGCAGGTATGATCTGACGTTCACACACAACAGGCAGGTATGATCTGACGTTCATACACACACAACAGGCAGGTATGATCTGATGTTCACACACAACAGGCAGGTATGATCTGATGTTCACACACACACAATGGGCAGGTATGATCTGACGTTCACACACACACAACAGGCAGGTATGATCTGACGTTCACACACACACACACACAACGGGCAGGTATGATCTGACGTTCACACACACACAACAGGCAGGTATGATCTGACGTTCATACACACACAACAGGCAGGTATGATCTGACGTTCACACACACAACAGGCAGGTATGATCTGACGTTCACACACACACAACAGGCAGGTATGATCTGACGTTCATACACACACAACAGGCAGGTATGATCTGACGTTCACACACACAACAGGCAGGTATGATCTGACGTTCACACACACACAACAGGCAGGTATGATCTGACGTTCACACACAACAGGCAGGTATGATCTGATGTTCATACACACACAACAGGCAGGTATGATCTGACGTTCACACACAACAGGCAGGTATGATCTGACGTTCACACACAACAGGCAGGTATGATCTGACGTTCACACACACACAACAGGCAGGTATGATCTGATGTTCATACACACACAACAGGCAGGTATGATCTGATGTTCACACACAACAGGCAGGTATGATCTGATGTTCACACACACACAACAGGCAGGTATGATCTGACGTTCATACACACAACAGGCAGGTATGATCTGACGTTCACACATAACAGGCAGGTATGATCTGACGTTCACACACACACAACAGGCAGGTATGATCTGATGTTCACACATAACAGGCAGGTATGATCTGACGTTCACACACACACAACAGGCAGGTATGATCTGATGTTCACACACAACAGGCAGGTATGATCTGACGTTCACACACAACAGGCAGGTATGATCTGACGTTCACACACAACAGGCAGGTATGATCTGACGTTCACACACAACAGGCAGGTATGATCTGACGTTCACACACAACAGGCAGGTATGATCTGACGTTCACACACACAACAGGCAGGTATGATCTGACGTTCATAGACACACAACAGGCAGGTATGATCTGACGTTCACACACACACAACAGGCAGGTATGATCTGACGTTCATACACACACAACAGGCAGGTATGATCTGATGTTCATAGACACACAACAGGCAGGTATGATCTGATGTTCATAGACACACAACAGGCAGGTATGATCTGACGTTCATACACAACAGGCAGGTATGATCTGACGTTCATACACACACAACAGGCAGGTATGATCTGACGTTCATACACACACAACAGGCAGGTATGATCTGACGTTCACACACACACAACAGGCAGGTATGATCTGACGTTCACACACACACAACAGGCAGGTATGATCTGACGTTCACACACAACAGGCAGGTATGATCTGATGTTCATACACAACAGGCAGGTATGATCTGATGTTCATACACACAACAGGCAGGTATGATCTGATGTTCATACACAACAGGCAGGTATGATCTGATGTTCACACACAACAGGCAGGTATGATCTGATGTTCACACACACAACAGGCAGGTATGATCTGACGTTCATACACACACAACAGGCAGGTATGATCTGACGTTCACATGTTCATTTAATTAATGCTCTGGGTGAAACCTAAGAAACAAAACAGACAGAAAAGCCCAACAACAACAACAACATTGTTTTAAAAGACAAAAGGCCAGGATTAAAGGCAATGTTTACCCGTTCGCAAGAGATCACATTCGTGTTTCAATCGTCAATGACCTTTTTAAATGTCAACTAGAACGTGGTTCCGGGTGGAAAAAGGAAGGCGTTCTCCGCTCTAGAACCACTGCATCACCTCACGTCGTCTTCACCACGTAACGGTCCGAAGTCGTGCACTACACAGGGGATAGGGTGTCCTTGGGGATGGGCCTGTAGCCTCTGGACAGGGGGGGGGGGCTGGTACTTCAGAGTCAGATGTTTAGTCCCAAATGGCACCCTATTCCCTATATAGTGCACTACTTTAGACCAGAGAATGACACCCTATTCCCTATATAGTGCACTACTTTAGACCAGAGCCCTATGGCACCCTATTCCCTATATAGTGCACTACTTTAGACCAGAGCCCTATGGCACCCTATTCCCTATATAGTGCACTACTTTAGACCAGAGCCCTATGGCACCCTATTCCCTATATAGTGCACTACTGCTGACCAGAGCGGCTCTGGTGAAAAGTAGTCTCGCCGTATAGGGCAGGGGTGTCAAACTCATTCCACGGAGGGCCCTAGCGTCTGCTGGTTTTTGGTTCATCCTTTCAATTCAGACCTAGACAACCAGGTGAGGGGAGTTCCTTACTAAGACCTAGACAACCAGGTGAGGAGAGTTCCTCACTAATTAGTGACCTTAATTCATCAATTAAGTACAGGGGAGGAGTGAAAACCCAGCAGACACTCAGGCCCTCCATGGGAATGAGTTTGAAACGTGATATAGGGAATAGGTTGGCCATTCGGGACGCGTCACCAACCGGTCCAGGTCCAGTCTGCTGGTTGAGCTGTTTGATCATGAGGTATGTTGTTTTATATAGGGGGGGGGGGGGGATCATGGTGCTGCTGCTCCCGTAATGCAGATATACATCCTTCATACAAAACATGGCTGCTGTGGCAGAGCAATAATAAAACCTAATTCAGTTCTGCCACCTACACCCTGAAGTGTCCACTTCGTTCACTCCCCCCCATCATGGATCTGAAGTGGACTAGTGTTAGTAATATGGTGGAAACTCCCTCCCATCCAAGCTGATGCTTCCACCTATCTAATATTTATAAATCCATGAGGGGAAGTGCTTACATCGGGGACGAGGAGAGGATCAGTCCCAAAAGGGCACCCTATTCCCTATATAGTGCACTACGTTTATAAGATTTTTTAATAAAAAAAATAGTACCCTATATAGGGAATAGGGTGCCATTGGAGATACTGCCTGGCTGAGCGTGTACTCTGCCAACGGGCCTCCAGGCCCATTAAAACAGGACTGAGGGGTTGGTAGTCGTATCAGACAGACAGAAGAAAAGCATGTGTCAAAGTTAAAAACAAACATTCTGTACAAACATATCCACGGTTTGGTTTTTTTGTTTTTAAAGCAGGGGGGAAAACTGAACAGTTAAAAAAAATAGTGCAACTTCAAGCTTCTTCTTGTTAAGTGAAACTTTCTCTTCTGCTACATGATGCTGAGGGACAATCTGAAGGCACCCAGTTGTTTGCGCCGTCGCCATGGAGACAGAGGGAGGAGCATCACCACGGTTACCATACAGTCACTCTGGAGACGGATGGGGGGGACAGTCAGGTTCCTGCAGAGAGAAAGAGGGGGAGAGAGAGAGGAATGTTTGTGATAAGCAATCATCTATAACCGTACAACGTATGCACGGCTCCAGATGAAGGATACTTCGGCATACTATTGGCTACCTGACTGTCAGAATGTATACAAAAAACAACAACAGGAAGTAAAGTCATTACCCAGTATAAAGTCGCGCCACCACGGCCCGGTCAGGCCCCTCCCACGCGATTTTCTCATTACTTTCGCCGGCGGCGGGGTTGGCGATTGGCTCGTGGCGTTCCCAGAATTGTTGCGTTTGCCTCTCCTCTTCCCGGCTCGGACCCGGTTGTGCTCCTGAACCTCCTGCGCCGAGCCGCTAGACTCCTTCCAGGGAACTCTCCTCTTCCTTCTCTCCGTTTTCCCAGCTCTGCCCTCCCCGTCCCTTCTCTCCTCCTGTCTGGTCCCGTCGGGGCAGTACGCGTCGTCTAGATTGACGGTGCAGACGTCCCACTCCTCCTCAGCGGTGGACTCTGTGTCGGGGGAGTTGATCTTCTTGAGGAACACGCAACACTCCTTCAAAGTCTCCGGACTCCAGGCTTTAGAGCTGAGACACTGCTGTTTGGTGAGGCCCGTCAGCTGGT
The DNA here is from genome assembly GCA_031479575.1 of Coregonus ussuriensis. Taxonomy (NCBI): domain Eukaryota; kingdom Metazoa; phylum Chordata; class Actinopteri; order Salmoniformes; family Salmonidae; genus Coregonus; species Coregonus ussuriensis. The sequence goes on along the minus strand of CM062494.1, from coordinate 141,500,476 downwards.
CAGTCAGGTGGACGGGGCTGCGGGGCTGACTGGTCTCTGAGGAGGCAGGTAGACGGTGGTGATGTGGAGAACAGGTGAGCTCCTCCCTGGGCTGAGCAGAGGGCCGTACCTGGCCAGGTGAGCTGCCTACCTCCACCGGCCTCCTCCTCCTCCTCCAGACCGCCTGGCTGTACCTCAGCCTGTTGGGCCGCTTGGCTCTGAGGGTCCTGGTGAGGAACTTCTCTCTGACTCTGAGCAGAGTGGTTCTGTACATCCTGAGGGCCCGGACCTTCCTCCATGGAGCTCTGATACGCAGCCCTCCTGGCGCCGGCCTCGCAGTGAACAGACACCGCCTGGCGTTCAGCTCGTTTCCACGTTGGAGCCGCTCCTGGGCCAGACGGAGCTGGGCGGGGCTCTTTGGCACAGCTTTGGCAAACTTCTTGATGTGTTTGCGTAGTCGCGCGGTCTGCGGGCTGGGAAAGACGCTCCCCCTGCTGGCGGCCCGTGGGTAGTGCAGGAGCTCGTAGGGGTTTCGGGAGCTAGTCTTCTTCACGATGCCCAGAGACTGAGTCTCAGTGGTCTGCATGAACCAGGAGGCCAGCCTCTCCACGCTGCAGCGCCGGTCAAACAGCATCCGCACCGCCGACCCCACCTCTGGCTTCCAGGAGGGCGAGGAGTCGTCGTCGTTGAGTCTCTGCTTGGCGGACATGGTCGTCCCCATCCTGGTGGTGTGGGCGGTAGCGGAGGAGACCCAGCTGTGGGATATGAGGCGGATCCTGCGAGCCAGCTCCTGGTTCAGGCTGTCCTGGTCGGAGGAGACGGGCCACCACCTCAACGCCTCGCTGGAGCAGGCTGGGAAGATGGAGTCTACCGAAACCCCCGCCACATGGCTCAGGTCCTCACGCAACACCCCTCCTCTTCCCTCGCTCCTCCTCTCCTCCCTCCCAGAGAGCAGCTCCTCCTGCCCTGGGGTGTCCTCTCCTCCTCCCCCCTCCTCCTCCTCCTTCCTCCTGCGCTGGCTGCCCTTGTTGCTGGCCCTGTTGATCAGTAGCTGTCTAGATCGGCGCAGCAGGGCGGTACTGTGGCTCAGGGACCTAGAGGTGGAGGTGGCTACAGAGTGAAGCAGGTACACTGATGGCTTCCTCACCCTCACAGAGTGACGCACCGCTAACAGAGGAGGAGTCTGGATCTGTCGCTCCCGCTCTCCATCCCTGGACTTTGTCGTTCTCTCTGTCTGCATCTGAGTGGCGTCCTCGCTAGTCGGAGTGCTGCCGATTTTCCTGGGCTCTTTGGAAGGCTGGGGTTCAGGAAGGAGGGCTTTCCGCCGACAGAGCATCTCCGGAGATTTCCTGGCGGTGTCCCGGTTCATGTGGATCTTGCGTTGCCGCGGCGACACGGTGGTGACGGTAACGGAGATTCCGGAGATCTTGACCTTGGCGGGTCTCCCTGGGCGACGCATGGCCGCGGCACACTGCAGCTTCTGGCACTTGATGTTGCTGCTGCTGTTGCTGGCGAACCTCCTCTCCTTCACCGGTCTGACGAAGTTTAGATCCATCAGCTTCACTGTAGCCTGGAGACAAGCAGCCTCCTCTGACACGGTCCTCTTGGTCCTGTGGGAGCGTCCGTACACCACGGTGATCTTCAGGTTTCTGTTAGCTGGGTCTGTCTCCTGGCAGCCTGGGACAGCGCTGCTCCCCTCCCCGGTGCTGCAGCCTAATCCACTGGACCGGTCCTGACCACCCTGCCTGGAGCCACAGCTCAGCTCCACACCCCTTTGCTTGGGCGGGCGGCCGATCGGCCTCTTGGCCCTCTTCTCCAGCTGGGGGCCCAGCTTCTTGGGCCGTCCCGGACGTCTCTTCGGGGGGGTGGTTTCACGGATAGGCGGCGGGCCGTCTCCGTTCAGGGACCCGGGGGAGCGTTTGGGCGGGCTACCCCCCTCTCCTCCTCTCGCTCCACACAGCTTTGGTGATGACGATACGGTGTCCTTGGGTGGACTCTTGGTCTGGAGGGGACTCTTGGTTTTAGGTGGATTGTGGGTCTTCTCTGGGGTCTTCTCCGGGGTTCCAGCCCATGATGACTCCTCACAGGGGTCAAAGGTCTCCTGTCCATACCAGCTGGATCCCGGTGCAGCCGCCTTCAGGGTGTACCTCACCCCCTCCTCACCCACTACTGCAGAGACAAACATCAGCTTGATGGGGCTGGTGTACTGAGGCTGCTCTGTGGGGACCTCACCCTCTGGCCTGGAGGCTGTCTGAGGGCTCTCTGGTTGGGACTGGGAGTCGGGGTCCTGACCCTGGGGTTGGGCTGGGGCGGAGCGTAAGCGCACGTAAGGTCTGGCAGCGCTGAGCCTAACGTCTGCCTTGTTCTGGGAGCGGTGTTTAGGGGGACTCTGCTGCTTGGAGGAAGCTGCAGTGACGGGAATCACCTGACCCCGTCTTTGTGACTCACTGTCTGAACTCTGACCTCCTGCTGTTGATCCACAGCCTCTGCCTCCCCTCCTCTCCCGACTGACAACCTCAGGAGTGGATGCCAGCAGTAATTCCTCTTCTCTTGCTTCGCCCGACCCCTCAGCCGTGTCTGTGGCCAAGGATGGGGAGTCTGTGTGATTGGTGGTGGGGGCATTTAGTGGTGGCCGGTCCTTTGGCGTCCTCTGGGCGGAGAAGATTCTCTCTGAGAAACAGGCAGCAAAATACATCTTCCTGGGCTCTGTGACGTAGGAGGAGAACCGCTGGGGAGGGACGATGTTCCTCCTCCCGGACCTCCCAGCCTCGCTGCTCCTCTCCACCACCTTGCTGCTTCCTGGCTGGGATCTCCTGCCTCTCCTGGTTCTGCAGGGGGAGGAAGGGCTACTCCTGGCTGACACCCTGCTACTGTCCTTGCTGCAGCCTGCTGTTTCTGGTGTCTCCTCTTCCTCGCTACTCCTCTCAGGAAGACCACTGCCATGGTCACAGGCGCTGCCGGTACTACCTGGTTTCACCTCCTCTCTCCTCTTCTTCTCAGAGAGGTCACTCCTATTGCTTTCCTGACAGGTGACGTTCCAGCTGTCAGGTTTGTGTTTGTCCTCCTGTGGGTGACTCTGTTGTGTAGAGGAGAGGACTGGGGGTTTGTCCTCCTGTGGGTGACTCTGTTGTGTAGAGGAGAGGACTGGGGGTTTGTCCTCCTGTGGGTGACTCTGTTGTGTAGAGGAGAGGACTGGGGGTTTGTCCTTCATCTCCTCCTTCACGCTGACTCTGTCCTTCGTAACTCTCACTGGACCTGCCTCCTCTGTCACCCTCTCCATCTCACCCTCCTTCACCCTCTCTCCCTCCCTCACCCTCTCCATCTCTCCCTCCACCTCTGCTGTAACGAGGGTTGGTTCAGGTATAAAAGGGGTTGGTTCAGGTGAGGAGCAGGTAGAAGAGGGCGTGGCACTGCGGCTCTTGTTCTTCCCTAGCAACGGCCTCCTCCTGCACAGCGATTGGTTCAGCCTGGCCAGCTCCCGTTTGATTAGCACGGTCTGTCGCCGGGTGGACGGCTGGTTGGGCAAAGTCGTCATGGCAGCCAGGGCCTCCTGTCGCCGCCGGGAACGCGTCCGGGGTGGCCGGCTCTCGTTGTTGTCATGGCGATGCAACAGGTCGTTTAGGCTGTAGTCGCTGCCGCCACCCGTGTTCAGAACGGTGGTGATGATCTCACTCAGGTGGGCGTCGGCCTGAGACTCCGCTATGTGCTGATTGGCCGAGGTCGTCAGGTGGGGATCATTTTCTAGGTTGTGATTGGCTAAGGCAGAGCTGAGGGGCGGGTCCTTCTCCTGGGGTCTGATTGTCTTTAGTTTGTCACTGAAGCGCTCCACCAGGTCCTGTTGCTCCCCACTGCACCCCTCCTCCTCCTCCTCCTCCTCGTTCTCCTGCTGCAGAAGAGAGGGAGGCTTGTCTTCCTCCTTCCCGTCCATGTCTGAGGGGATGGGGGAGAGAGGGGGAGGAGAGCGGCTGCGGGATCGCTCTCTCTTGAGGACAGGGCACTCGCTTCCTCCTCCTCCCTGGGCTGTGGGTCTGACCGGGGCCAGGTAGGTGTGTTCTGGGCAGCAAGAGGTGCAGGATCGGGGGTTGGGGTGGGAGCGGGCCTGGGGGTTGGGGTTGGGGTGGGAGCAGGGCTGGGGGTTGGGGTGGGAGCAGGGCTGGGGCTGGGGGTTGGGGTGGGAGCAGCAGACAGAGGCCACGGGACAGACTGAGGGGTTAGGGCACAGAGCGGAGGATGAAAGCGAGGAGGAGGAGGAGGTGAAAGTGCAGAGAGAAGAGGATGTGGTGGAGGAGGAGGAGTGGACTCCAGTGGTAATGTGTCCCAGGGCTAGGCTCTGGCAACACAGGCAGTGGAGGCTCTTGAGGCAGTAACAGACTGGAGGCAGCCTGCAGCGCTGCACACAGCAACAGCCTGGACCAGCTGGTGTCTTCCAGTCAGTCTGCTGATGTGAGGCGCCAGCGGCACTATGGCTCCCACAGTCAGTAAAGGGGAAGGAAGGAGGAGGAGAGGAAGTGTCCTTCTGTTGTTTGGCCACCAGGTGGCTGCAGAGAGGGTCTGGGGGCGGGACGAGGCGGCGATGGGCGTCCCTGTAGGCCAATGATTGGCGGTGCTGCTGGTGGGCGAGCCTCAGGATTCGCTGGAGCAGAGAGCGGTGGGCGGGGCATAAAGAGGAGCGGACCGCCTCCAGAGCAGAGCTCCTCCCACTTGGGGCCTCAGGCATCCCAGCATCCTCTGCTTCCCTCTGGGGCTCATCGGTAACCATGGGCAACAGGGAGCTAGAGAGACAGGAAACATCTTGATTTATTAAAACTAACCACAAACTAAACAGAAGGACTCCTTCACATGAAGATTCATTACAGAACCGGTTTATTCATGAAGGCAGAGAAGGCTTGTAGCAACGCTCAAACCAACGCAGAACAGACGGTCAACAACACTAACCCACCAATCAACTAAACACAAAACACTGGTGTATCATACAGGCAAATCAACTTCAGTTAGCAAGCAAATTCATCTCGACTATAAAACAAATACATGTATTTCTTTCCAAAAAAAACATTAGTGAAACAAATGCGTTTTACTGGGACAGACGGGGAAGGTCGACGCCATAGTTATCACATCACCGTCACGCCACTGCCGTGTTCCAGAACAGTCGATCACACAACTCTTATTTGATTCTAGAACTCTTAAGCCTGATCAGACAAATCATTTCAACCTGACTATTGAACAATAACAGCGTTTTGCAGTGCTTAGCTTACTGATGGCCGTTATCAACAGACCACTAGTCTATTAGAGAGGTTCCCAAACTGTGTTGCTTTGTGACCCACCATCAGTTGAGCGGTCATAAAACATAACCAGACCAATAATAAGTAAAGAATTTATGAATAAAACCCTCTTGTTAAAAATGTGTGATCAATTTGAAATGTACTGTTGAATTCTACAATTATTTGTAACAATGCAGGGGGGTTTTCTGGATCAAAAAGGTGGTGGGTGCGTCAATGGGCGGTCGGTCGTCATCTTGGCAGTGGAGAGAATGTTGCCGTTTTAAAGCCAATTTCCTGCAATTCTACACACGTTGCCATGGAGACGAGAGGCTAATGCTGTGTTCTAATGCTGGAACATAACATCAATGGAGGCCTGATTTTGTCTAGCTTTTATTCAGGTGATTGTTAGTTCTCAAAGATAATAGGCTGTTGTTTAAATATCTAGGTCCATTATCTCTTCTACCTACTTTGTATTTGGTCTTAGTCGTTTAAGTTTACACTGAAAGCGCTTTTCCATCCCCAAAATGTCATTTGTACATTTGTAAAACACAATTTTATATTTTGCAATAAAAAACAAAGACAAAAAAAAGTAATCAAGCCCCGACCCACAAGTGGGCCCCGACCCACAGTTTGGGAACCACTGTATTAGCGTGCCAGCTTCTTCCCTGATTCAGTCAACAACATCACCTCCTAGTGGCCTAATGGGGCAAGTACTGGGTACAATAAATACATTATTAATTTAACATTTAAATCACCAACCCATGCATTTGGAACAGAACAACACGTTTCACATTGTATCAAAGTGCCTCTTTACAGATCAATGTAACACAATCAAAAAAACATTTAAATCACAAACCTGAAGCAACATGTAGAAGGAAAGACGGCCGAGCAGCCACTTAACACTTCACTACAATTACAAAACATTTATGCATAAAATAACCAACTGATTTCTGTTAAAGTATTTTTTTTTAAAGATCCAGTGCATTCGGAAAGTATTCAGACCCCTTGACTTTTTCCACATTGTTACATTACAGCCTTATTTCTAAAATTTATAAAATTGTTTTTTTCCATTATCAATCTACACACAATACCCCATAATGACAAAGTGAAAAACAGGTTTTTAGATATCACATTTACATAAGTATTCAGACCCTTTACACAGTACTTTGTTGAAGCACCTTTGGCAGCGATTACAGCCTCGAGTCTTCTTGGGTATGACGCTACAAGCTTGGCACACCTGTATTAGGGGAGTTTCTCCCATTCTTCTCTGCAGATCCTCTCAAGCTCTGTCAGGTTGGATGGGGAGCGTCGCTGCACAGCTATTTTCAGGTCTCTCCAGAGATGTTCGATCGGGTTCAAGTCCGGGCTCTGGCTGGGCCACTCAAGGACATTCAGAGACTTGTCCCGAAGCCACTCCTGCATTGTCTTGGCTGTGTGCTTAAGGTTGTTGTTCTGTTGGAAGGTGAACCTTCACCCCAGTCTGAGGTCCTGAGCGCTCTGGAGCAGGTTTTCATCAAGGATCTCTCTGTACTTTGCTCCGTCAATCTTTGCCTCGATCCTGACTAGTCTCCCAGTCCCTGCCGCTGAAAAACATCCCCACAGTATGATGCTGCCACCACCATGCTTCACCATAGGGATGGTGCCAGGTTTCCTCCAGTCAAGACGCTTGGCATTCAGGCCAAAGAGTTCAATCTTGGTTTCATCAGACCAGAGAATCTTGTTTCTCATGGTCTGAGTGTCTTTAGGTGCCTTTTGGCAAACTCCAAGCGGGCTGTCATGTGCCTTTTTACTGAGGAGTGGCTTCCGTCTGGCCACTCTACCGTAAAGGCCTGATTGGTGGAGTGCTGCAGAGATGGTTGTCCTTCTGGAAGGTTCTCCCATCTCCACAGAGGAACTCTGGAGCTCTTCAGAGTGACCATCGGGTTCTTGGTCACCTCTCTGACCAAGGCCCTTCTTCCCCGATTGCTCAGTTTGGCCGGGCGGCCAGCTCTAGGAAACGTTTTGGTGGTTATTAACTTCTTCCATTTAAGAATGATGGACGCCACTGTGTTCTTGTGGACCTTCAATGCTGCAGAAATGTTTTGGTACCCTTCCCCAGATCTGTGCTTTGACACAATCCTGTCTCGGAGCTCTACGGACAATTCCTTCGACCTCATGGCTTGGTTTTTGCTCTGACATTCACTGTCAACTGTGGGACCTTATATAGAAAGGTGTGTGCCTTTCCAAATCATGTCCATTCAATTGAATTTACCACAGGTGGACTCCAATCAAGTTGTAGAAACATCTCAAGGATGATCAATGGAAACAGGATGCATCGGAGCTCAATTTCGAGTCTCATAGTAAAGGGTCTGAATACTTATGTAAATAAGGTATTTCTGTTTTTTATTTGTAATAAATTTGCACAATAAAAATCTAAACCTGTTTTCGCTTTGTCATTATGAGGTATTGTATGTAGATTGCTGAGAATAAAAAAATATTAGATACATTTTAGAATAAAGCTGTAACGTAACAAAATGTGTAAAAGGTCAAGGGGTCTGAATACTTTCCGAAGGCGCTGTCTGTTGACAGTATAGAACAGGAAAACTAACCGATCTAAACCCCCTGAAGATGTTTACAAGCAAGGCGGTTACCGGTAGAGGAGTGTAACCATGGTAATAACGCAAGAGAACCCTGTCTGAGTTTGGGTTCTGTCAACTACAATAGAACTTTGTTATCCATTCTCCATTATAGAACTGAAACTGATTTTTGCTGAACCTAATACTAAATACTTGTTACACCAAAAAAGCTCTTAAAAATATATAATCCAGTCTGATCCTGATAAATGCAAGCTATGTGAGACTGACCTGAAGGCCTGGTAGATCCAGAGCATGAAGATATCCTGAGTTAGTAAGTAATGTAAAAGACTGGATTTGAATTGCACTTCGACTGAGTGTGCACTCACCAGGAGGGGAGGGGACTGAGTGTGCACTCACCAGGAGGGCAGTGGCGTGTTCCCAGAGAGTTGAGACTACACCGCCTAGCCTAGCGTCAGGCAGGTAGGTACAGAGCCATGTGATAGTGTCCCAAATGGCACCCTATTCCCTATGTAGTGCACTACTTTAGACCAGAGAATGGCACCCTATTCCCTATGTAGTGCACTACTTTTGACCAGCGCACCTGTCCTGCCAGATGGGCAAGTGCCTTTGAGAGCTTAAAAGTCCAATTGCAGCCGTTTAATTTTTTTTACTCTTATCAAATCATTTCTGGGTAACAAGTACTTTACTGTGATTGATTGTTTTCAATTAAAAATGGTCAACATAAAAAAAACAGCTTCTTAGCAAACAGAAATTTCTCAAGAAATAATTTGAATAGGACTGGCTGGGAGTGGTCTAAGTGGGGAGAGAGAAGTGAAAACTAGCTGTTATTGGCAGAGAGGTTTCGAACTCTCCTTCCTATTGGTCTAGCTGTGGCTAGCGACTGGAACGAGCTGCAAAAAACACTCAAACTGGACAGTTTTATCTCTTCATAGTTTTATCTCCAGAGTGGCTCAGTGGTCTAAGGCGCTGCATCTCAGTGCTTGAGGCGTCACTACAGACCGAGTGGCTCAGTGGTCTAAGGCACTGCATCTCAGCGGTCTAAGGCACTGCATCTCAGCGGTCTAAGGCACTGCATCTCAGTGCTTGAGGCGTCACTACAGACCGAGTGGCTCAGTGGTCTAAGGCACTGCATCTCAGCGGTCTAAGGCGCTGCATCTCAGTGCTTGAGGCGTCACTACAGACCCCCTGGTTCGATTCCAGGCTGTATCGCAACCGGCCGTGATTGGGGAGTCCCATAGGGCGGCGCACAATTGGCCCAGCGTCGTCCGGGTTTGGCCGGTGTAGGCCGTCATTGTAAATAAGAATCTGTTCTTAACTGACTTGCCGAGTTAAATAAAGGTTAAATAAAGGTTAAATAAATGTACTAAATCCCCCCCCCAAAAAAACCTCCGTCCAAAACAGGCTGAAATTTCAGGAGGTCTTTTCAAACAGCTCTTACTCTTAAAGGGCATTAGCATAATTTTCACAGTATTATTCCAACCTCAGTGTGGAAATATATATATAAAAACACAGGAAAATCACATTTTTGACTGCATTGGGCCTTTAATGTCAATCCCTGAAAGGCCCTGGTCAAAAGTAATGAACACTATTCACCCCCCCAAAGTCAATACTTTGTAGAGCCACCTTTTGCAGCAATTAAAGCTGCAAGTCTCTTGGGGTATGTCTCTATAAGCTTGGCACATCTAGCCACTGGGATTTTTGCCCATTCTTCAAGGCAAAACTGCTCCAGCTCCTTCAAGTTGGATGGGTTCCGCTGGTGTACAGCAATCTTTAAGTCATACCACAGATTCTCAATTGGATTGAGGTCTGGGCTTTGACTAGGCCATTCCAAGACATTTAAATGTTTCCCCTTAAACCACTCGAGTGTTGCTTTAGCAGTATGCTTAGGGTCATTGTCTTGCTGGAAGGTGAACCTCCGTCCCCAGTCTCAAATCTCTGGAAGACTGAAACAGGTTTCCCTCAAGAATTTCCCTGTATTTTGCGCCCTCCTTCATTCTTTCAATTCTGACCAGTTTCCCAGTCCCTGCCGATGGAAAAACATCCCCACAGCATGATGCTGCCACCACCATGCTTCACTGTGGGGATGGTGTTCTCGGGGTGATGAGAGGTGTGGGGTTTGCGCCAAACATAACGTTTTCCTTCATGGCCAAAAAGGTCAATTTTAGTTTCATCTGACCAGAGTACCGTCTTCCATATGTTTGGGGAGTCTCCCACATGCCTTTTGGCGAACTTACAAAAATGTATAATAAACTGTTTTTTGCTTTGTCATTATGGGGTATTGTGTGTAGATTGATGAGGGGGGGAAAAAAACAATTTAATCAATTTTAGAATAAGACTAATGTAACAAAATATGGAAAAAATCAAGGGGTCTGAATACTTCCCGAATGCACTGTAGGTGGAGACAGGCACTGTTTAGTTTAGTACTTTAGCCACCAGGGTCACCAGAGTTAGTTAATGCCATAATAGAAGCAGAGTCTGATATCTCTCTCTCACACACACACACACCAGGTACAAAATACAGTACAGGACAAAACACACAGCCATGGATCAAAACACACAGCTGCCATGGATCAAAACACACCTGCCATGGATCAAAACACAGCTGCCATGGATCAAAACACAGCTGCCATGGATCAAAACACAGCTGCCATGGATCAAAACACACAGCTGCCATGGATCAAAACACACAGCTGCCATGGATCAAAACACAGCTGCCATGGATCAAAACACACAGCCATGGATCAAAACACAGCTGCCATGGATCAAAACACACAGCTGCCATGGATCAAAACACAGCTGCCATGGATCAAAACACACAGCTGCCATGGATCAAAACACACAGCTGCCATGGATCAAAACACACAGCTGCCATGGATCAAAACACAGCTGCCATGGATCAAAACACAGCTGCCATGGATCAAAACACACAGCTGCCATGGATCAAAACACAGCTGCCATGGATCAAAACACAGCTGCCATGGATCAAAACACAGCTGCCCATCTTCCCTGCCAAAGCCACAAAGGCAGGTTGTATAGGCTAGATTCGGGCTGGGCGATATGGACAAAATATCACATTATTTTTCACTGTATTTTTATGTTTTTGAATAATAAAAGTTCTAAATATGCTGTCTAAATAGTTCATGACCCTGTGGTGGCAACACCGTTTATTTAAAATAGGGCTTTCTCCATTTATACAGTTCAATCAAACTCCAAAACAACAACCCCCCCCCCCCTAAAAAATGGCCTTTTCATCAATTTCTCCTGATTTCCTGCACTTTTATTATCATGTCCACACTGTGCCACACAGCATAATAATGGAAAACAAAATCTAGGCCTAGTTAATTGAACTGTTGGAATCGTGGAAATAGAATGATTATTCTATAGTTGTAATATATCGGGCAGCACCTTGAATACACTGACATGGCAACAAATTAATAATCCACAGAGGAACTATTGACAGGGTAGGAACCAAAGTGTTGGTCGGTGTTTCCAGGTGACCGTAATTAGATGTTACATGACATGTTTTCATACTTCGTGTAGCTAGCTGGGCAACATATTCACGCTTGGCTTATTCCTCTCTGATAAGATACCGTTGCGCTAACACGCTTATCTAGCCATACAGCAGCACTGGTACCAGGCAGTATTAGCTAGCTAGCTACGTTTGCTCTGACTCTTAGTCCATTTAGCAAGCTAGCCCAGCTAACTAGCGATTAGCGGCTAACACAAATTATTTTAGCAACACCTTGCTAAGAAAAGACAAACTAGCAAAACAGTAGTTTGCAGACAGTAAGATACACAAACGAACAGTGTAATTATAGAAGGCTTGTGGAAATCAGCATGTCACCAACGTTGTTGCATCTATCTGACCATGCGGAGTGAAAGTGCTGGTGACTCCGTGGTGGAGTAACTGCTCTCTCCTTGAGTGACGGGGCAGGGCTTGGTGTGGTTAGCGGCATGAAGCAGGAGAGGGAGGGAGAGATGGCTCAACAAGCAAACGGGTAAACTAAAAACGGACATCAAAGACGGCGGAGTTAAGCATCACATTTAACAAACCAAACACTGAAATAAACGTTATAGAAGGTAAAGTGAAAACTCAAACCGGTCCGTGCATCAATACCGGTATATAGTCAAATACGGTATACCGCCCAGTCATTGGCTAGACAGTATTTAAAGGGATATTTCCCCTGAGTCAGATGAACGTGTGGATACCATTTTATGTCTCTGTGTCCAATATGAAGGAAGTTAGAGGTAGTTTCCTGAGCCAATGCTAACTTGCGTTAGCGCAATGACTGGAAGTCCAATGGTTATATGCTAGAAAGATACCTATAGGACTTCCAGTCATTGCACCTACTAGAATGCTAGCAGATAGCGCAATGACTGGAAGTCTATGGTTAACGATAGTTAGCAATGGCGCTAGCACTAGTTAGCAACTTCCTTCAAACTGCACACAGACATAAAAATGGTATCCACGAGTTCATCTTGACTGGGGAAATAGATAAAGGGCCTTATTGCCAACATCCCAAAGTATCCCTTTAAATTCACCTTATAGGCTACATAGTGTTTCTTTTACCTTAAAAACTCTGCAGTTTAGAATAGAGGATTCAATGAGAGTGGCAACAACACAAGTCTCAGGTCCAGTTTCAATCATTCTGTTCTAACAGCAGTAAATGGCTTGTTGCAGTTTCAGCAACATGTTACCCTTCACAGGGTGGTCCTTGAGAAGTAGAGATTCATACAGGAATCTGTCCGTTTTCAGTTCAGAACTGTGCGAGGCCAGAGATAGGCTACAGGCAGAGGTTAGTGGGAGGAGCTACAGAGACCAACAAAGGTTAGTGGGAGGAGCTACACAGACCAACATAGGTTAGTGGGAGGAGCTACACAGACCAACATAGGTTAGTGGGAGGAGCTACACAGACCAACAGAGGTTAGTGGGAGGAGCTACAGAGACCAACAGAGGTTAGTGGGAGGAGCTACAGAGACCACCATAGGTTAGTGAAAGCGCAGCTTAGTGGGAGGAGCTACAGAGACAAACAGACAGACACCCTGAAATTGTGTTTTGGTCCAATAGAGAGCTAATACAACGCAGAACACCCAGAGGACTGACAGAGAGAGAGAGAGAGAGAGAGACAGAGAGAGACAGAGAGACAGAGAGACAGAGAGGGACAGAGACAGAGAGAGAGAGAGGGACAGAGACAGAGAGAGAGGGACAGAGAGAGGGACAGAGAGAGAGAGAGAGACAGAGAGAGGGACAGAGACAGAGAGAGAGAGAGAGAGAGAGACAGAGAGACAGAGAGCGAGAGAGAGAGAGAGAGACAGCGAGAGAGAGAGAGACACAGAGAGAGAGAGAGAGAGAGAGAGACAGAGAGACAGAGAGGGACAGAGACAGAGAGAGAGAGAGGGACAGAGACAGAGAGAGAGTGAGGGACAGAGAGAGAGAGAGAGAGACAGAGAGAGGGACAGAGACAGAGAGAGAGACAGAGAGAGAGAGAGACAGAGAGAGAGAGAGAGAGAGAGAGAGACAGAGAGCGAGAGAGAGAGCGAGAGAGAGAGAGAGAGACAGCGAGAGAGAGAGAGACAGAGAGAGAGACAGAGAGAGAGAGAGAGAGAGAGAGAGAGAGAGAGAGAGAGAGAGAGAGAGAGAGACAGAGAGCGAGAGAGAGACAGCGAGAGAGAGAGAGACAGAGAGAGAGAGGGAGAGAGAGGCAGAGAGAGAGAGAGAGAGAGAGAGAGAGAGAGAGAGAGAGAGAGAGAGAGAGAGAGAGAGAGAACAGAGAGAGAGAGAGAGAGAGAGAGAGAGAGGCAGAGTTTACAGCAGCAGTTATTATGTGAGGATCATTAGAAGACAGAGAAACAAGCTGTATATAACATCCATATACAATCACATCTGAATCTTTAAAACACAACACATTCACAATAACAGCCCCTCCCCCCCCCAGACAAAGGAGAGCTGACAATCATTGCTGCTCCATAGAGGAGCTGTAGGAGTTATTAAACTAAACCTGAATATCTAGCATAGCAACACTAGTAGTCACCAGGGTTGGGGTCAATCTCATTTGGAATTCCAGTCAAAAACAGGAAGTACACCACCATTCCAATTCCAATTCAATGCTTCTCAATGAGGGGGGGAAAAAAGGTGGAATTTGGTTTACTTTCTGATTTGACCCTAACCCTGGTAGTCACATTTATATCAAGGCTATTGAACCCCAGACCTAGAGGTCAGCAGTACTGCCGGTTGTCATCATCCACTACGGGCAGTTTCCCAGATAACCCTATTGAACCCCAGTCCTAGAGGTCAGCAGTACTGCCGGTTGTCATTATCCACTACGGGCCGTTTCCCAGACAACCCAGACTGCCCTATAACTAGGTCCAGTACAGTGGACTCTCTGGCCAATCAGTGACAATGAATTAACTACCAGGTAAACATGACAACCAGCTGACACGAGGCTTGGATTTAAATACACCTGACTTGAAATAGTGAAGAGTGCTGGTCTTGTTTTACAGTTCACACCATTTCTGGGTATAGAACCTGGTTTGTATGGACAGTGAAGGACCTGGATGTAATCTCTGTTTTAAAAGGCCTGGGTTGTGATTAACATCAGACCTGGGGACAATATGACACATTGGTCAAATACCTGAGGTGTGCTTGATTTATCTTGATAGGCACAATGGAACCAATGGACAAGTCCAGAAGTTAAAAACTCTGCATGCCAAGCGAATCAAACCAAGCGCACCAAGTATATGTGAAAGCTGTATTGGACCCAGATCCTCCGTCTACATAAACATTCTCCAGTCCTGTAGGAGGTTGTGAGTGGAGTTCAAGTGTTGTCGGTTCTAGACTAATGTTCTGTAGTCTAGAACCCGTTTGTGGCGGTGGCGTTAATCCCCGAGACGGCGGAACCGGCAGAGTCCAGCGGTTGCCGTGTGGTCACGACGGGCCTCCTCTTGGGCGGTATCTTGAGGGTTCCGTTGCGCTCTTTGACCTTGTACTCCAGCGTGCTGTGAGGGATCCCATAAACCACCTGGGCCTTGGACACGCTCATCCCGCCCCCCATCACCATGGTGATAGCCTCCTCCAGCAGGTCGTGGTTGTACTGCCGGTAGCGCCCACGCTTCTTCCTGGACGGCTTGTTCTCCCCGCTACGCTCCGCCCCTTCCTCAGGATCATCCAATGAGGAGCAGTGGTGGTGGGCGGGGTCAGGCAGGTCGAGGGAAGGCAGGAGGGCGCGGTGGAGTCTCAGCAGAGAGGAAGAGGTAGCAGCGGTATTAGTGGTGGTGGCGCCATGGTGTGGAGGGTGGTGGTAATGCAGGGCCTCAGCCAGGCTGTAAGGCTCAGGGAGACGGGGAGCTGGTCTGGAGCTAGATCTGACCTGGGGGATACGGAGGGGGGTGTGGGGGTGAGGGCTGGAGGGAGACAAAGCCCTCTGCAGGCCACGCTGGGTCAGACAGGATGAAGAGAAGAGCATCTCTCCGTCCTCCTCACTCGCTCCCAGCTCCGCCCAGGCCGCCACCCTCTGCAGCACCAGCCGCATCTCCCCGCCGTGCGCCGATGACATCACATCCTGTGAGGTCACATCCTCCCCCTGTACGGGGCCCAGGGGCCTCCAGCTGTGAGCGCAGTGTTCCAGGGGGGATCCCGTAGAGCAGAGCAGCCCTGTTCTCCTGGAGACTACCAGACCTCACGTCTCTCAGAGCCTTGGACAGCAGCCCCTCAGACAGTTCACTGGATCTCTCAGCATGGTGGTACTCTGTCCTCACGTCTCCCAGAGCCTCAGACAGCTCACTGGACCTCTCAGCATGGTGGTACTCGGTCTGGTACGCCCTGGCTGCTCCCCAACGCTGCTGCCTCCTAGTGGGGGGGAGGACCAAACACCACCGTCAGGATCAGGGAGGGGCGAGAGGGCCGACTCCTTTTATGTCTTGTGTTGGTAACATCACTGCCAAGAGCTGACGTCATCTGTGACTGACGTCTCTCTGTCTGTCTGTCACATGAAGAAAGGGAGTGACATCATCTCTGTGTGTCTGTCTGTCTGTCTGTCACATGAAGAAAGGGAGTGACATCATCTCTGTGTGTCTGTCTGTCTGTCTGTCACATGAAGAAAGGGAGTGACATCATCTCTGTGTGTCTGTCTGTCTGTCACATGAAGAAAGGGAGTGACATCATCTCTGTGTGTCTGTCTGTCACATGAAGAAAGGGAGTGACATCATCTCTGTGTGTCTGTCTGTCTGTCACATGAAGAAAGGGAGTGACATCATCTCTGTGTGTCTGTCTGTCACATGAAGAAAGGGAGTGACATCATCTCTGTGTGTCTGTCTGTCACATGAAGAAAGGGAGTGACATCATCTCTGTGTGTCTGTCTGTCACATGAAGAAAGGGAGTGACATCATCTCTGTGTGTCTGTCTGTCACATGAAGAAAGGGAGTGACATCATCTCTGTGTGTCTGTCTGTCTGTCTGTCACATGAAGAAAGGGAGTGACATCATCTCTGTGTGTCTGTCTGTCTGTCTGTCACATGAAGAAAGGGAGTGACATCATCTCTGTGTGTCTGTCTGTCTGTCTGTCACATGAAGAAAGGTCTTTGCAGTATAGTATTTTGGTTAAAGGGGTGCTGGTCCACAGCGTTATTAGGAACAGGAACACTCCAGTCTGACGTTACTCTGTGTCTCACACACACACACCTGTTTCTGTGTAGAAGTCTGAATAGCTGAGGTCACAGGCTGAAGCCAGACACACCCCCACCCCCACCCCACCCCCACCCCCACCGGCTTGTTCCAGTGTTATACATCCTCAAAGTAGTGCTGCTACTGATGTTGTTGTGACGTTGCCGTGACGTTATTGTGACGTTGCCGTGACGTTACCACTCAACAAGTGATAAGAGTCAACCCCCTTCACATAGCAACAACACACACGGACACACACACACAGCCAGCTAGCTGGCTACACCAGGGCCGTGTTCCGGCTAGCTGGCTACACCAGGGCCGTGTTCCGGCTAGCTGGCTACACCAGGGCCGTGTTCCGGCTAGCTGGCTACACCAGGGCCGTGTTCCGGCTAGCTGGCTACACCAGGGCCGTGTTCCGGCTAGCTGGCTACACCAGGGCCGTGTTCCGGCTAGCTGGCTACACCAGGGCCGTGTTCCGGCTAGCTGGCTACACCAGGGCCGTGTTCCGGCTAGCTGGCTACACCAGGGCCGTGTTCCGGCTAGCTGGCTACACCAGGGCCGTGTTCCGGCTAGCTGGCTACACCAGGGCCGTGTTCCGGCTAGCTGGCTACACCAGGGCCGTGTTCCGGCTAGCTGGCTACACCAGGGCCGTGTTCCGGCTAGCTGGCTACACCAGGGCCGTGTTCCGGCTAGCTGGCTACACCAGGGCCGTGTTCCGGCTAGCTGGCTACACCAGGGCCGTGGTCCGTAGAGGTACTAACAGGTGTTGAAACAGGGAGGTTACCACCTGATTTATATGGATATATACATCCCATCTATCACCAGTACATTATTCAATTCACCATCCAAGTCTACAGCCTGGTTCCATTGATACCAGAGGACTGGTTGAAATATAAAGAGCATTCTGACCAGTCTAACTGAGATACAGATCAACCTAACACTGTCCCGATACACTAACAAGCACACCACTCTGAATTCAAGTAGTGTTTTTGCCGTACAAGCTTAAATAGTATGGTACTTAAAGTGAAGTATAGTATTGTAAATGCATGGTAAATAGTAATGATGTAATCTATTGGGCTATGCATACTAAGTAGTGTGCTAGTATGGACACTGAGCCACAGTTAGGGGACCAACGAGAGGAGAGACACTCACCCTGAGGCTTTGGGGAAGGTGGGTGATCTGGCAGAGCTCCGCTTGGAGAGGTCGAGCACACTGTTCGCTACGGGAGGAGGAATCACACAACTAGTTAGTTAGAGACCGGACAACTAGTTAGAGGCCGGACAACTAGTTAGAAATGTGTGGGTTCTAAGTCCTGTTGGGTTCTCTACCTGGTGTGGATCAAGGTCAAAGATAGGACGAGGATTCTAATATCCCATAACTCTTTGCATAAACGCAGAAGAATTCTAAAACAAAAGGGACCAAGCGATGCTAGTTAGCAACGGCACTGGTCCCACGAATCTCGTTTATTTCCAGAAGCTACGACGTTAACCTCACCTTGGCATCTTCAACCTCGGTGTGGGTTCTCTCCCTGAGTTGGTCTACCACAAAGCAGGATCAAATAGTTAGCCAGCTAACTTTGATAAGCATCCAGAAATAACGACTCATTTTCTCGTTCTTTATTAAATAAAAAAGTTAAACTTGTAGATATGTGTTTTCGGGTTGTTGAATCAACTGACCCGTCGCTAAGCACCGGTCCCCTTGGTTACTGTTGCTACCTCAGATGACATTTTCCCAGGAAGCCCATTTCCCCCCTTCTGACTATTGGCCAAATCTCCTCACAATGATCTCAAACTATGTTTTTAATATACAATGAAAAATAAACACCCGACTACCCCTTGCTCAAATCAGGAAACGCTTGGGTATGTTGTGGTGGACTGTCATTACAATTGCTTCACTGGAACCTGGTCAAATTGTTTTGTAGCGTGGCTAGCCACTAAATGGCTCTGAATGCTTCTACACCTGCATTACTAGCTGTTTGGGGTTTTAGGCTGGGTTTCTGTACAGCACTTCGAGATATTAGCTGATGTAAGAAGGGCTATATAAAATAAAATTGATTGATTGATTGAATGCACTGTGCATAGTCGAAGATACTAACCAATTTTGGGATAATAAGTGCTAATTAAAAATTCCTAATATAGCCAACTTAGCTAGCTAACATACATTTAGAGAAAACAAGTTATATTAAGTGGCTAGCTAGCTAGCGATAACAACGTTTGGTGGTCAATAAGAAAGAGCTAGCTAACCAAGCTGAGCTAGCAAACACTAACAAAAGTATCATTACGGATTCAAAAAATACTCAATTTCAGGAATCATTGGCAAGTACCCCTGGTCCACTGTTTAATTATTTAACCATTTAAACAATGATTTTTTGAAGAAAACAAGGTTTTTGCC
>CM062494.1:141434114-141476614 GCA_031479575.1 Coregonus ussuriensis | reverse complement strand
GGCGGTGATACAGCCCAACAGCATGCTCTCAATTGTGCATCTGTAAAAGTTTGTGAGGGTTTTAGGTGCCAAGCCAAGTTTCTTCAGCCTCCTGAGGTTGAAGAGGCTCTGTTGCGCTTTCTTCACCACACTGTCTGTGTGGGTGGACCATTTCAGTTTGTCAGCGATGTGTACGCCAAGGAACTTGAAGCTTTCCACCTTCTCCACTGCGGTCCCGTCAATGTGGATGGGGGCGTGCTCCCTCTGCTGTTTCCTGAAGTACACGATCATCTCCTTTGTTTTGTTGACGTTGAGTGAGAGGTTATTTTCCCGGCACCACACTCCCAGAGCCCTCACCTCCTCCCTGTAGGCTGTTTCGTCATTGTTGGTAATCAAGCCTACTACTGTTGTGTCGTCTGCAAACTTGAGGATTGAGTTGGAGGCGTGCTTGGCCACGCAGTCATGGGTGAACAGGGAGTACAGGAGGGGGCTGAGCACGCACCCTTGTGGGGCCCCAGTGTTGAGGATCAGCGAAGTGGATATGTTGTTTCCTACCTTCACCACCTGGGGGCGGCCTGTCAGGAAGTCCAGGACCCAGTTGCACAGGGCGGGGTTAAGACCCAGGGCCTCAAGCTTAATGATGAGCTTGGAGGGTACTATGGTGTTGAATGCTGAGCTATAGACAATGAACAGCATTCTTACATAGGTATTCCTCTTGTCCAGATGGGATAGGGCAGTGTCTGTGGATCTATTGGGGCGGTAAGCCAAATTGAAGTGGGTCTAGGGTGACAGGTAAGGTAGAGGTGATATGATCCTTGACTAGTCTCTCAAAGCACTTCATGATGACAGAGGTGAGTGCTACGGGGCGATAGTCATTTAGTTCAGTTACCTTTGCTTTCTTGGTTACAGGAACAATGGCGGCCATCTTGAAGCATGTGGGGACAGCAGACTGGGATAGGGGTGAGATTGAATATTATATGGGTATTATGACACCTCCACTGTGGGGCTCTATAGTACCAACGTAAAGTAACATATCATACTGAATGGAGTGGCACGGATTTTAGTAAAATATAATAGGTTTTGTTCTGAGACCAGGTTGCCAACTCTGCTCCTCGAGAGCAACTGGGCCATGTTCAGTACACAAACGTTGTTGAACGTTGCAGATAGAAATGCCATGAATAGAGCTGACGTGATTCCTTATCCTTATTTATGTATGGTCTTATTCTACATGCCAGAGGCCGTATCTATACTTGACACTTACATGCGACTTCTGCATTCAGAATACGAAGATAGCATCGAAAAGACAGGTCTAGGCGCACAAAAGGGGCAACTGCACCGCCCGCAACCGCAGCGCTCTCCAGAGGGTGGTGCGGTCTGCCCAACGCATCACTGGGTGGGCACACTGCCTGCCCTCCAGGACACCTACAGCACCCGATGTCACAGGAAGGCCAAAAAAGATCAAGGACATCAACCACCCGAGCCACTGCCTGTTCACCCCGCTATCATCCAGAAGGCGAGGTCAGTGCAGGTGCATCAAAGCTGGGACAGAGAGACTGAAAAACAGCTTCTATCTCAAGGCCATCAGACTGTTAAATAGCCATCACTAGCCGGCTACTACCCGGTTACTCAACCCTGCACCTTAGAGGCTGCTGCCCTATATACATAGACATGGAATCACTGGTCACTTTAATAATGGAACACTAGTCACTTTAATAATGTTTACATACTGCTTTACTCATCTCATATGTATATACTGTATTCTATTCTACTGTATTTTAGTCAATACCACTCCGACGTTGCTCGTCCTAATATGTATATATTTCTTAATTCCATTATTTTACTTTTAGATTTGTGTATATTGTTAAGATACTTCTGCACTGTTGGAGTTAGGAACACAAGCATTTAGCTACACCCGCAATAACATCTGCTAAATATGTGTATGTGACCAATAACATTTGATTTGTGGTCTGTGTTGAGATCTGGCTGTCCACCTCAGGAGGTCAGGGATGTATTTGTGTGCGGATTTCTCCTCAGTCTGGACGCAAATCAAGCTACCGAAAGCACATACAGTGGACAACGTCATCAGCACTCCTCCCACAAGTCTCCAGAAAACTTGTTAGCTAGCTAATATTTAGAAAAACACTTGTTGGGCTAGAGTTATGCTAACCCTTTTGCAATCCATTTATATTTTCTTGCTAGCTTGCTGATTAGCTACAGTCAGTAGTTATTGGAGACCGAGGCAACGTTTCTCAGCCAGTCGAAATCATGAATCAACTGGCATCATTTTTATGGATATATACAAAGAAATGTCAATTGAAAAAAAGGTAAAACGAAGTGCAGCTAGTTTGCGGTCTTTCCAGCTTCAGTTTGAAGTGATTGTGTTAGCTGTGTTGTTGGCTAGCTCCTCTCTGAACAACAGTGTCCCGACGAGAGAGCACATTTTCTATGCCAGGCGAAATCGTAAATCATTAGCTCATTGTTATGGATGTATCCAAATAAATATCTCCCGAGTGGCGCAGTGCTAGCTGTGCCACTAGAGATCCTGGTTCGAATCCAGGCTCTGTCGTAGCCGGCCGCGACCGGGAGACCCATGGGGCGGCGCACAATTGGCCCAGCGTCGTCCAGGGTAGGGGAGGGAATGGCCGGCAGGGATGTAGCTCAGTTGGTAGAGCATGGCATTTGCAACGCCAGGGTTGTGGGTTCGATTCCCACGGGGGGCCAGTATGAAAAAACAAAAAGACCAACAAAAAAAATGTAGGCACTCAATAACTGTAAGTCGCTCTGGATAAGAGCGTCTGCTAAAATGACTAAAAAAAAATACATTTTTTAATGTCACTAGAAAACAGCTAAAACAAATGCAAATGCAGCTACTGTTGTTATTCTGGCTGCACTGTTTGACGTGACTGTAAATTAGCCGTAGTTGACTAGCTAGCAAGCAAGGGATAAGAACGTTGCCAGCCAGTATGGCAATGGAACATTTAGAACGAACGACTGGGTCGCGTCCATGGATACAGAACAAAAAGACTGAACGACTGGGTCGCGTCCATAGATACCAGAACAAAAAGACTGAACGACTGGGTCGCGTCCATAGATACCAGAACAAAAAGACTGAACGACTGGGTCGCGTCCATAGATACCAGAACAAAAAGACTGAACGACTGGGTCGCGTCCATAGATACAGAACAAAAAGACTGAACGACTGGGTCGCGTCCATAGATACAGAACAAAAAGACTGAACGACTGGGTCGCGTCTATAGATACCAGAACAAAAAGACTGAACGACTGGGTCGCGTCCATAGATACCAGAACAAAAAGACTGAACGACTGGGTCGCGTCCATAGATACCAGAACAAAAAGACTGAACGACTGGGTCGCGTCCATAGATACCAGAACAAAAAGACTGAACGACTGGGTCGCGTCCATAGATACAGAACAAAAAGACTGAACGACTGGGTCGCGTCCATAGATACAGAACAAAAAGACTGAACGACTGGGTCGCGTCTATAGATACCAGAACAAAAAGACTGAACGACTGGGTCGCGTCCATAGATACCAGAACAAAAAGACTGAACGACTGGGTCGCGTCCATAGATACCAGAACAAAAAGACTGAACGACTGGGTCGCGTCCATAGATACCAGAACAAAAAGACTGAACGACTGGGTCGCGTCCATAGATACAGAACAGATAGAACGAATGACCAGCCGGTTTGGGTAGCAACCCTAGATTTGTATCGGGACTTTGGGTGTGTTCGTAAATTCAATCTGGAGTGCCAGAGTCCGCTCTGGGTGTTCATAAATTCACAGCGTTTCGCTCTGGCCGAGGAGTAGGGTTGATCCCAGCGGTCAGCCCATCACGACGGCAGTCAAGCACCAAAGCTAACTGGCTAACGTTGGCTCGCTTGCTTAGATACTTCCAGACACAAATGAGAGAACAACCTCACTCTTGACCATTTGGACTCGCCCTAGCAGAGCTGGTTAGGCTGTTTTCATGTTATCCAGAGCGTTGGTGACTGTAACTGTGCTGCTGGCAACAATTTAATTACGCTTTTTTTTTTGCCGACGTTTACTGACACCGGGGCCATATATTCAACGGGTGTTGAGCGTTCGTAAATTCATCAGTTATTCTGCATTCTCCCAGTGCCAATATATCCCCCAAAACACCGGCTTCTCGGGCATTATCACTTAATCAAGTGCTTGCTAAATGAGATGATTAGCTAGCTAGAATAGTTGCTAATCAGGTGTGTTAGATAGCTAAAGTAGCGCTGCAAATAACAGCTAAAGCTAGCTCTCCAGGACCTGGGTTGGAGACCATTCACATCAGGTAAGATGAGGTCTTAAGAGAGTTTGGTCAAAAGCTGGCTACAGACAGTTGGTTGCCGGCCACTAACGTTAAACTAGCTTTTTTTTTAAATGTCTATTGAAACGGATGCCTAGCTAGCTAACATTAGCCATCTAACGGGCCGCCTGTCAACAGTTGCTGTTACTGTGAGAACAGTTTGACAACTGATTTAACAGCAGATGAAAAGGTGTTCAAAACAACCACAGTTGAGCACCGTATGATATTGTGTTTATAATATAGTGAGTATCTACCGAGCAGGCCGTTAGGATCACTACTGGCACTCCCGGACTTTCGGATAAAAAAACTAACAATTCGCCTTTGTAAAGAGGGTTGCCAGGTCCGCGGTTTCCTGTCAAATCGGCCAACGTTGAAAACGAGGTCACGGGGTGGAAATGTATTGGTTGCGGGTTGTTGGGCTACTTCTAAGTAGCCACGGCATTTCTCTTTTAAATAATAATAATAATAATAATAATAATATGCCATTTTAGCAGACGCTTTTATCCAAAGCGACTTACAGTCATGTGTGCATACATTTTTTGTGTATGGGTGGTCCCGGGGATCGAACCCACTACCTTGGCGTTACAAGCGCCATGCTCTACCAGCTGAGCTAGAGCTCGGTAGCCTATTTAACTTGGCATTATGCGCGAGTGGAAATTTGACATGGAATTTATAGAACTCCCTCCCCCTGTTCCAGCATACTATTGGGGGAAAGACAAGCATCTCAAAATAATCGCCAAGCTATTCATGTTGAATAAAACGAGTGTTCATTTGAACCATGCAAGCTGCTAAATCGTTCAGTTGACATCTTGCCTAGGCTACCTGAAATAAGATGTAGGCGGTGTGTGTGTATCGTGTAGCCTAAGCCTATTGAAATGACATGTCAATCTCGCAAATGGGCCATTTATAACAGTTTGTAGCCTTAACCTCCTGGTTTGTGGCATATGGCCAAAATACCACGGCTAACGGCTGTATCCAGACACTCCACGTTGCATCATGCTTAAAGACAATTTATGCTTGATTTTGAAAAATGTGGTTGGAGGCTCCATATGGAGGGTGTGAGGCAATTGCGGAGGCCAAATGTAAAAAAGTTCCATACCACATCACCCCCAAATGTTGTAACAATGCGGAGGGCTCCGTTTAGCTCCGCGTTGACATGACTGGTTGACGGTAGGTGGGGGGCGGGAGGTCCTGTATAAACACAAACTCACTTCCCTTCACAACAGCTCTGCGCTGCTCGCAAGAAGTATGAATTCCCCTGACTTCTGTTGAGGCCGTATCGCAGTAAATGCTGTCCGGCCACTGCAGACATTGTTTTGACCACGCAGAGCCTTTAAATAACAACCCTTCGCCGTGGTACATTGGCCATATACCCCCACACACGCCTTATTGCTTAATCATAGCAGTCAAACCAAATGAAATCAACATCCCATGGATGCAAAATGATCTGGCGAGTTTAATAAGGGTGAATTATATTTTCTCTTGCGACATATTCAAAATGTGTTTATTAAGTTTGCAATAATTATTTAGATAAACCAAATTTAGCTTTTAACAGCATTACAAGTTACGTCGACATTCCTTAATTTGGCTCAATAACATTATGGGAAAAGGGTTTATTGTACAAATGTGCCAACTCCTGTCTTGCTGGGAAAGAAAAGAAAAAAGTGGGCTAGTTCACAGACCTTTTGGGTGGGTTTTGAGTGGTCATTGTACTCAACATTTTGTACTTGACCTGGCAACCCTGTTGGTAACATTAGCTAGCTAGTTAGATAACGTTACACTCATACCCCCTTCCCCAAAATAACCTCAACATTAGCCGGTACAAATCACGGTTGTCACCGTCTAGCTGCATATTTAGCAGCTGTCTAGCTAGCTAATGTAACCTACAGAACGACTGTATGGCATGAAACTAATGTTATTCTAACATGGTTTTTTTTACTAACAGTTAGCTAGTTAACGAACGTTAGCTGGTGTACTTACCGGCAATCTAACGCAATACTAACTAACTGTACAAGTTAGTATGAAATGTCTTATCTTTTTTTTAAACCTTTTTTTTTGGGTGCAAGGTTTACTGTTAATTTCATTTTCTCTGTTGATGTTGTGTCTTGTCACTTTTCTTTAGTTTATTTCACTCGCTTTGGCAACGTAAACATGTTTTCCCATGCTAATAAAAGCCCCTTTGAATTGAATTGGACGTTAGCTAGTAAACCCTACCAAACGTTAGCTAGCTAACCCTTATCGGACTAGCTAGCTAACCCTTATCGGACTAGCTAGCTAACCCTTATCGGACTAGCTAGCTAACCCTTATCGGACTAGCTAGCTAACCCTTATCGGACTAGCTAGCTAACCCTTATCGGACTAGCTAGCTAACCCTTATCGGACTAGCTAGCTAACCCTTATCGGACTAGCTAGCTAACCCTTATCGGACTAGCTAGCTAACCCTTATCGGACTAGCTAGCTAACCCTTATCGGACTAGCTAACTAACCCTTATCGGACTAGCTAGCTTGAGAGTTGATAGAAGTCATGGTTTCGACATCAGCCGGGGGGGGTGTACCGGGACATACATTGGAACAGCCAAGACAGGACAAAGAAAATGGAGCCAACCCGAAATGGACAATGCTAGCTAGTTACCTGCAGTTAAGGCAGCTTTCAAGGTATCTAGCAGTTAGCTGCTAACGTTACAGCTAAACCGGGTTAGCTCTGTACGCGATCTTTCCCTTTTGCACCTGGGATGCAATCGCTTTAAGTAAAAAAGCCGTTAAAAAAAAAAGATACGCCTAGGTTTCTTACCCACGCAGTTGATCAGTTTGTGCCGCCAGGAATCGAGTTCCCGCCGGAATCCTTTCCTTTCTACGGTGCATTTGTAGCTGCGGCACTGGGCAGCCATTCTGTCCGCCTCCTCCTTCCCCCTGCTCTCTCTCTCTGGAGCTCTGCGTGACGTCACCAGGAGTCAACCCATAGTCAGCCTCCGACACATCTCTCTCTCTCTCTCTCTCTCTCTCTCTCTCTCTCTCTCTCTCTCTCTCTCTCTCTCTCTCTCTCTCTCTCTCTCTCTCTCTCTGTCTCTGTCTCTGTCTCTCTCTCTCTCTCTCTCTCTCTCTCTCTCTCTCTCTCTCTGTCTCTCTCTCTCTCTCTGTCTCTCTCTCTCTCTCTCTGTCTCTCTCTCTCTCTCTCTCTCTCTCTGTCTCTCTCTCTCTCTGTCTCTCTCTCTCTCTCTCTGTCTCTCTCTCTCTCTCTCTCTCTCTCTGTCTCTCTCTCTCTCTCTCTCTCTCTCTCTCTCTCTCTCTCTCTCTCTCTCTCTCTCTCTCTCTCTCTCTCTCTCTCTCTCTCTCTCTCTCTCTCTCTCTCTCTCTCTCTCTCTCTCTCTCTCTCTCTCTCTCTCTCTCTGTGTCTCTCTCTCTCTCTCTCTCTCTCTCTCTCTCTCTCTCTCTCTCTCTCTCTCTCTCTCTCTCTCTCTCTCTCTCTCTCTCTCTCTCTGTCTCTGTCTCTCTCTCTCTCTCTGTCTCTGTCTCTCTCTGTCTCTATCTCTCTCTCTCTCTGTCTCTCTCTCTCTCTCTCTGTGTCTCTGTCTCTCTCTCTCTCTCTCCCTCTCTCTCTCTGTCTCTCTCTCTCTCTCTGTCTCTCTCTCTCTCTCTCTGTCTCTCTCTGTCTGTCTCTCTCTCTCTCTGTGTCTCTGTCTCTCTCTCTCTCTCTCTCTCTCTCTCTCTCTCTCTCTCTCTGTCTCTCTATCTCTCTCTCTCTCTCTCTCTGTGTCAATTTTTTCAATTCAATTTCAATTCAAGGGGCTTTATTGGCATGGGAAACGTATGTTAACATTGCCAAAAGCAAGTGAAGTAGATAGTAAACAAAAGTGAAATCAACAATAAATATTAACAGTAAACATTACACTCAGAAGTTTCAAAAGAATAAAGACATTTCAAATGTCATATTATGTCTATATACAGTGTTGTAACAATGTGCAAATAGTTAAAGTACAAATGGGAAAATAAATCAACATAAATATGGGTTGTATTTACAATGGTGTTTGTTCTTCACTGGTTGCCCTTTTCTTGTGGCAGCAGGTCACAAATCTTGCAGCTGTGATGGCACACTGTCTCTCTCTCTCTCTCTCTCTCTCTCTCTCTCTCTCTCTCTCTCTCTCTCTCTCTCTCTCTCTCTCTCTCTCTCTCTCTCTCTCTCTCTCTCTCTCTCTCTCTCTCTCTCTCTCTCTCTCTCTCTCTCTCTCTCTCTCTCTCTCTCTCTCTCTCTCTCTCTCTCTCTCTCTCTCTCTCTCTCTCTCTCTCAATTCGTTTTCAATTTAAGGGCTTTTATTGGCATGGGAAACATATGTTTACATTGCCAAAGCAAGTGAAATAGATAATAAACAAAAATGAACAGTAAACATTACACTCACAAAAGTTTTCAGAAGAACAGAGAAATTTCAAATGTCATATTATGGCTATGTACAATGTTACAGGCTGTCCTGTAGCTCCGTTGGTAGAGCGTGGCGCTTGCAACGCCAGGGTTGTGGGTTCGTCTCCCACGGGGGGCCAGTATTAAAAATGTATGCACTAACTTTAAGTCGCTCTGGTTAAGCGCGTCTGCTAAATGACTTAAATGTGATAATGATCTCTCTGTCTCTTATCCCCAATGTCTCTTATCCCCAAGCACACACAATGTGTACAGCAAGCACATAATCTGAATGCAGAGAATATGTCTCCTATTTTGGGGAGCTGGACAATGAAACAGATGGGGTGGCAGGTAGCTTAGTGGTTAAGAGCGTTGTGCCATTAACCGAAAGGTTGCTGGTTCTAATCCCCGAGCCGACTAGGTGAAAAATCTGTCAATGTGCCCTTGAGCAAGGCACTTAACCCTAATTTCTCTTGTAAGTCGCTCTGGATAAGAGCGTCTGCTAAATGACTAAAATGTAAAATGAGTATTTATAGGTTCAGTTGTGCTGTGTTTACACAGGAGCCTAATTCTGATATTTTTTGACCAATCAGATGAGATCTTTTGCAATATTGGTCTTCCTGTGTAAACGCAGCCTTTAGTAGCATATCTCTGGAGGCACACACACACACACTCCAAGCCCCCAGCGACAGACCCTGAGATAGGGGTCTGTAGGTTATCATATATTGGGCCTGCGGTATAGTTTGAGCAGCATTAAATGTATGCTTTGAAGCAAATGACACGAGAGGCTAATTTATAGTAGAGTAGAAGAAGGTGTGTTTTTATAATAATCACATATCATAATATGATATAATGTGAGTGCATGCATTTTTATATTGGTAGCACCAATGGGAGTCAAACCTTATGACTGGCGTTGTGAGCTCCACACTCTAACAACAGCACTAGACTACATCTTTCCATAGACCTTAGTGTTACACCACTAGACCACATCTTTCCATGGACCTTTGTGTTACACCACTAGACCACATCTTTCCATGGACCTTAGTGTTACACCACTAGACCACATCTTTCCATGGACCTTTGTGTTACACCACTAGACCACATCTTTCCATAGACCTTAGTGTTACACCACTAGACCACATCTTTCCATAGACCTTAGTGTTACACCACTAGACCACATCTTTCCATAGACCCCTTAGTGTTACATCACTAGACCACATCTTTCCATAGACCTTAGTGTTACACCACTAGACCACATCTTTCCATAGACCTTAGTGTTACACCACTAGACCACATCTTTCCATAGACCTTAGAGTTACACCACTAGACCACATCTTTCCATAGACCTTAGTGTTACACCACTAGACCACATCTTTCCATAGACCTTAGTGTTACATCACTAGACCACATCTTTCCATAGACCTTAGTGTTACATCACTAGACCACATCTTTCCATAGACCTTAGTGTTACATCACTAGACCACATCTTTCCATAGACCTTAGTGTTACATCACTAGACCACATCTTTCCATAGACCTTAGTGTTACATCACTAGACCACATCTTTCCATAGACCTTAGTGTTACATCACTAGACCACATCTTTCCATAGACCTTAGTGTTACACCACTAGACCACATCTTTCCATAGACCCCTTAGTGTTACACCACTAGACCACATCTTTCCATAGACCTTAGTGTTACACCACTAGACCACATCTTTCCATAGACCTTAGTGATACATCACTAGACCACATCTTTCCATAGACCTTAGTGTTACACCACTAGACCATATCTTTCCATGGACCTTAGTGTTACACCACTAGACCACATCTTTCCATGGACCCCTTAGTGTTACACCACTAGACCATATCTTTCCATGGACCTTAGTGTTACATCACTAGACCACATCTTTCCATAGACCTTAGTGTTACACCACTAGACCACATCTTTCCATAGACCTTAGTGTTACACCACTAGACCACATCTTTCCATAGACCTTAGTGTTACACCACTAGACCACATCTTTCCATAGACCTTAGTGTTACACCACTAGACCACATCTTTCCATAGACCTTAGTGTTACACCACTAGACCACATCTTTCCATAGACCTTAGTGTTACACCACTAGACCACATCTTTCCATAGACCTTAGTGTTACATCACTAGACCACATCTTTCCATAGACCTTAGTGTTACACCACTAGACCACATCTTTCCATGGACCTTAGTGTTCTCCTACATTAAAGTCTTCCAACACAACACAGTTTTGTCGTAGGCCTATATGCTGACTTCTCTTACTGCTGTGTGTGTGTGCGTGTGACGCTATGTGTGTGTGCGTGTGACGTCTCGGCCTGTGTTGTGTGGTGTAGGCATGTTGAGTATTTTTTTTTAAATCTGCGATTCTCAATTGAACCACTAGATGGCAGAAGAGACCTGTGTGTTTTCATAAAGACTTGTGACTGAATGAGAGCTTGTTCAGAGGGTATTAATGAATGGAGTTCGAATATATATATATACACTGTACTTCAACATGTAGGCTATCTATGATTAACATGATATAATTCACAATCAACGGATAACATATCAGTCCTTGGGTTGAGGGAGAAGAGGGACATTCTAGAGAAATCCTAGCAAACCAAAATTAGTCCTGTAAATGTTCCCAGAACATTCGTTTGATCGCGGCAAATGTTCTCATACCACAAAAACTGTCCAGTCGTTCTGATGATTGTAGAATGTTTGTATAAAACATTTGACTGATGTTACAAGAACGTTCCTAAAACACATTTAGTGTGTTATTTAAAGGTTCCCAGGTTGTGGGAACAGTCTGGTGGGGATATCACAAAATATATGTTCCGAAAACACAGAAACTGTCTGGTTGTGCGGATGATTCTACAATGTTTAGTTTAGGGTACAAAAAAACATTTACCTGATGTTGCAAGAACGTTCCTAGAACACATTTAGTCTGTTCTTTAAATGTTCCCAGAATGTTTCTTTAGGTTGTGGGAACATTGTGGGGATAAGACACGAGATAGGTTCCCAACACACAAACACTGTCCACTTGTGCTGACATTCAGATAATGTTTATATCAGGGTGCACAAAACATTCCTTTGATGTTGCAAGAATGTTGACAGAACAGCCTTTCAGAGTTCTTTACAAGAGATAGGTTCCCAACACACAAAATATGCTCAGCTGTTTGATTTTATTTATTGGGATCCCCATTAGCCGACGCCAATGGAGACAGCTAGTCTTACTGGGGTCCGACACATAATGAGAAAGACATTACAGACAAAATACTTTACAATTTATATACATTTAAAAACATGTACATGTAGTGTGTGTGCATCTATCAGTTCCACATACATGTCAGTACATAGACACAACAACAAGGTCACATGGGGGAGAGGCGTTGTGCCGTGAGGTGTTGCTTTATTTGTTTATTTGAAACCAGGTTTTCTGTTCACTTGGTCTATATAAGATGGAAGGGAGTTCCATGCAATCATGGCTCTGTATTTATTTTAATTTATTTTATTTTACCTTTTATTTAACTAGGCAGGTCAGTTAAGAACAAATTCTTATTTACAATGACGGCCTACACCGGCCAAACCCGGACGACGCTGGGCCAATTGTATAATACTGTACGTTTCCTTGAATTTGTTCTGGACCTGGGGACTGTGAAAAGACCCCTGGTGGCATGTCTGGTGGGGTAAGTGTGTGTGTCAGTGCTGTGAAAAGACCCCTGGTGGCATGTCTGGTGGGGTAAGTGTGTGTGTCAGTGCTGTGTGTAAGTTGACTTTGCAAACAATTAGGAATTTCCAACACATTGTTTCTTTTAAAAACAAGAAGTGACACAGTCAGTCTCTCCTCAACTCTTAGCCAAGAGAGACTGACATGCATAGTATTAATATTATCCCTCTGATTACAATGAAGAGCAAGACGTGCTGCTCTGTTCTGGGCCAGCTGCAGCTTAACTAGGTCCTGCTCTGTTCTGGGCCAGCTGCAGCTTAACTAGGTCCTGCTCTGTTCTGGGCCAGCTGCAGCTTAACTAGGTCCTGCTCTGTTCTGGGCCAGCTGCAGCTTAACTAGGTCCTGCTCTGTTCTGGGCCAGCTGCAGCTTAACTAGGTCTTTCTTTGCAGCAATGGACCACATGACTGGACCATAATCAAGATAAGATCAAACTAGAGCCTGCAGGACTTGCTTTGTGGAGTGTGGTGTCAAAAGCAGAGCAACTCTTTAGTACGGACAGACCTCTCCCCATCTTAACAACCATTGAATCTATATGTTTTGACCATGACAGTTTACAATCTAAGGTAACACCAAGTAATTTAGTCTCCTCAACTTGTTCAACAGCCACACCATTCATTACCAGATTCAGCTGAGGTCTAGAACTTAGGGAATGATTTGTACCAAATGCAATGCTCTTAGTTTTATAGATGTTCAGGACCAGTTTATTAGTGGCCACCCATTCCAAAACAGACTGCAACTCTTTGTTAAGGGTTTCAGTGACTTCATTAGCTGTGGTTGCTAATGCGTATGTGGTTTAATCATCAGCACACATGGACACACATGCTTTGTTTAATGCCAGTGGCAGGTCATTGGTAAAAAGAGTCGAGGGCCTAGAGAGCTGCCCTGTGGTACACCACACTCTACATGTTTGACATTAGAGAAGCTTCCATTAAAGAAACCCCCCTGAGTTCTATTAGATATACTGAACAAAAATATAACTGCAACATGCAACAATTTCAACCATTTAACTGAGTTACAGTTCATATAAGGAAATCAGTGAATTTTAAGATATTCATTACGCCCTAATCTGTGGATTTCACATGACTGGGCAGGGGTGCAGCCATGGGTGGGAGCCAAGGCCAGCCAATCAGAATTCGTTTTTCCAAACAAAAGGCCATTATTACAGACAGAAATACTCCTCAGTTTCATCAACTGTCCGGGTGGCTGGTCTCAGATGATCCCGCAGGTGAAGAAGCCGGATGTGGAGGTCCTGGGCTGACGTGGTTACACGTGGTCTGCGGTTGTGAAGCCAGTTGGATGTACTGCCAAATTCTTTAAAATGACGTTGGAGGCGGCTTATGGTGGACATTCCTGCAGTCAACATGCCAATTGCATGCTCCCTCAAAACTTGAGACATCTGTGGCATTGTGTTGTGTGACAAAACTGCACATTTTAGAGTGTCCTTTTATTGTCCGCAGCACAAGGTGCACCTGTGTAATGGCATGTCATTAGTAAAGATTGAAAAATGTAAGGGGCCTAGACAGCTGCCCTGGGGAATGCCTTATTCTACCTGGATTTTGTTGGAGAGGCTTCCATTAAAGAACACCCTCTGTGTTCTGTTAGACAGGTAACTCTTTATCCACAATATAGCAGGGGGTGTAAAGCCATAACACATACGTTTTTCCAGCAGCAGACTATGATCGATAATGTCAAAAGCCGCACTGAAGTCTAACAAAACAGCCCCCACAATCTTTTTATCATCAATTTCTCTCAGCCAATCATCAGTAATTTGTGTAAGTGCTGTGCTTGTTGAATGTCCTTCCCTACAAGCATGCTGAAAGTTTGTTGTCAATTTGTTTACTGTAAAATAGCATTGTATCTGGTCAAACACAATTTGTTCCAAAAGTTTACTAAGGGTTGGTAACAGGCTGATTGGTCGGCTGTTTGAGCCAGTAAAGGGGGCTTTACTATTCTTAGGTAGTGGAATGACTTTTGCTTCCCTCCAGGCCTGAGGGCACACACATTCTAGTAGGCTTAGATTGAAGAGATGGCAAATAGGAGTGGCAATATCGTCCACTATCATCCTCAGTAATTTTCCATCCAAGTTGTCAGACCCCGGTGGCTTGTCATTGTTGATAGACAACAATCATTTTTTCACCTCTTCCACACTCACTTTACGGAATTCAAAATTACGCTTGTCTTTCATAATTTGGTCAAGATATACTTGGATGTGTAGTGTCAGCTTTTGTTGCTGGCATGTCATGCCTAAATTTGCTAATCTTGCCAATGAAAAAATAATTAAAATAGTTGGCAATATCAGTTGGTTTTGTGATGAATGAGCCATCTGATTCAATGAATGATGGAGCTGAGTTTGCCTTTTTCCCCCAAAATTTAATGTAAAGTGCTCCAAAGCTTTTTACTATTACATTTACATTTTAGTCATTTAGCAGATAAGAGCGACTTACAGTTAGTGAGTGCATATATTGTTTTATATTTTTTCAGACTGGCCCCCCGTGGGAATCAAACCCACAACCCTGGCGTTGCAAACGCCATACTCTACCAACTGAGCTACACAGGACTGTATGGCTACTATATTGTGATCACTACATCCAATGGATTTGGATACTGCTTTCAAGCAAATTTCTGCAGCATTAGTAAAGATGTGATCAATACATGTTGATGATTTCATTCCTGTGCTGTTTGTAACTACCCTGGTAGGTTGACTGATAACCTGAACCACGTTGCAGGCACTGGTTACAGTTTGAAGCTTTCTCTTGAGTGGGCAGCTTGATGAAAGCCAGTCAATATTTAAATCACCCAGAAAGTATTTCCTCTCTGTTGATATCACATACATTTATCAAGCATTTCACACGTTATCCAGATACTGACTGTTAGCACTTGGTGGTCTATAGCAGCTTCCCACCAGAATGGGCTTTAGGTGAGGCAGGTGAACCTGTAGCCATATTACTTCAACAGTATTTAACATGAGATCCTCTCTAATCTTTACAGGAATGTGATTCTGAATATAAACAGCAACACCTCCACCATTGGCATTTCTATATATTTCTGCAAATGTTATAACCTTGTATTGCTACCACTGTATCATCAAAGATATTATCTAAGTGAGTTTCAGAGATAGTCAGAATATGGTGAGCTGCACACAGTGGACTTCCTACTAGGGCACACCGGCTCAGTGTTAACAGTGTTACTCTGGTTCATAGGGACATGGTTACTGCATCCAATAGCTGTAGGATCAGCAGAGGCATTCAGGGCAGTTAGAGGGACATAAATTAGGTTACTTATATTGTGTCTACCAACGCCCCTGGTGTAATGAACATTTGCTGTAGCATTTTGACAACTCTGCGTCACAATGGTAGGGATTAGCTGAGCTGGGCTTGGGTCATTGATAAGTCGTTGTCTCAACGCAGCCTTATAATGCTGTGAAAGGATCCAGGAACCCAAATGATTTGGGTGGATCCCATACTCCTAATAAAATGTGTTTTGTCAACAAAAGTTACACCTATTTGAGCTGCAATAATCACGTAGCCAGTTGTGAAGAGAGAATCCTGCTAAAGCGTTCAATGCCAGATATGATGGGTCTTTTGTTAGTGTCTATCAGAGAGTCAATCAGCTCTTTACAATCCAGTTTCAACTGTTCAGAGCTGCCCTTCATAATGTCATTAAAACCCACATGGACAACGATTGAAGCTATTTCCATGTCCTGACATAGTCCATTCGGGAGCAGCTTAGTAATGTAATTTACTCGAACTCCGGGACAGGACCTTGTTTTTGCACCAGGAACGGTCCCATTTCTTACCATGGAGCTGCCCAAAATCACGGCTGGTGTGAAGGACGAGGAAAATCCGCCCACTCCCAGGATTCTGAGAACCCTTTATGGACGGGCGAGAGGCAGGATAACTTGAGCCCGTTGCTCCCAGCGCCTGGTGCAGGCATCCGACAGATGGAGAAGCCCCGCTCGATCCAGAGCAGGGACGGAAGGTTGCCGACATCGACTTCTAAATCGTAGCAGTAGGCACTGTGGCCGCAGACACAGACACCCCCAGCGACGAAGGTGCAGGAAGATCAGGCTCCAGGACGGCAAAGCTATTCGTTGCTTGTATCCGCTCCGGGCCTCTCGTTTGGGAGTGTAGGCTGCTTTGCGGGAGGCCGCTGTCCGGGACCTCCGGGCAACACCGGCCAGTCGGATAACGACAAATGACAAGGCGGAGATGCATCCAACAAGCGCGAACGCCGGCCAACCACCGGCGTAGAGAATTTTAACATTCCACTCTGCGTTTCCCCCAGTTTCTTCCGTAGGCTGGCGACCTGCGTGATCAAGGAAGCCACCTCAAGCCTATAATCCTCGGCAAGCAAACAATTGCCACGTTGGAACTCTGAGTGATCCGGTTTGTCCCGAAACAAAGCGTAGTAGATACAGCTCCGACAGAACTGGAACCGTTCATTTACTTCTCCAAAGAGGCTCCATTGGAAAACTCATCTGGTACCAACTTCGTTAACTTGATGGCTAGCAGCTTAGCGTCTCTGGACTATGGACTCACTCAGATTAGCGTCTCTGGACTATGGACTCACTCAGATTAGCGTCTCTGGACTATGGACTCACTTTGTGTGAAATAATAGGGGTTGACATGATGTTTGAATGACTAACCCTTCCTATGTCCCCCTTCCATACAACATCTGTAAGGTCCCTCAGTCAAGTATTGCATTTCAAGCACAGATTCAACTATATACAAAGACCAGGGAGCTTTTCGAAAGCCTCATAAAGAAGGGCAGTGATTGGTAGATGGGTAACAATAACACATCAGACATTGAATATCTCTTTAAGCATGGTCAAGTTAATAATTATCCTGTGGGTGATGTATTAAACCACCCAGACACATCAAAGGATGCAGTCGTCCTTCTGAACTGCAGGACAGGAAGGAAACTGCTTAGGGATGCCACCATGAGGCCATCGGTGATTGTAAAACAGCTACAGAGTTCAATGGCTGTGATGAGAGAAAACTGAGGATGGATCAACAACACTGTAGTGACTCCACAATAACGACTTAAATGACAGAGTGAAAAGAAGAATACAAATATACAGAATAAAACAATTATTCCAAAACATGCAACTAGGGACTAAAGTAATACTGAAGAAAATAAACAGAGCAAAGGAATATGCTATTTTTGGCCTAAATGCGAAGCCTCATGTTTGGGGCAAATCCAACTCATCACATCACTGAGTAACTGCCTCCTTATTTTCAAGCACGGTGGTGGCTGCATCATGTTATGGGTATGCTTGTCATCGGCAAATACTGGGGAGTTTTTCAGGATAAAAAAAAAAAAAACGGGATGGAGCTAAGAACAGACAAAATCCTAGATGAAAACCTCGTTCAGTCTGCTTTTCACCAGACACTGGGAGAGGAATTCACCTTTCAGCAGGACAATTACCCTACAACACAAAGCCAAATCTACACTGGAGTGGCTTACCTAGAAGACAGTGAATGTTACTGAGTGGCGAAGTTACAGTTTTGACTTAAAACTGCTTGAAAATCTATGGAAAGACCTTGACAGAGCTTGAAGAATGTTGAAAAGAATAATGGGCCATTTTAATCCCACTTTGTAACACAATAAAATGTTAAGAAATCCAAGGTGAAGCTTTCTATAGGGCATATGCATCCCCTTATGTTCCTCTCCAGATTCAATGGCAATTCGTATTTGAAGAATTTATTTGTAGGTTATATAGAGACAAATGGCATTTTAATTTCATTCACAGGACATTTGAACTGCATTTAATCATATAAACACAACAATTTTTTTTTGCACACATTTGAACAGCATTAAAAAACAACAACGTAATATATATATATATATATCTTTTTTTTACAGTTAATCTAAATTCTGCAT
Organism: Coregonus ussuriensis; assembly: GCA_031479575.1. Lineage (NCBI taxonomy): Eukaryota > Metazoa > Chordata > Actinopteri > Salmoniformes > Salmonidae > Coregonus > Coregonus ussuriensis. The sequence continues at coordinate 141,458,278 of CM062494.1, read as the reverse complement.
ATCTGACTGGATTTATTAATCTGGATGAAATCCTCTCTTTTTAGTAGATTATATCTGAGCCTCATTATCAGTTTTTTTTTCCATGGATAATGAATATGTGGGGATTGAACATGCGATCTTCAGCTCTGCAGCCAGATCATTAACCCTCTGCACCACCAGGGGAGCTGTGGTATTGTGTTTTAGTTTTCTTCTTCAGTCTAAAATGGTCAATCAGGACACAACACAATTCCTATTAAAATGTTCCCACCACCTAATGAAACATTTTGACAACCTTTTTAAAGAACAGACAAAATGTGTTCTGGGAACGTTCTTGCAAACATCAGGTGAATGTTTTATACAAACATTGTATAATCATCAATGCGACTGGACAGTTTTTGTGTTATGTGAACATTTTGCTACAATTTTGCTACATTTGAACCAATTTTGGTTTGCTGGTAAAACATTACTGGTTACATTGTGTTACTACATTACCTGGAAACCTAATGACAACCTCTGGGGAATGTTATGTGGTGGTTGTTACAGATGTTATGCACAACATTTTAGTGAATGTTAGGACAACATTCCAAGGATATTTCATTTAAAACATTAAAACATCATAATGTTAGATAAAACCCTAACTAGAACTTAATGGGAATCTGCTACATGGATATTATTATGCTTTCTTTATGCTTTTCCATGACCAGACACTTGAGAAAAGAACCAGACAGATAGAGAGATAGAGAGATAGACAGATACACAGATAGACAGATAGACAGATAGAGAGATAGACATATAGACAGATAGATAGAGAGATAGAGAGATAGACATATAGAGAGATAGACATATAGAGAGATAGACAGATAGACAGATAGAGAGATAGACATATAGACAGATAGACAGATAGAGAGATAGACATATAGACAGATAGATAGAGAGATAGAGAGATAGACATATAGAGAGATAGACATATAGAGAGATAGACAGATAGACAGATAGAGAGATAGACAGATAGAGAGATAGACAGATAGACATATAGAGAGATAGACAGATAGACATATAGAGAGATAGACAGATAGAGATAGACAGATAGACAGATAGAGAGATAGACAGATAGACATATAGAGAGATAGACAGATAGAGAGATAGACATATAGAGAGATAGACAGATAGAGAGATAGACAGATAGAGATAGACAGATAGACAGATAGAGAGATAGACAGATAGACATATAGAGAGATAGACATATAGAGAGATAGACAGATAGAGAGATAGACAGATAGAGAGATAGACATATAGAGAGATAGACAGATAGACAGATAGAGAGATAGACATATAGACAGATAGAGAGATAGACATATAGACAGATAGATAGAGAGATAGACATATAGAGAGATAGACATATAGAGAGATAGACAGATAGACAGATAGAGAGATAGACAGATAGAGAGATAGACAGATAGACATATAGAGAGATAGACAGATAGACATATAGAGAGATAGACAGATAGAGATAGACAGATAGACAGATAGAGAGATAGACAGATAGAGAGATAGACAGATAGAGAGATAGACAGATAGAGAGATAGACAGATAGACATATAGAGAGATAGACAGATAGACATATAGAGAGATAGACAGATAGACATATAGAGAGAGAGATAGACAGATAGAGAGATAGACAGATAGACATATAGAGAGATAGAGAGATAGACAGATAGAGAGATAGACAGATAGAGAGACAGACAGATAGATATATAGAGAGATAGACAGATAGAGAGATAGACAGATAGACAGATAGAGAGATAGACAGATGGAGAGATAGACAGATAAACATATAGAGAGATAGAGAGATAGACAGATAGACAGATAGAGAAATAGACATATAGAGAGATAGACAGATAGAGAGATAGACAGATAGAGAGATAGACAGATAGAGAGATAGACAGATAGACAGATAGACAGATAGAGAGATAGACAGATAGACAGATAGAGAGATAGACAGATAGACATATAGAGAGATAGACAGATAGACAGATAGAGAAATAGACATATAGAGAGATAGACAGATAGAGAGATAGACAGATAGAGAGATAGAGAGATAGAGAGATAGACAGATAGAGAGATAGAGAGATAGACAGATAGACAGATAGACATATAGAGAGATAGACATATAGAGAGATAGACAGATAGACATATAGAGAGATAGACATATAGAGAGATAGACAGATAGACAGATAGACATATAGAGAGATATACAGATAGACAGATAGAGAGATAGAGAGATAGACAGATAGACAGATAGACATATAGAGAGATAGACAGATAGACGGATAGACAGATAGACAGATAGACATATAGAGAGATAGACAGATAGACAGATAGACATATAGAGAGATAGACAGATAGACATATAGAGAGATAGACAGATAGACATATAGAGAGATAGACAGATAGACATATAGAGAGATAGACATATAGAGAGATAGACAGATAGAGAGATAGACAGATGGAGAGATAGACAGATAAACATATATAGAGATAGAGAGATAGACAGATAGACAGATAGAGAAATAGACATATAGAGAGATAGACAGATAGAGAGATAGACAGATAGACAGATTGAGAGATAGACAGATAGACAGATAGACAGATAGACAGATAGAGAGATAGACAGATAGACATATAGAGAGATAGACAGATAGACAGATAGAGAAATAGACATATAGAGAGCTAGACAGATAGAGAGATAGAGAGATAGACAGATAGACAGATAGACATATAGAGAGATAGACAGATAGACATATAGAGAGATAGACATATAGAGAGATAGACAGATAGACAGATAGAGAGATAGAGAGATAGACATATAGAGAGATAGACAGATAGACAGATAGACATATAGAGAGATATACAGATAGACAGATAGAGAGATAGACAGATAGAGAGATAGACAGATAGACAGATAGAGAGATAGACAGATAGACATATAGAGAGATAGACAGATAGACGGATAGACAGATAGACATATAGAGAGATAGACAGATAGACATATAGAGAGATAGACATATAGAGAGATAGACAGATAGAGAGATAGACAGATGGAGAGATAGACAGATAAACATATAGAGAGATAGAGAGATAGACAGATAGACAGATAGAGAAATAGACATATAGAGAGATAGACAGATAGAGAGATAGACAGATAGAGAGATAGACAGATAGACAGATAGACAGATAGACAGATAGACAGATAGACAGATAGAGAGATAGACAGATAGACAGATAGAGAGATAGACAGATAGACATATAGAGAGATAGACAGATAGACAGATAGAGAAATAGACATATAGAGAGATAGACAGATAGAGAGATAGAGAGATAGACAGATAGAGAGATAGACAGATAGAGAGATAGAGAGATAGACAGATAGAGAGATAGAGAGATAGACAGATAGACAGATAGAGAGATAGAGAGATAGACAGATAGACATATAGAGAGATAGACATATAGAGAGATAGACAGATAGACATATAGAGAGATAGACATATAGAGAGATAGACAGATAGACAGATAGAGAGATAGAGAGATAGACATATAGAGAGATAGACAGATAGACAGATAGACATATAGAGAGATATACAGATAGACAGATAGAGAGATAGACAGATAGAGAGATAGACAGATAGACAGATAGAGAGATAGACAGATAGACATATAGAGAGATAGACAGATAGACGGATAGACAGATAGACAGATAGACATATAGAGAGATAGACAGATAGACAGATAGACATATAGAGAGATAGACATATAGAGAGATAGACATATAGAGAGATAGACAGATAGAGAGATAGACAGATAGAGAGATAGACAGATAGACAGATAGACAGATAGAGAGATAGACAGATAGACAGATAGACATATAGAGAGATAGACATATAGACATATAGAGAGATAGACAGATAGACAGAGAGACAGATAGACAGATAGACAGATAGACATATAGAGAGATAGACAGATAGAGAGATAGACAGATAGACAGATAGACAGATAGACAGATAGAGAGATAGACAGATAGACAGATAGAGAGATAGACAGATAGACATATAGAGAGATAGACAGATAGACAGATAGAGAAATAGACATATAGAGAGATAGACAGATAGAGAGATAGACAGATAGAGAGATAGACAGATAGAGAGATAGAGAGATAGAGAGATAGACAGATAGAGAGATAGAGAGATAGACAGATAGACAGATAGACATATAGAGAGATAGACATATAGAGAGATAGACAGATAGACATATAGAGAGATAGACATATAGAGAGATAGACAGATAGACAGATAGAGAGATAGAGAGATAGACATATAGAGAGATAGACAGATAGACAGATAGACATATAGAGAGATTTTCAGATAGACAGATAGAGAGATAGAGAGATAGACAGATAGACAGATAGAGAGATAGACAGATAGACATATAGAGAGATAGACAGATAGACGGATAGACAGATAGACAGATAGACATATAGAGAGATAGACAGATAGACAGATAGACATATAGAGAGATAGACAGATAGACATATAGAGAGATAGACATATAGAGAGATAGACAGATAGAGAGATAGACAGATGGAGAGATAGACAGATAAACATATAGAGAGATAGAGAGATAGACAGATAGACAGATAGAGAAATAGACATATAGAGAGATAGACAGATAGAGAGATAGACAGATAGAGAGATAGACAGATAGACAGATAGACAGATAGACAGATAGACAGATAGACATATAGAGAGATAGACAGATAGACAGATAGAGAAATAGACATATAGAGAGATAGACAGATAGAGAGATAGAGAGATAGACAGATAGACAGATAGACATATAGAGAGATAGACAGATAGACATATAGAGAGATAGACATATAGAGAGATAGACAGATAGACAGATAGAGAGATAGAGAGATAGACATATAGAGAGATAGACAGATAGACAGATAGACATATAGAGCGATATACAGATAGACAGATAGAGAGATAGACAGATAGAGAGATAGACAGATAGACAGATAGAGAGATAGACAGATAGACATATAGAGAGATAGACAGATAGACGGATAGACAGATAGACATATAGAGAGATAGACAGATAGACAGATAGACATATAGAGAGATAGACAGATAGACATATAGAGAGATAGACATATAGAGAGATAGACAGATAGAGAGATAGACAGATGGAGAGATAGACAGATAAACATATAGAGAGATAGAGAGATAGACAGATAGACAGATAGAGAAATAGACATATAGAGAGATAGAGAGATAGACAGATAGAGAGATAGACAGATAGACAGATAGAGAGATAGACAGAAAGACAGATAGACAGATAGACAGATAGAGAGATAGACAGATAGACAGATAGAGAGATAGACAGATAGACATATAGAGAGATAGACAGATAGACAGATAGAGAAATAGACATATAGAGAGATAGACAGATAGAGAGATAGAGAGATAGACAGATAGAGAGATAGACAGATAGACAGATAGAGAGATAGAGAGATAGACAGATAGAGAGATAGACAGATAGACAGATAGAGAGATAGACATATAGACAGATAGATAGAGAGATAGACATATAGAGAGATAGACATATAGAGAGATAGACAGATAGACAGATAGAGAGATAGACATATAGACAGATAGACAGATAGAGAGATAGACATATAGACAGATAGATAGAGAGATAGAGAGATAGACATATAGAGAGATAGACATATAGAGAGATAGACAGATAGACAGATAGAGAGATAGACAGATAGAGAGATAGACAGATAGACATATAGAGAGATAGACAGATAGACATATAGAGAGAGAGACAGATAGAGATAGACAGATAGACAGATAGAGAGATAGACAGATAGACATATAGAGAGATAGACAGATAGAGAGATAGACATATAGAGAGATAGACAGATAGAGAGATAGACAGATAGAGATAGACAGATAGACAGATAGAGAGATAGACAGATAGACATATAGAGAGATAGACATATAGAGAGATAGACAGATAGAGAGATAGACAGATAGAGAGATAGACATATAGAGAGATAGACAGATAGACAGATAGAGAGATAGACATATAGACAGATAGAGAGATAGACATATAGACAGATAGATAGAGAGATAGACATATAGAGAGATAGACATATAGAGAGATAGACAGATAGACAGATAGAGAGATAGACAGATAGAGAGATAGACAGATAGACATATAGAGAGATAGACAGATAGACATATAGAGAGATAGACAGATAGAGATAGACAGATAGACAGATAGAGAGATAGACAGATAGAGAGATAGACAGATAGAGAGATAGACAGATAGAGAGATAGACAGATAGACATATAGAGAGATAGACAGATAGACATATAGAGAGATAGACAGATAGACATATAGAGAGAGAGATAGACAGATAGAGAGATAGACAGATAGACATATAGAGAGATAGAGAGATAGACAGATAGAGAGATAGACAGATAGAGAGACAGACAGATAGACATATAGAGAGATAGACAGATAGAGAGATAGACAGATAGACAGATAGAGAGATAGACAGATGGAGAGATAGACAGATAAACATATAGAGAGATAGAGAGATAGACAGATAGACAGATAGAGAAATAGACATATAGAGAGATAGACAGATAGAGAGATAGACAGATAGAGAGATAGACAGATAGAGAGATAGACAGATAGACAGATAGACAGATAGAGAGATAGACAGATAGACAGATAGAGAGATAGACAGATAGACATATAGAGAGATAGACAGATAGACAGATAGAGAAATAGACATATAGAGAGATAGACAGATAGAGAGATAGACAGATAGAGAGATAGAGAGATAGAGAGATAGACAGATAGAGAGATAGAGAGATAGACAGATAGACAGATAGACATATAGAGAGATAGACATATAGAGAGATAGACAGATAGACATATAGAGAGATAGACATATAGAGAGATAGACAGATAGACAGATAGAGAGATAGAGAGATAGACATATAGAGAGATAGACAGATAGACAGATAGACATATAGAGAGATATACAGATAGACAGATAGAGAGATAGAGAGATAGACAGATAGACAGATAGACATATAGAGAGATAGACAGATAGACGGATAGACAGATAGACAGATAGACATATAGAGAGATAGACAGATAGACAGATAGACATATAGAGAGATAGACAGATAGACATATAGAGAGATAGACATATAGAGAGATAGACAGATAGAGAGATAGACAGATGGAGAGATAGACAGATAAACATATATAGAGATAGAGAGATAGACAGATAGACAGATAGAGAAATAGACATATAGAGAGATAGACAGATAGAGAGATAGACAGATAGACAGATTGAGAGATAGACAGATAGACAGATAGACAGATAGACAGATAGAGAGATAGACAGATAGACATATAGAGAGATAGACAGATAGACAGATAGAGAAATAGACATATAGAGAGATAGACAGATAGAGAGATAGAGAGATAGACAGATAGACAGATAGACATATAGAGAGATAGACAGATAGACATATAGAGAGATAGACATATAGAGAGATAGACAGATAGACAGATAGAGAGATAGAGAGATAGACATATAGAGAGATAGACAGATAGACAGATAGACATATAGAGAGATATACAGATAGACAGATAGAGAGATAGACAGATAGAGAGATAGACAGATAGACAGATAGAGAGATAGACAGATAGACATATAGAGAGATAGACAGATAGACGGATAGACAGATAGACATATAGAGAGATAGACAGATAGACAGATAGACATATAGAGAGATAGACAGATAGACAGATAGAGAGATAGACATATAGAGAGATAGACAGATAGAGAGATAGACAGATGGAGAGATAGACAGATAAACATATAGAGAGATAGAGAGATAGACAGATAGACAGATAGAGAAATAGACATATAGAGAGATAGACAGATAGAGAGATAGACAGATAGAGAGATAGACAGATAGACAGATAGACAGATAGACAGATAGACAGATAGACAGATAGAGAGATAGACAGATAGACAGATAGAGAGATAGACAGATAGACATATAGAGAGATAGACAGATAGACAGATAGAGAAATAGACATATAGAGAGATAGACAGATAGAGAGATAGAGAGATAGACAGATAGAGAGATAGACAGATAGAGAGATAGAGAGATAGACAGATAGAGAGATAGAGAGATAGACAGATAGACAGATAGAGAGATAGAGAGATAGACAGATAGACATATAGAGAGATAGACATATAGAGAGATAGACAGATAGACATATAGAGAGATAGACATATAGAGAGATAGACAGATAGACAGATAGAGAGATAGAGAGATAGACATATAGAGAGATAGACAGATAGACAGATAGACATATAGAGAGATATACAGATAGACAGATAGAGAGATAGACAGATAGAGAGATAGACAGATAGACAGATAGAGAGATAGACAGATAGACATATAGAGAGATAGACAGATAGACGGATAGACAGATAGACAGATAGACATATAGAGAGATAGACAGATAGACAGATAGACATATAGAGAGATAGACATATAGAGAGATAGACATATAGAGAGATAGACAGATAGAGAGATAGACAGATAGAGAGATAGACAGATAGACAGATAGACAGATAGAGAGATAGACAGATAGACAGATAGACATATAGAGAGATAGACATATAGACATATAGAGAGATAGACAGAGAGACAGATAGACAGATAGACAGATAGACATATAGAGAGATAGACAGATAGAGAGATAGACAGATAGACAGATAGACAGATAGACAGATAGAGAGATAGACAGATAGACAGATAGAGAGATAGACAGATAGACATATAGAGAGATAGACAGATAGACAGATAGAGAAATAGACATATAGAGAGATAGACAGATAGAGAGATAGACAGATAGAGAGATAGACAGATAGAGAGATAGAGAGATAGAGAGATAGACAGATAGAGAGATAGAGAGATAGACAGATAGACAGATAGACATATAGAGAGATAGACATATAGAGAGATAGACAGATAGACATATAGAGAGATAGACATATAGAGAGATAGACAGATAGACAGATAGAGAGATAGAGAGATAGACATATAGAGAGATAGACAGATAGACAGATAGACATATAGAGAGATTTTCAGATAGACAGATAGAGAGATAGAGAGATAGACAGATAGACAGATAGAGAGATAGACAGATAGACATATAGAGAGATAGACAGATAGACGGATAGACAGATAGACAGATAGACATATAGAGAGATAGACAGATAGACAGATAGACATATAGAGATATAGACAGATAGACATATAGAGAGATAGACATATAGAGAGATAGACAGATAGAGAGATAGACAGATGGAGAGATAGACAGATAAACATATAGAGAGATAGAGAGATAGACAGATAGACAGATAGAGAAATAGACATATAGAGAGATAGACAGATAGAGAGATAGACAGATAGAGAGATAGACAGATAGACAGATAGACAGATAGACAGATAGACATATAGAGAGATAGACAGATAGACAGATAGAGAAATAGACATATAGAGAGATAGACAGATAGAGAGATAGAGAGATAGACAGATAGACAGATAGACATATAGAGAGATAGACAGATAGACATATAGAGAGATAGACAGATAGACAGATAGAGAGATAGAGAGATAGACATATAGAGAGATAGACAGATAGACAGATAGACATATAGAGAGATATACAGATAGACAGATAGAGAGATAGACAGATAGAGAGATAGACAGATAGACAGATAGAGAGATAGACAGATAGACATATAGAGAGATAGACAGATAGACAGATAGACATATAGAGAGATAGACAGATAGACAGATAGACATATAGAGAGATAGACAGATAGACATATAGAGAGATAGACATATAGAGAGATAGACAGATAGAGAGATAGACAGATGGAGAGATAGACAGATAAACATATAGAGAGATAGAGAGATAGACAGATAGACAGATAGAGAAATAGACATATAGAGAGATAGAGAGATAGACAGATAGAGAGATAGACAGATAGACAGATAGAGAGATAGACAGATAGACAGATAGACAGATAGACAGATAGAGAGATAGACAGATAGACAGATAGAGAGATAGACAGATAGACATATAGAGAGATAGACAGATTGACAGATAGAGAAATAGACATATAGAGAGATAGACAGATAGAGAGATAGAGAGATAGACAGATAGAGAGATAGAGAGATAGACAGATAGAGAGATAGAGAGATAGACAGATAGACAGATAGAGAGATAGAGAGATAGACAGATAGACATATAGAGAGATAGACATATAGAGAGATAGACAGATAGACATATAGAGAGATAGACATATAGAGAGATAGACAGATAGACAGATAGAGAGATAGAGAGATAGACATATAGAGAGATAGACAGATAGACAGATAGACATATAGAGAGATAGACAGATAGACAGATAGAGAGATAGACAGATAGAGAGATAGACAGATAGACAGATAGAGAGATAGACAGATAGACATATAGAGAGATAGACAGATAGACAGATAGACAGATAGACATATAGAGAGATAGACAGATAGACAGATAGACATATAGAGAGATAGACATATAGAGAGATAGACAGATAGAGAGATAGACAGATAGAGAGATAGACAGATAGACAGATAGACAGATAGACAGATAGACAGATAGAGAGATAGACAGATAGACATATAGAGAGATAGACATATAGACATATAGAGAGATAGAGAGATAGACAGATAGACAGAGAGACAGATAGACAGATAGACAGATAGACATATAGAGAGATAGACAGATAGAGAGATAGACAGATAGACAGATAGACAGATAGACATATAGAGAGATAGACAGATAGACAGATAGACAGATAGACAGATAGACATATAGAGAGATAGACAGATAGAGAGATAGACAGATAGACATATAGAGAGATAGACAGATAGACAGATAGAGAGATAGACAGATAGACAGATAGACATATAGAGAGATAGACATATAGAGAGATAGACAGATAGAGAGATAGACAGATAGAGAGATAGACAGATAGACAGATAGAGAGATAGACAGATAGACATATAGAGAGATAGACAGATAGACAGATAGACAGATAGACAGATAGACAGATAGAGAGATAGACAGATAGACAGATGGACAGATAGAGAGATAGACAGATAGAGAGATAGACAGATAGACAGATAGACATATAGAGAGATAGACAGATAGACAGATAGAGAGATAGACAGATAGACATATAGAGAGATAGACAGATAGACAGATAGAGAGATAGACAGATAGACAGATAGACAGATAGAGAGATAGACAGATAGACAGATGGACAGATAGAGAGATAGACAGATAGAGAGATAGACATATAGAGAGATAGACATATAGACATATAGAGAGATAGACAGATAGAGAGATAGACAGATAGACAGATAGACAGATAGACATATAGAGAGATAGACAGATAGAGAGATAGACAGATAGACATATAGAGAGATAGACAGATAGACAGATAGACATATAGAGAGATAGACAGATAGACATATAGAGAGATAGACAGATAGACAGATAGAGAGATAGACAGATAGAGAGATAGACAGATAGACATATAGAGAGATAGACAGATAGACAGATAGACAGATAGAGAGATAGACAGATGGACAGATGGACAGATAGAGAGATAGACAGATAGAGAGATAGACAGATAGACAGATAGACAGATAGAGAGATAGACAGATAGACAGATAGAGAGATAGACAGATAGACATATAGAGAGATAGACAGATAGACAGATAGACAGATAGACAGATAGACAGATAGAGAGATGGACAGATAGAGAGATGGACAGATAGAGAGATAGACAGATAGACAGATAGACAGATAGAGAGATAGACAGATAGACAGATAGACATATAGAGAGATAGACATATAGACATATAGAGAGATAGACAGATAGAGAGATAGACAGATAGAGAGATAGACAGATAGACAGATAGACAGATAGAGAGATAGACAGATAGACAGATAGACAGATAGACATATAGAGAGAGAGACAGATAGACAGATAGAGAGATAGACAGATAGATAGAGAGATAGACAGATAGACAGATAGACATATAGAGAGATAGACAGATAGAGAGATAGACAGATAGACATATAGAGAGATAGACAGATAGAGAGATAGACAGATAGACAGATAGACAGATAGACAGATAGACAGATAGACAGATAGACAGATAGACAGATAGAGAGATAGACAGATAGACAGATAGACAGATAGACAGATAGACAGATAGACAGATAGACATATAGAGAGATAGACAGATAGAGAGATAGACAGATAGACATATAGAGAGATAGACAGATAGACAGATAGAGAGATAGACAGATAGACAGATAGACATATAGAGAGATAGACATATAGAGAGATAGACAGATAGAGAGATAGACAGATAGAGAGATAGACAGATAGACAGATAGAGAGATAGACAGATAGACATATAGAGAGATAGACAGATAGACAGATAGACAGATAGACAGATAGAGAGATAGACAGATAGACAGATGGACAGATAGAGAGATAGACAGATAGAGAGATAGACAGATAGACAGATAGACAGATAGAGAGATAGACAGATAGACAGATAGAGAGATAGACAGATAGACATATAGAGAGATAGACAGATAGACAGATAGAGAGATAGACAGATAGACAGATAGACAGATAGAGAGATAGACAGATAGACAGATGGACAGATAGAGAGATAGACAGATAGAGAGATAGACATATAGAGAGATAGACATATAGACATATAGAGAGATAGACAGATAGAGAGATAGACAGATAGACAGATAGACAGATAGACATATAGAGAGATAGACAGATAGAGAGATAGACAGATAGACATATAGAGAGATAGATAGACAGATAGACATATAGAGAGATAGACAGATAGAGAGATAGACAGATAGACATATAGAGAGATAGACAGATAGACAGATAGAGAGATAGACAGATAGACATATAGAGAGATAGACAGATAGACAGATAGACAGATAGAGAGATAGACAGATGGACAGATGGACAGATAGAGAGATAGAGAGATAGACAGATAGACAGATAGAGAGATAGACAGATAGACAGATAGAGAGATAGACAGATAGACATATAGAGAGATAGACAGATAGACAGATAGACAGATAGACAGATAGACAGATAGACAGATAGAGAGATAGACAGATAGAAGATAGGACAGATAGAGAGATAGACAGATAGACAGATAGACAGATAGAGAGATAGACAGATAGACAGATAGACATATAGAGAGATAGACATATAGACATATAGAGAGATAGACAGATAGAGAGATAGACAGATAGAGAGATAGACAGATAGACAGATAGACAGATAGAGAGATAGACAGATAGACAGATAGACAGATAGACATATAGAGAGAGAGACAGATAGACAGATAGAGAGATAGACAGATAGATAGAGAGATAGACAGATAGACAGATAGACATATAGAGAGATAGACAGATAGAGAGATAGACAGATAGAGAGATAGACAGATAGACATATAGAGAGATAGACAGATAGACAGATAGACATATAGAGAGATAGACAGATAGAGAGATAGACAGATAGACATATAGAGAGATAGACAGATAGACAGATAGAGAGATAGACAGATAGACATATAGAGAGATAGACAGATAGACAGATAGACAGATAGAGAGATAGACAGATGGACAGATGGACAGATAGAGAGATAGAGAGATAGACAGATAGACAGATAGACAGATAGAGAGATAGACAGATAGACAGATAGAGAGATAGACAGATAGACATATAGAGAGATAGACAGATAGACGAGAGAATAGACACGATAGAGCAGATAGACAGATAGAGCAGATAGACAGATAGAGAGATAGACAGATAGAGCAGATAGACAGATAGAGCAGATAGAGAGATAGACAGATAGACAATATAGAAGATAGACAGATAGACATATAGAGAGATAGACAGATAGAGCAGATAGACAGATAGACATATAGAGCAGATAGACAGATAGAGCAGATAGACAGATAGACAGATAGACAGATAGAGAGATAGACATATAGAGCAGATAGACAGATAGACAGATAGACAGATAGAGCAGATAGACAGATAGACAGATAGAGAAATAGACAGATAGAGAGATAGACAGATAGACAGATAGAGCAGATAGACAGATAGACAGATAGACAGATAGAGAGATAGACAGATAGACAGATAGACAGATAGAGAGATAGACAGATAGAAGATAGACAGATAGAGCAGATAGAGAGATAGAGCAGATAGACAGATAGAGAGATAGACAGATAGAGAGATAGACAGATAGACAGATAGAGAGATAGACAGATAGAGAGATAGACAGAGAGACATATGAGAGATAGACAGATAGACATATAGAGAGATAGACAGATAGAGAGATAGACAGATAGACAGATTGACATATAGAGAGATAGACAGATAGAGAGATAGACAGATAGACAGATAGACAGATAGACATATAGAGCAGATAGACGAATAGACAGATAGACAGATAGAGAGATAGACAGATAGACAGATAGAGAGATAGACAGATAGACAGATAGAGAGATAGACAGATAGACAGATAGAGAGATAGGACAGATAGACAGATAGACATATAGAGAGATAGACAGATAGAGAGAGAGACAGAGAGTAGACAGATAGAGAGATAGACAGATAGACAGATAGAGAGATTGACAGATAGACAGTATAGAGAGATAGACAGATAGACAGATAGAGAGATAGACAGATAGACAGATAGAGAGATAGACAGATAGACAGATAGGACAGATAGAGAGATAGACAGATAGAGAGATAGACAGATAGACAGATAGACAGATAGAGAGATAGACAGATAGACAGATAGAGCAGATAGACAGATAGACATATAGAGAGATAGACAGATAGACAGATAGAGAGATAGACAGATAGAGAGATAGACAGATAGAGAGATAGACAGATAGACAGATAGACAGATAGAGAGATAGACAGATAGAGAGATAGACAGATAGACAAATAGAGAGAGAGACATATAGACATATAGAGAGATAGACAGATAGAGAGATAGACAGATAGACAGATAGACAGATAGACATATAGAGAGATAGACAGATAGAGAGATAGACAGATAGACATATAGAGAGATAGACAGATAGACAGATAGACATATAGAGAGATAGACAGATAGAGAGATAGACAGATAGACATATAGAGAGATAGACAGATAGACAGATAGAGAGATAGACAGATAGACATATAGAGAGATAGACAGATAGACAGATAGACAGATAGAGAGATAGACAGATGGACAGATGGACAGATAGAGAGATAGAGAGATAGACAGATAGACAGATAGAGAGATAGACAGATAGACAGATAGAGAGATAGACAGATAGACATATAGAGAGATAGACAGATAGACAGATAGACAGATAGACAGATAGACAGATAGAGAGATGGACAGATAGAGAGATGGACAGATAGAGAGATAGACAGATAGACAGATAGACAGATAGAGAGATAGACAGATAGACAGATAGACATATAGAGAGATAGACATATAGACATATAGAGAGATAGACAGATAGAGAGATAGACAGATAGAGAGATAGACAGATAGACAGATAGACAGATAGAGAGATAGACAGATAGACAGATAGACAGATAGACATATAGAGAGAGAGACAGATAGACAGATAGAGAGATAGACAGATAGATAGAGAGATAGACAGATAGACGAGATAGACATATAGAGAGATAGACAGATAGAGAGATAGACAGATAGAGAGATAGACAGATAGACATATAGAGAGATAGACAGATAGACAGATAGACATATAGAGAGATAGACAGATAGAGAGATAGACAGATAGACATATAGAGAGATAGACAGATAGACAGATAGGAGAGATAGACAGATAGACATATAGAGAGATAGACAGATAGACAGATAGACAGATAGAGAGATAGACAGATGGACAGATGGACAGATAGAGAGATAGAGAGATAGACAGATAGACAGATAGACAGATAGAGAGATAGACAGATAGACAGATAGAGAGATAGACAGATAGACATATAGAGAGATAGACAGATAGAGAGATAGAGAGATAGACAGATAGACAGATAGATAGACAGATAGACATATAGAGAGATAGACAGATAGAGAGATAGACAGATAGACATATAGAGAGATAGACAGATAGACAGATAGACAGATAGACAGATAGACATATAGACGAGATAGACAGATAGAGAGATAGACAGATAGACATATAAAAAGAGAGATAGACAGATATGAGGACAGATAGAGAGATAGACAGAAATAGACATATAAGAGATGATAGACAGATAGAGAGATAGACAGATAGAAAAAAAAAAAAAAAAAAAACAGAAAAAAAAATGGGAGACAGATAGACAATAAAGATTGATAGAGAGATAGACAGATAGACAGATAGACAGAGAATAGACAGATAGAGACATAGATAGACATATAGACATATAGAGAGATATTAGACATAAGACATATAGAGAGATAGACAGATAGACATATAGAGAGATAGACAGATAGACAGATAGACAGATAGACAGATAGAGAGATAGACAGATAGACAGATAGACAATAGACAGATAGAGAGATGGACAGATAGAGAGATGGACAGATAGAGAGAACAGGATAGACCAGATAGACAATAGAAAACAGATAGAGGAGATAGACAGATAGAGACAGATAGACATATAGAAGATAGACATATAGACATATAGAGAGATAGACAGATAGAGAGATAGACAGATAGAGAGATAGACAGATAGACAGATAGACAGATAGAGAGATAGACAGATAGACAGATAGGACAGATAGACATATAGAGAGAGAGACAGATAGACAGATAGAGAGATAGACAGATAGATAGAGAGATAGACAGATAGACAGATAGACATATAGAGAGATAGACAGATAGAGAGATAGACAGATTAGAGAGATAGACAGATAGACATTATAGAGAGATAGACAGATAGACAGATAGACATATAGAGAGATAGACAGATAGAGAGATAGACAGATAGGACATATAGAGAGATAGACAGATAGACAGATAGAGGAGATAGACAGATAGACATATAGAGAGATAGACAGATAGACAGATAGACAGATAGAGAGATAGACAGATGGACAGATGGACAGATAGAGAGATAGAGAGATAGACAGATAGACAGATAGACAGATAGAGAGATAGACAGATAGAGCAGATAGACAGATAGAGCAGATAGACAGAGAGACAGATAGACAGATAGAGAGATAGAGCAGATAGACAGGATAGACAGATAGACAGAGAGAGACATATAGAGAGATAGACAGATAGAGAGATAGACAGATAGACAGATAGAGCAGATAGACAGATAGAGATAGAGCAGATAGACGAGATAGACATATAGAGAGATAGAAACAGATAGACATATAGAGAGATAGACAGATAGAGAGATAGACAGATAGACAGATAGAGAGATAGACAGATAGACAGAGAGAGATAGACAGATAAGACAGAGTAGGACACGATAGAGAGATAGACAGATAGAGCAGATAGACAGATAGAGAATAGAGAGATAGACAGAGAGAGATAGAGCAGATAGACAGATAGACATATAGAGAGATAGACAGATAGAGAGATAGACAGATAGAGAGATAGACAGATAGAGAGAAGGATAGAGAGATAGACAGATAGACAGATAAGAGATAGACAGATAGACAGATAGAGAGGATAGACATATAGAGAGATAGACAGATAGACAGATAGAGCAGATAGAGAGATAGACAGATAGACAGATAGAGAGATAGACATATAGAGAGATAGACAGATAGAGAGATAGACAGATAGAGAGATAGACAGATAGACAGATAGAGAGATAGACAGATAGACATATAGAGAGATAGACAGATAGACAGATAGACAGATAGACAGATAGACAGATAGAGAGATAGACAGATAGACAGATGAGACAGATAGACGAGATAGACAGATAGAGAGATAGACAGATAGACAGATAGACAGATAGAGAGATAGACAGATAGACAGATAGAGAGATAGACAGATAGACATATAGAGAGATAGACAGATAGACAGATAGAGAGATAGACAGATAGACAGATAGACAGATAGAGAGATAGACAGATAGACAGATGGACAGATAGAGAGATAGACAGATAGAGAGATAGACATATAGAGAGATAGACATATAGACATATAGAGAGATAGACAGATAGAGAGATAGACAGATAGACAGATAGACAGATAGACATATAGAGAGATAGACAGATAGAGAGATAGACAGATAGACATATAGAGAGATAGACAGATAGACAGATAGACATATAGAGAGATAGACAGATAGAGAGATAGAC
The DNA here is from genome assembly GCA_031479575.1 of Coregonus ussuriensis. Taxonomy (NCBI): domain Eukaryota; kingdom Metazoa; phylum Chordata; class Actinopteri; order Salmoniformes; family Salmonidae; genus Coregonus; species Coregonus ussuriensis. The sequence goes on along the minus strand of CM062494.1, from coordinate 141,439,667 downwards.
AGATAGACATATAGAGAGATAGACAGATAGACAGATAGAGAGATAGACAGATAGACATATAGAGAGATAGACAGATAGACAGATAGACAGATAGAGAGATAGACAGATGGACAGATGGACAGATAGAGAGATAGAGAGATAGACAGATAGACAGATAGAGAGATAGACAGATAGACAGATAGAGAGATAGACAGATAGACAGATAGACAGATAGACAGATAGACAGATAGACAGATAGACAGATAGACAGATAGAGAGATGGACAGATAGAGAGATGGACAGATAGAGAGATAGACAGATAGACAGATAGACAGATAGAGAGATAGACAGATAGACAGATAGACATATAGAGAGATAGACATATAGACATATAGAGAGATAGACAGATAGAGAGATAGACAGATAGAGAGATAGACAGATAGACAGATAGACAGATAGAGAGATAGACAGATAGACAGATAGACAGATAGAGATATATAGAGAGAGAGACAGATAGACAGATAGAGAGATAGACAGATAGATAGAGAGATAGACAGATAGACAGATAGACATATAGAGAGATAGACAGATAGAGAGATAGACAGATAGAGAGATAGACAGATAGACATATAGAGAGATAGACAGATAGACAGATAGACATATAGAGAGATAGACAGATAGAGAGATAGACAGATAGACATATAGAGAGATAGACAGATAGACAGATAGAGAGATAGACAGATAGACATATAGAGAGATAGACAGATAGACAGATAGACAGATAGAGAGATAGACAGATGGACAGATGGACAGATAGAGAGATAGAGAGATAGACAGATAGACAGATAGACAGATAGAGAGATAGACAGATAGACAGATAGAGAGATAGACAGATAGACATATAGAGAGATAGACAGATAGAGAGATAGAGAGATAGACAGATAGACAGATAGATAGACAGATAGACATATAGAGAGATAGACAGATAGAGAGATAGACAGATAGACATATAGAGAGATAGACAGATAGACAGATAGACAGATAGACAGATAGACATATAGAGAGATAGACAGATAGAGAGATAGACAGATAGACATATAGAGAGATAGACAGATAGAGAGATGGACAGATAGAGAGATGGACAGATAGAGAGATAGACAGATAGACAGATGGACAGATAGAGAGATAGACAGATAGACAGATAGAGAGATAGACAGATAGACAGATAGAGAGATAGACAGATAGACAGATAGAGAGATAGACAGATAGACATATAGAGAGATAGACAGATAGACAGATAGAGAGATAGACAGATAGACAGATAGACAGATAGACATATAGAGAGATAGACATATAGACATATAGAGAGATAGACAGATAGAGACCAGATAGACAGATAGAGAGATAGACAGATAGACAGATAGACAGATAGAGAGATAGACAGATAGGGGACATATAGAGAGATAGACAGATAGAGAGATATCTGGACAGATAGGAGAGACAGATAGGGGGGGGGGGACAGATAGAGAGATAGACAGATAGACAGATAGAGAGATAGACAGATAGACAGATAGACATATAGAGAGATAGACATATAGACATAATAGAGAGATAGACAGATAGAGAGATAGACAGATAGACATATAGAGAGATAGAACAGATAGACAGATTAGACAGATATAGAGAGATAGACAGATAGAGAGATAGACAGATAGACATATAGAGAGATAGAGACAGATAGACAGATAGAGAGATAGACAGATAGACATATAGAGAGATAGACAGATAGACAGATAGACAGATAGAGAGATAGACAGATAGAGACAGATAGGACAGATAGAGAGATAGAGAGATATGACAGATAGACAGATAGACAGATAGAAGAATAGACGATAGACAGATAGAGAGATAGACAGATAGACATATAGAGAGATAAGACAGATAGCAGAGATAGAGAGATAGACAGATAGACAGATAGATAGACAGATAGACATATAGAGAGATAGACAGATAGAGAGATAGACAATAGACATATAGAGAGATAGACAGATAGACAGATAGACAGATAGACAGATAGACATAGAGAGAGATAGACAGATAGAGAGAATAGACATATAGACATATAGAGAGATAGACAGATATAGAGATGACAGATAGAGAGATAGACAGATAGAGAATAGACAGATAGACAATAGACAAGAGTATAGACAGGATAGAGCAGATAGACAGATAGGAAGAGATAGACATATAGACATATAGAGAGATAGACAGATAGAGAGATAGACAGATAGAGAGATAGACAGATAGACAGATAGACAGATAGTAGAGATAGACAGAAAGACAGATAGACAGATAGACATATAGAGAGATAGACAGATAGACAGATAGAGAGATAGACAGATAGACAGATAGAGAGATAGACAGATAGACATATAGAGAGATAGACAGATAGAGAGATAGAGAGATAGACATATAGAGAGATAGACAGATAGAGAGATAGACAGATAGAGAGATAGACAGATAGACAGATAGACAGATAGACAGATAGACAGTATCAGACAGATAGACAGATAGACAGATAGACAGATAGACAGATAGACAGATAGACAGATAGACAGATAGACAGTATCAGACAGATAGACAGATAGACAGATAGACAGATAGACAGATAGACAGATAGACAGATAGAGAGATAGACAGATAGACAGATAGAGAGATAGACAGAGACATAGACATATAGAGAGATAGACAGATAGACAGATAGAGAGATAGACAGATAGACAGAGATAGAGAGATAGACAGATAGAGAGATAGACAGATAGACAGATGACAGATAGAGAGATAGACAGATAGACAGATAGAGAGATAGACATATAGAGAGATAGACATATAGACAGATAGAGAGATAGACAGATAGAGAGATAGACAGATAGAGAGATAGACAGATAGACAGATAGACATATAGAGAGATAGACAGATAGAGAGATAGACAGATAGACATATAGGAGAGATAGACAGATAGACAGATAGACAGATAGAGAGATAGACAGATAGAGAGATAGACAGATAGACATATAGAGAGATAGACAGATAGACAGATAGAGAGATAGACAGATAGACATATAGAGAGATAGACAGATAGACAGATAGACAGATAGAGGATAGACAGATGGACAGATGGACAGATAGAGAGATAGAGAGATAGACAGATAGACAGATAGAGAGATAGACAGATAGACAGATAGAGAGATAGACAGATAGACATATAGAGAGATAGACAGATAGACAGATAGACAGATAGACAGATAGACAGATAGAGAGATGGACAGATAGAGAGATGGACAGATAGAGAGATAGACAGATAGACAGATAGACAGATAGAGAGATAGACAGATAGACAGATAGACATATAGAGAGATAGACATATAGACATATAGAGAGATAGACAGATAGAGAGATAGACAGATAGAGAGATAGACAGATAGACAGATAGACAGATAGAGAGATAGACAGATAGACAGATAGACAGATAGACATATAGAGAGAGAGACAGATAGACAGATAGAGAGATAGACAGATAGATAGAGAGATAGACAGATAGACAGATAGACATATAGAGAGATAGACAGATAGAGAGATAGACAGATAGAGAGATAGACAGATAGACATATAGAGAGATAGACAGATAGACAGATAGACATATAGAGAGATAGACAGATAGAGAGATAGACAGATAGACATATAGAGAGATAGACAGATAGACAGATAGAGAGATAGACAGATAGACATATAGAGAGATAGACAGATAGACAGATAGACAGATAGAGAGATAGACAGATGGACAGATGGACAGATAGAGAGATAGAGAGATAGACAGATAGACAGATAGACAGATAGAGAGATAGACAGATAGACAGATAGAGCGATAGACATATAGAGAGATAGACAGATAGAGAGATAGAGAGATAGACAGATAGACAGATAGATAGACAGATAGACATATAGAGAGATAGACGGATAGAGAGATAGACAGATAGACATATAGAGAGATAGACAGATAGACAGATAGACAGATAGACAGATAGACATATAGAGAGATAGACAGATAGAGAGATAGACAGATAGACATATAGAGAGATAGACAGATAGAGAGATAGAGAGATAGACAGATAGACATATAGAGAGATAGACAGATAGAGAGATAGACAGATAGACAGATGGACAGATAGAGAGATGGATAGAGAGATAGACAGATAGACAGATAGACAGATAGACAGATAGAGAGATAGACATATAGACATATAGAGAGATAGACATATAGACATATAGAGAGATAGACAGATAGACAGATAGAGAGATAGACAGATAGACAGATAGACAGATAGACATATAGAGAGAGAGACAGATAGACAGATAGAGAGATAGACAGATAGAGAGATAGACAGATAGACAGATAGACAGATAGACATATAGAGAGATAGACAGATAGAGAGATAGACAGATAGACATATAGAGAGATAGACAGATAGACATATAGAGAGATAGACAGATAGACAGATAGAGAGATAGACAGATAGACATATAGAGAGATAGACAGATAGACAGATAGACAGATAGACAGATAGAGAGATAGACAGATAAACAGATGGACAGATAGAGAGATAGACAGATAGACAGATAGACAGATAGAGAGATAGACAGATAGACAGATAGAGAGATAGACAGATAGACATATAGAGAGATAGACAGATAGACAGATAGAGAGATAGACAGATAGACAGATAGACAGATAGAGAGATAGAGAGATAGAGAGATAGACAGATAGACAGATGGACAGATGGACAGATAGAGAGATAGACAGATAGACAGATAGACAGATAGACCGATAGAGAGATAGACAGATAGACAAATAGACATATAGAGAGATAGACATATAGACATATAGAGAGATAGAAAGATAGAGAGATAGACAGATAGAGATAGAAAGATAGACATATCGAGAGATAGATAGATAGAGAGATAGACAGATAGAGAGATAGACAGATAGACAGATAGACAGATAGACATATAGAGAGATAGACAGATAGAGAGATAGACAGACAGACGTATAGAGAGATAGACAGATAGACAGATAGACAGATAGAGAGATAGACAGATAGACAGATAGACAGATAGAGAGATAGACAGATAGACAGATAGACAGATAGAGAGATAGACAGATAGACAGATAGACATATAGAGAGATAGACAGATAGACAGATAGAGATATAGAGAGATAGACAGATAGACAGATAGACATATAGAGAGATAGACATATAGAGAGATAGACATATAGAGAGATAGACAGATAGAGAGATAGACAGATAGAGAGATAGAGAGATAGACATATAGAGAGATAGACAGATAGAGAGATAGACAGATAGACAGATAGAGAGATAGAGAGATAGACAGATAGACATATAGAGAGATAGACAGATAGACAGATAGAGAGATAGACAGATAGACATATAGAGAGATAGACAGATAGAGAGATAGACAGATAGAGAGATAGAGAGATAGACAGATAGACATATA
>CM062494.1:141421614-141431614 GCA_031479575.1 Coregonus ussuriensis | reverse complement strand
TTCTCAGATCTCTCTGTTAGGGAGGGAACAGAACACAGGGAGACTAGCCTCCACTTCTCAGATCTCTCTGTTAGGGAGGGAAGGGAACAGAACACAGGGAGACTAGCCTCCACTTCTCAGATCTCTCTGTTAGGGAGGGAACAGAACACAGGGAGACTAGCCTCCACTTCTCAGATCTCTCTGTTAGGGAGGGAAGGGAACAGAACACAGGGAGACTAGCCTCCACTTCTCAGATCTCTCTGTTAGGGAGGGAAGGGAACAGAACACAGGGAGACTAGCCTCCACTTCTCAGATCTCTCTGTTAGGGGGAGGGAACAGAACACAGGGAGACTAGCCTCCACTTCTCAGATCTCTCTGTTAGGGAGGGAGGAACAGAACACAGGGAGACTAGCCTCCACTTCTCAGATCTCTCTGTTAGGGAGGGAGGGAACAGAACACAGGGAGACTAGCCTCCACTTCTCAGATCTCTCTGTTAGGGAGGGAGGGAACAGAACACAGGGAGACTAGCCTCCACTTCTCAGATCTCTCTGTTAGGGAGGGGAGGGAACAGAACACAGGGAGACTAGCCTCCACTTCTCAGATCTCTCTGTTAGGGAGGGAACAGAACACAGGGAGACTAGCCTCCACTTCTCAGATCTCTCTGTTAGGGAGGAGGGAACAGAACACAGGGAGACTAGCCTCCACTTCTCAGATCTCTCTGTTAGGGAGGGAACAGAACACAGGGAGACTAGCCTCCACTTCTCAGATCTCTCTGTTAGGGAGGGAACAGAACACAGGGAGACTAGCCTCCACTTCTCAGATCTCTCTGTTAGGGAGGGAACAGAACACAGGGAGACTAGCCTCCACTTCTCAGATCTCTCTGTTAGGGAGGGGAGGGAACAGAACACAGGGAGACTAGCCTCCACTTCTCAGATCTCTCTGTTAGGGAGGGAACAGAACACAGGGAGACTAGCCTCCACTTCTCAGATCTCTCTGTTAGGGAGGGAACAGAACACAGGGAGACTAGCCTCCACTTCTCAGATCTCTCTGTTAGGGAGGGAAGGGAACAGAACACAGGGAGACTAGCCTCCACTTCTCAGATCTCTCTGTTAGGGAGGGAACAGAACACAGGGAGACTAGCCTCCACTTCTCAGATCTCTCTGTTAGGGAGGGAAGGGAACAGAACACAGGGAGACTAGCCTCCACTTCTCAGATCTCTCTGTTAGGGAGGGAGGGAACAGAACACAGGGAGACTAGCCTCCACTTCTCAGATCTCTCTGTTAGGGAGGGAACAGAACACAGGGAGACTAGCCTCCACTTCTCAGATCTCTCTGTTAGGGGAGGGAACAGAACACAGGGAGACTAGCCTCCACTTCTCAGATCTCTCTGTTAGGGAGGGAAGGGAACAGAACACAGGGAGACTAGCCTCCACTTCTCAGATCTCTCTGTTAGGGAGGGAAGGGAACAGAACACAGGGAGACTAGCCTCCACTTCTCAGATCTCTCTGTTAGGGAGGGGAGGGAACAGAACACAGGGAGACTAGCCTCCACTTCTCAGATCTCTCTGTTAGGGAGGGAACAGAACACAGGGAGACTAGCCTCCACTTCTCAGATCTCTCTGTTAGGGAGGGAAGGGAACAGAACACAGGGAGACTAGCCTCCACTTCTCAGATCTCTCTGTTAGGGAGGGAAGGGAACAGAACACAGGGAGACTAGCCTCCACTTCTCAGATCTCTCTGTTAGGGAGGGAACAGAACACAGGGAGACTAGCCTCCACTTCTCAGATCTCTCTGTTAGGGAGGGAACAGAACACAGGGAGACTAGCCTCCACTTCTCAGATCTCTCTGTTAGGGAGGGAAGGGAACAGAACACAGGGAGACTAGCCTCCACTTCTCAGATCTCTCTGTTAGGGAGGGAAGGGAACAGAACACAGGGAGACTAGCCTCCACTTCTCAGATCTCTCTGTTAGGGAGGGAACAGAACACAGGGAGACTAGCCTCCACTTCTCAGATCTCTCTGTTAGGGAGGGAACAGAACACAGGGAGACTAGCCTCCACTTCTCAGATCTCTCTGTTAGGGAGGGGAGGGAACAGAACACAGGGAGACTAGCCTCCACTTCTCAGATCTCTCTGTTAGGGAGGGAAGGGAACAGAACACAGGGAGACTAGCCTCCACTTCTCAGATCTCTCTGTTAGGGAGGAAGGGAACAGAACACAGGGAGACTAGCCTCCACTTCTCAGATCTCTCTGTTAGGGAGGAAGGGAACAGAACACAGGGAGACTAGCCTCCACTTCTCAGATCTCTCTGTTAGGGAGGGAACAGAACACAGGGAGACTAGCCTCCACTTCTCAGATCTCTCTGTTAGGGAGGGAAGGGAACAGAACACAGGGAGACTAGCCTCCACTTCTCAGATCTCTCTGTTAGGGAGGGAACAGAACACAGGGAGACTAGCCTCCACTTCTCAGATCTCTCTGTTAGGGAGGGAAGGGAACAGAACACAGGGAGACTAGCCTCCACTTCTCAGATCTCTCTGTTAGGGAGGGAACAGAACACAGGGAGACTAGCCTCCACTTCTCAGATCTCTCTGTTAGGGAGGGAAGGGAACAGAACACAGGGAGACTAGCCTCCACTTCTCAGATCTCTCTGTTAGGGAGGGAAGGGAACAGAACACAGGGAGACTAGCCTCCACTTCTCAGATCTCTCTGTTAGGGAGGGAACAGAACACAGGGAGACTAGCCTCCACTTCTCAGATCTCTCTGTTAGGGAGGGAACAGAACACAGGGAGACTAGCCTCCACTTCTCAGATCTCTCTGTTAGGGGGAGGGAACAGAACACAGGGAGACTAGCCTCCACTTCTCAGATCTCTCTGTTAGGGAGGGAAGGGAACAGAACACAGGGAGACTAGCCTCCACTTCTCAGATCTCTCTGTTAGGGAGGGAAGGGAACAGAACACAGGGAGACTAGCCTCCACTTCTCAGATCTCTCTGTTAGGGAGGGAACAGAACACAGGGAGACTAGCCTCCACTTCTCAGATCTCTCTGTTAGGGAGGGAACAGAACACAGGGAGACTAGCCTCCACTTCTCAGATCTCTCTGTTAGGGAGGGAAGGGAACAGAACACAGGGAGACTAGCCTCCACTTCTCAGATCTCTCTGTTAGGGAGGGAAGGGAACAGAACACAGGGAGACTAGCCTCCACTTCTCAGATCTCTCTGTTAGGGAGGGAAGGGAACAGAACACAGGGAGACTAGCCTCCACTTCTCAGATCTCTCTGTTAGGAGGGAGGGAACAGAACACAGGGAGACTAGCCTCCACTTCTCAGATCTCTCTGTTAGGGAGGGAACAGAACACAGGGAGACTAGCCTCCACTTCTCAGATCTCTCTGTTAGGGAGGGAACAGAACACAGGGAGACTAGCCTCCACTTCTCAGATCTCTCTGTTAGGGAGGGAACAGAACACAGGGAGACTAGCCTCCACTTCTCAGATCTCTCTGTTAGGGAGGGAAGGGAACAGAACACAGGGAGACTAGCCTCCACTTCTCAGATCTCTCTGTTAGGGAGGGAAGGGAACAGAACACAGGGAGACTAGCCTCCACTTCTCAGATCTCTCTGTTAGGGAGGGAACAGAACACAGGGAGACTAGCCTCCACTTCTCAGATCTCTCTGTTACTTACTGACACACTGGAGAAACAACAGACAGACAGACTGGCAGACTGACAGACCCACAGACAGGCAGACATACAGCCAGGCAGACCCACAGACAGACAGACATACAGCCATGCAGACCCACAGACAGACAGACAGACAGACCCACAGGCAGACAGACCCACAGGCAGACAGACATACAGCCAGGCAGACCCACAGACAGACCCACAGACAGGCAGACAGACAGACAGACAGACAGACAGACAGACAGACAGACAGACAGACAGACCCACAGGCAGACAGACCCACAGGCAGACAGACAGACAGGCAGACAGACCCACAGGCAGACAGACCCACAGGCAGACAGACAGACAGACAGGCAGACAGACATACAGTCAGGCAGACCCACAGACAGACAGATATACAGCCAGGCAGACCCACAGACAGACAGACAGACAGACAGACAGACAGACAGGCAGGCCCACAGGCAGACAGGCAGACAGACAGACAGAGAGGCAGCAGTACCATCAGATACCTCTAGGGGCGCTGGGTGGTGGTAGTTTCACTGCAGCATGTGTATTAGGCAGACAGATGCCTTCCATTTGGCTAGCCAATCCATTGCATTGTAACAAAAAGCAGTGCTATGATTGATCAATAAGGCCGCCAATCATATTTGAGTAGATTTGCGAGCACACAAAGATCATATCACTCAAGCACAGAAGCATTTGGAGAGAGCGCAGGCCGTGAGTAGGTAGATGCCTGCTCAACACTTCATTTCATGAGTAGGGAGATGCCTGCTCAACACTTAATTTCATGAGTAGGGAGATGCCTGCTCAACACTTAATTTCATGAGTAGGGAGATGCCTGCTCAACACTTCATTTCATGAGTAGGGAGATGCCTGCTCAACACTTCATTTCATGAGTAGGGAGATGCCTGCTCAACACTTCATTTCATGAGTAGGGAGATGCCTGCTCAACACTTCATTTCATGAGTAGGGAGATGCCTGCTCAACACTTCATTTCATGAGTAGGGAGATGCCTGCTCAACACTTCATTTCATGAGTAGGGAGATGCCTGCTCAACACTTCATTTCATGAATAGGGAGATGCCTGCTCAACACTTCATTTCATGAGTAGGGAGATGCCTGCTCAACACTTCATTTCATGAATAGGGAGATGCCTGCTCAACACTTCATTTCATGAGTAGGGAGATGCCTGCTCAACACTTCATTTCATGAGTAGGGAGATGCCTGCTCAACACTTCATTTCATGAGTAGGGAGATGCCTGCTCAACACTTCATTTCATGAGTAGGGAGATGCCTGCTCAACACTTCATTTCATGCACTCAGATCCACTTTCTGGGCGCGCAGCATTTTTGTCTGAGCTCAACTCTCTCAGCTCATCAACATGATCCTCTGCACCCTTCGAACTGTGAAATGACGCCACGTCCAGCCACTATAAAATTAACACCTAGCAGCAGCACTGTTAGTAGAAACAGGATTAATACAGTAGAAAAGCACCACAACTGGGATTCTGACGCTCGTGTTTAGGTGTTCACACTGACTTTACTGCTATATAACACACTGACTTTACTGCTATATAACACACTGACTTTACTGCTATATAACACACTGACTTTACTGCTATATAACACACTGACTTTACTGCTATATAACACACTGGCTTTACTGCTATATAAACACAAATGGCTTTTTCTGCTATATAAACCCACACTGACTTTACTGCTATATAACACACTGGCTTTACTGTATATAACACACTGACTTTACTGCTATATAACCCACTGGCTTTACTGCTATATAACACACTGACTTTACTGCTATATAACACACTGGCTTTACTGCTATATAACACACTGGCTTTACTGCTATAAAACACACTGACTTTACTGCTATATATTTAACACACTGACTTTACTGCTATATAACACACTGACTTTACTGCTATATAACACAACTGACTTTACTGCTATATAACACACTGACTTTACTGCTATATAACACACTGACTTTACTGCTATATAACACAACTGACTTTACCCGCTATATAAACACACTGACTTTACTGCTATATAACACACTGACTTTACTGCTATATAACACACTGACTTTACTGCTATATAACACACTGACTTTACTGCTATATAAACACACTGACTTTACTGCTACATAACACACTGACTTTACTACTATATAACACACTGACTTTACTGCTATATAACACACTGACTTTACTGCTATATAACACACTGACTTTACTGCTATATAACACATTGACTTTACTGCTATATAACACACTGACTTTACTGCTATATAACACACTGGCTTTACTGCTATATAAACACACTGACTTTACTGCTTTATAACACACTGACTTTACTGCTATATAACACACTGACTTTACTGCTATATAACACACTGACTTTACTGCTATAAAACACACTGACTTTACTGCTATATAACACACTGACTTTACTGCTATATAACACACTGGCTTTACTGCTATATAACACACTGACTTTACTGCTATATAACACACTGGCTTTACTGCTATATAACACACTGACTTTACTGCTATATAACACACTGGCTTTACTGCTATATAAACACACTGACTTTACTGCTATATAACACACTGACTTTACTGCTATATAAACACACTGACTTTACTGCTATATAACACACTGACTTTACTGCTATATAACACACTGACTTTACTGCTATATAAACACACTGACTTTACTGCTTTATAACACACTGACTTTACTGCTATATAACACACTGACTTTACTGCTATATAACACACTGACTTTACTGCTATATAACACAATGACTTTACTGCTACATAACACACTGACTTTACTGCTATATAACACACTGACTTTACTGCTATATAACACACTGACTTTACTGCTATATAACACACTGACTTTACTGCTATATAACACACTGATTTTACTGCTATATAACACACTGACTTTACTGCTATATAACACACTGACTTTACTGCTATATAAACACACTGACTTTACTGCTATATAACACACTGACTGGACTGACTGGCTGACTGACTGGCTGACTGGCTGACTGGCTGACTGGCTGGCTGACTGACTGGACTGACTGGCTGGCTGACTGATTGACTGACTGGCTGGCTGACTGACTGGACTGACTGGCTGGCTGACTGATTGACTGGCTGACTGACTGGACTGACTGGACTGACTGGACTGACTGACTGGCTGGCTGGCTGACTGGACTGACTGGACTGACTCGCTGGACTGGACTGACTGACTGGCTGGCTGGCTGACTGACTGGACTGACTGGACTGACTGACTGACTGACTGGACTGACTGGCTGACTGACTGGACTGACTGGACTGACTGGACTGACTGGAGACTGACTGGACTGACTGGACTGACTGGACTGACTGGACTGACTGGACTGACTGACTGGACTGACTGGACTGACTGGACTGACTGGACTGACTGGACTGACTGGACTGACTGACTGGCTGGCTGGCTGACTGGACTGACTGGACTGACTGACTGGACTGACTGGACTGACTGGACTGACTGACTGGCTGGCTGACGACTGACTGGACTGACTGACTGGCTGACTGCTGACTGACTGACTGGCTGACTGGCTGGCTGACTGACTGACTGGACTGGCTGACTGGCTGGCTGGCTGACTGGACTGACTGGACTGGCTGGCTGGCTGACTGGACTGACTGGACTGACTGACTGGCTGGCTGACTGGACTGACTGGCTGGCTGACTGGCTGACTGGCTGGCTGACTGACTGGCTGGCTGACTGACTGGCTGACTGGCTGGCTGGCTGGCTGACTGGCTGACTGGCTGACTGGCTGACTGACTGACTGGCTGACTGGCTGACTGGCTGGCTGACTGACTGGCTGACTGGCTGACTGACTGACTGACTGGCTGACTGGCTGACTGGACTGACTGGCTGACTGGACTGACTGGCTGACTGACTGACTGGCTGGCTGACTGGACTGACTGGCTGGCTGGCTGACTGGCTGACTGGCTGACTGGCTGACTGGCTGGCTGGCTGACTGACTGACTGGCTGACTGGTCTGGCTGGCTGGACTGGCTGACTGGCTGACTGGCTGGCTGGCTGACTGACAGCAGGGACTGGATGACTGGCTGACTGGCTGACTGGCTGGCTGGCTGGCTGACTGGCTGGCTGACTGGGCTGACTGGCTGACTGACTGGCTGGCTTGACTGGCTGACTGGTGCTGGCTGACTGTCTGACTGGCTGGCTGGCTGACTGGCACTGACTGGCTGGCTGGAATGGCTGACTGACTGACTGGCTTGACTGGCTGAACTGACTGGCTTGGCTGGCTGGCTGGCTGGCTGTACTGGCTGACTGGCTGGACTGGCTGAGCTGGCTGACTGGCTGACTGGGCTGATGGCTGGCTGACTGGCTGACTGGCTGACTGGCTGGATGAACTGGCTGCTGACTGACTGGCTGACTGCTGATGACTGGCTGACTGGCTGACTGGCTGAGCTGACTGGCTGACCTGACTGGCTGACTGGCTGACTGGCTGACTGGCTGACTGACTGGCTGACTGGCTGACTGGCTGACTGGCTGGCTGGCTGGCTGACTGACTGGCTGTCTGGCTGACTGGCTGGCTGGCTGACTGGCTGGCTGACTGACTGACTGGCTGACTGGCTGGCTGGCTGGCTGACTGGCTGACTGGCTGGCTGACTGGCTGGCTGGCTGACTGACTGCTGGCTGCTGACTGGCTGGCTGACTGACTGGCTGACTGGCTGGCTGGCTGGCTGGTTGGCTGGCTGACTGGCTGACTGGCTGACTGGCTGGCTGACTGGCTGACTGGCTGACTGGCTGACTGGCTGGCTGACTGGCTGACTGACTGGCTGATTGGCTGGCTGGCTGGCTGACTGGCTGACTGGCTGACTGGCTGACTGGCTGGCTGACTGGCTGACTGGCTGACTGACTGGCTGATTGGCTGGCTGGCTGGCTGGCTGGCTGACTGACTGGCTGACTGGCTGACTGGCTGGCTGGCTGACTGACTGGCTGAATGGCTGGCTGACTGGCTGGCTGACTGACTGGCTGACTGGCTGATTGGCTGACTGGCTGACTGGCTGACTGGCTGACTGGCTGGCTGGCTGACTGACTGACTGACTGACTGACTGACTGGCTGGCTGGCTGACTGGCTGACTGGCTGACTGGCTGACTGACTTACTGGCTGACTGGACTGACTGGCTGACTGGACTGACTGGCTGACTGGCTGACTGGCTGGCTGACTGGCTGGCTGGCTGGCTGGCTGGCTGGCTGGCTGACTGGCTGACTGGCTGACTGGACTGACTGGCTGACTGGCTGACTGGCTGGCTGGCTGACTGGCTGGCTGGCTGGCTGACTGGCTGACTGGCTGACTGGACTGACTGGCTGACTGGCTGACTGGCTGACTGGCTGGCTGACTGGCTGACTGACTGGCTGACTGGCTGACTGGCTGACTGGCTGGCTGGCTGGCTGGCTGGCTGGCTGACTGGCTGATTGGCTGGCTGGCTGGCTGACTGGCTGACTGACTGACTGACTGGCTGGCTGGCTGACTGGCTGATTGGCTGGCTGACTGACTGGCTGACTGGCTGACTGGATGACTGGCTGACTGGCTGGCTGGCTGGCTGGCTGACTGGCTGATTGACTGGCTGACTGGCTGACTGGCTGACTGGCTGGCTGGCTGGCTGGCTGACTGGCTGATTGGCTGGCTGGCTGACTGGCTGACTGGCTGACTGGCTGACTGGCTGACTGGCTGACTGGCTGGCTGGCTGACTGGCTGGCTGACTGACTGGCTGACTGGCTGACTGGCTGACTGGCTGGCTGACTGGCTGACTGGCTGACTGGCTGGCTGGCTGACTGACTGGCTGACTGGCTGACTGGCTGGCTGGCTGGCTGGCTGAATGGCCGGCTGGCTGACTGGCTGGCTGGCTGGCTGACTGGCTGGCTGACTGGCTGGCTGACTGGCTGGCTGACTGGCTGGCTGACTGGCTGACTGGCTGACTGGCTGACTGGCTGGCTGGCTGACTGACTGGCTGACTGGCTGACTGGCTGACTGGCTGACTGTCTGGCTGACTGGCTGGCTGGCTGACTGGCTGGCTGACTGACTGACTGACTGACTGGCTGACTGGCTGACTGGCTGGCTGACTGGCTGACTGGCTGGCTGGCTGACTGGCTGACTGGCTGACTGGCTGACTGGCTGGCTGGCTGGCTGAATGACTGGCTGACTGACTGGCTGACTGGTGACTGGCTGACTGGCTGGCTGACTGGCTGACTGGCTGACTGACTGGCTGATTGGCTGGCTGGCTGGCTGGCTGTCTGGCTGACTG
>CM062494.1:141416275-141421114 GCA_031479575.1 Coregonus ussuriensis | reverse complement strand
CTAACCCTACACCCTAACCCCACCCTAATCCCACCCTAACCCTAACCCCACCCTAACCCTAACCCTACAACCTAACCCCCACCCTAACCCTACACCCTAAACCCTAACCCCACCCTAACCCTACACCCTAACCCTACACCCTAACCCCACCCTAACCCCACCCTAACCCTAACCCCACCCTAATCCCACCCTAACCCTAACCCCACCCTAACCCCACCCTAACCCTACACCCTAAACCCTAACCCCACCCTAACCCTACACCCTAACCCTAACCCCACCCTAACCCCACCCTAACCCCACCCTAACCCTACACCCTAAACCCTAACCCCACCCTAACCCTACACCCTAACCCTAACCCCACCCTAACCCCACCCTAACCCCACCCTAACCCTACACCCTAACCCCACCCTAACTCTACACCCTAACCCCACACTAACCCTACACCCTAAACCCTACACCCTAACCCCACCCCACCCTAACCCTACACCCTAACCCTAACCCTACACCCTAACCCCACCCTAACCCTACACCCTAAACCCTACACCCTAACCCCACCCTAACCCTAACCCCACCCTAACCCCACCCTAACCCTAACCCTACACCCTAACCCCACCCTAACCCTACACCCTAAACCCTACACCCTAACCCCACCCTAACCCCACCCTAATCCCACCCTAACCCTAACCCCACCCTAACCCCACCCTAACCCCACCCTAACCCTAACCCTACACCCTAACCCCACCCTAACCCCACCCTAACCCTAACCCCACCCTAACCCTAACCCCACCCTAACCCCACCCTAACCCTACACCCTAACCCCACCCTAACCCTACACCCTAACCCCACCCTAACCCCACCCTAACCCCACCCTAACCCTAACCCTACACCCTAACCCCACCCTAACCCTACACCCTAACCCTAACCCCACCCTAACCCTAACCCTACACCCTAACCCCCCCCACCCTAACCCCACCCTAACCCCACCCTAACCCCACCCTAACCCTAACCCCACCCTAACCCCACCCTAATCCCACCCTAACCCTAACCCCACCCTAACCCCACCCTAACCCCACCCTAACCCTAACCCCACCCTAACCCTAACCCCACCCTAACCCCACCCTAACCCTAACCCCACCCTACACCCTAACCCTACACCCTAACCCCACCCTAACCCCACCCTAACCCCACCCTAACCCTAACCCCACCCTAACCCTAACCCCACCCTAACCCTAACCCCACCCTAACCCTACACCCTAACCCTAACCCCACCCTAACCCCACCCTAACCCTACACCCTAACCCTACACCCTAACCCTACACCCTAACCCCACCCTAACTCTACACCCTAACCCCACCCTAACCCTACACCCTAAACCCTACACCCTAACCCTAACCCCACCCCACCCTAACCCTAACCCTACACCCTAACCCCACCCTAACCCTACACCCTAACCCTAACCCCACCCTAACCCTAACCCTACACCCTAACCCCACCCTAACCCCACCCTAACCCTAACCCCACCCTAACCCCACCCTAACCCTAACCCTACACCCTAACCCCACCCTAACCCCACCCTAACCCTAACCCCACCCTAACCCCACCCTAACCCTACACCCTAACCCTAACCCCACCCTAACCCTAACCCTACACCCTAACCCCACCCTAACCCTACACCCTAACCCTACACCCTAACCCTAACCCCACCCTAACCCTAACCCTACACCCTAACCCCACCCTAACCCCACCCTAAACCCTACACCCTAACCCCATCCTAACCTTACACCCTAACCCCACCCTAACCCTAACCCCACCCTAACCCTACACCCTACACCCTAACCCCACCCTAACCCTACACCCTAATCCCACCCTAACCTAACCCCACCCTAACCCCACCCTAACCCTAACCCTACACCCTAACCCCACCCTAACCCCACACTAACCCTAACCCTACACCCTAACCCCACACTAACCCTAACCCTACACCCTAAGCTATGTAAGTGGATGGTGTCTGTTTCCCCAGCCGTTGAATAATAACGTGTGTATTTGTCCTCAGCCAAGGAAGCGATGGTGGCCTCTTCCTCTCCTGTCATTATTGACAACACCAACATGCAGGGCTGGGAGATGAAACCCTACGTAGCTATGGTCAGTCTCTCTCTCTCTCTGTCTCTCTCTCTCTCTCTCTCTCTCTGTCTCTCTTTCTGTCTCTGTGTCTCTCTCTCTCTCTCTCTCTGTCTCTCTCTCTCTCTCTCTCTCTCTCTCTCTCTCTCTCTCTCTCTCTTTCTTTCTCTCTCTCTCTCTCTCTCTCTCTCTCTGTCTCTCTGTGTCTCTCTCTCTCTTTCTCTCTCTCTCTCTCTCTCTTTCTCTCTCTCTTTCTCTCTCTCTCTCTCTCTCTCTCTCTTTCTCTCTCTCTTTCTCTGTCTCTCTCTGTCTCTCTGTCTCTGTCTCTCTCTCTCTCTCGCTTTTCTTTTTTAATGTGAAATTAAAAATAATGTTCAGTTTTAATCAGAAATATATTTCAATAGTTATTAAAGTTTATATACACTACCAGTCAAAAGTTTTAGAACACCTACTCATTCAAGGGTTTTTCTTTATTTTTACTATTTTCTACATTGTAGAATAATAGTGACGACATCAAAACTATGTAATAACACATATGGAATCATGTAGTAACCAAAAAAGTGTTAAACAAATCAAAATATATTTGAGATTTGAGATTCTTCAAATAGCCACCCGTTGCCTTGATGACAGCTTTGCACACTCTTGGCATTCTCTCAACCAGCTTCATGTGGTAGTCATCTGGAATGCATTTCAATTAACAGGTGTGCTTTCTTAAAAGTTAATTTGTAGAATGTATTTGTGTTGTAACAAGGTAGGGGGGTATACAGAAGATAGCCCTATTTGGTAAAAGACCAAGTCCATATTATGGCAAGAACAGCTCAAATAAGCAAAGAGAAACGACAGTCCATCATTACTTTAAGACATGAAGGTCAGTCAATACGGAACATTTCAAGAACTTTTCTTCGAGTGCAGTCGCAAAAACCATCAAGCGCTATGATGAAACTGGCTCTCATGAGGACCGCCACAGGAATGGAAGACCCAGAGTTACCTCTGCTGCAGAGGATAAGTTAATTACAGTTACCAGCATTGTCACGATCGTCATAATGATTGGACCAAGGCGCAGCGTGATATGCGTACATCTCTTTAATAGTGTACTAGCAACACGATACAAAATACAAAACGAAACGTGAAGTCCTCGGTCATGAACACAAACCAACACAGAACAAGATCCCACAAAACACAAGTGCACAACAGGCTGCCTAAGTATGGTCCCAATCAGAGACAACAAGCAACAGCTGATTCTCGTTGCCTCTGATTGAGAACCACCCCGGCCAACATAGAAACACATAACCTAGAACAGAACATAGAAAACGAAACATAGACACTACACAAAGAAACTAACACCCTGGCTCAACATACAAGAGTCCCCAGAGCCAGGGCGTGACAAGCATCAGAAATTGCAACCCAAATAAATGCTTCACAGTGTTCAAGTAACAGACACATCTCAAAATCAACTGTTCAGAGGGGACTGTGTGAATCAGGCCTTCATGGTCAAATTGCTGCAAAGAAACCACTACTAAAGGACACCAATAAGAAGAAAATGACTTGCTTGGGCCAAGAAACACGAGCAATGGACATTAGACCGGTGGAAATGTGTCCTTTGGTCTGGAGTCCAAATTTGAGTTTTTTGGTCCAATTGCTGTGTCTTTGTGAGACGCGGTGTGGGTGAACGGATGATCTCCGCATGTGTATTTCCCACCGTAAAGCATGGAGGAGGAGGTGTTATGGTGTGGGGGTGCTTTGCTGGTGACACTGTCTGTGATTTATTTAGAATTCAAGGCACACTTAACCAGCATGGCTACCACAGCATTCTGCAGCGATACGCCATCCCATCTGGTTTGGGCTTAGTGGGACTATCATTTGTTTTTCAACAGGACAATGACCCAACACACCTCCAGGCTGTGTAAGGGCTATTTTACCAAGAAGGAGAGTGATGGAGTGCTGCATCAGATGACCTGGCCTCCACAATCCCCCGACCTCAACCCAATTGAGATGCTTTGGGATGAGTCGGACGGCAAAGTGAAGCAAAAGCAGCCAACAAGTGCTCAGCATATGTGGGAACTCCTTCAAGACTGTTGGAAAAGCATTCCAGGTGAAGCTGGTTGAGAGAATGCCAAGAGTGTGCAAAACTGTCATCAAGGCAAAGGGTGGCTATTTGAAGAATCTCAAATATAGAAAATATATTTTGATTTGTTTAACACTTTTTTGGTTACTACATGATTCCATATGTGTAATTTCATAGTTTTGATGTCTTCACTATTATTCTACAATGTAAAAATAAAGAAAAACCCTTGAATGAGGAGGTGGGTCCAAACTATTGACTGGGACTGTATATATAATACTTGTGTATGTCTTTCCTTCAGGCTACACACACACACACACACACACACACACACACACACACACACACACACAGAGCGAGAGAGAGGGTCTGATGGTAGGATGTGCTGTATGTTTCTACAGGCTCTGAGGCAGAACTACAAGGTTTTGTTCCGGGAGCCTTATACCTGGTGGAGGAACAAACCCAGGGAACTGGAGAGGTACCAATAAAGTTATTACAATACAACTGGAGAGGTACCAATAACGTTATTACAAAACAACTGGAGAGGTACCAATAAAGTTATTACAATACAACTGGAGAGTTACCAATAAAGTTATTACAAAACAACTGGAGAGGTACCAATAAAGTTATTACAGTACAACTGGAGAGGTACCAATAAA
>CM062494.1:141386275-141411275 GCA_031479575.1 Coregonus ussuriensis | reverse complement strand
GGGCATCCTGGTAGCGGGCCTCGTGTCACAGAGTTCCAGAAGCTTCTAGAGCTCTTACAGACAGGTGTTGACTCCTCCCCCCTGCCAACCTGCCCCTCCCCCATCCTCTCCCCGAGCTCAGACCATTCACTTGGAGAGCGGGGTGAGGCAGGGGGGAGGAGAGGGGAGGCTGAGAGCCTCATATCCAGTAGAGATGGGAGAGACCAAGTCCTGAGTAGGGAGGAATTACCTGACTGTGTGTTGGTTGACTCAAGCCTGCGGAGGGAACCAACCCAGGTGGTTGAATCCAACTCTGTGGAGCAGCGGGAGGGAGAGACCATTCAGGCCGCCGAGGAGGGGGGGACTCTGGGTTTAATTGAGGAAGACTTGGTGGAGGTAGAGGGAAGCCATCTTGGTAAGGTCAGTGAGTGTACTGATAGTGACAGCCATATTGCTGAGGGCAGTGTGGAAGCTGGTGAAGGCAGCCATGTTGGTGAGGTCAGTCAGAGTACTGATAGTGACAGCCATATTGCTGAGGGCAGTGTGGGAGCTGGTGAAGGCAGCCATGTTGGTGAGGTCAGTCAGAGTACTGATAGTGACAGCCATATTGGTGAGGGCAGTGTGGGAGCTGGTGAAGGCAGCCATGTTGGTGAGGTCAGTCAGAGTACTGATAGTGACAGCCATATTGGTGAGGGCAGTGTGGGAGCTGGTGAAGGCAGCCATGTTGGTGAGGTCAGTCAGTGTACTGATGCTAGTGAGACCAGGGTGGAAGGTAAAGTCGGCCATCTTGGTGAGGTCAGTCAGGATCGGAGGCGGCAGAGTCGCAGGGCGGGGAAACAGTGCAAGCTGGCTCTCACCTTCACACACAACATCCCTCCCTCCCCCAAACCACAGATAGACCTGACCTTGATATTACCCCTGACCCCCAGCCCCACCGCCCCTCCCCTCCTCCCTTATTGGCGGACACAGATCGCTCCTCCCAGACCGACCCGCAAGACTTCGCCTTCCTCTGGCGTCTCGACCATAATCGTCACGACAACCCAACCGATGCCAAACCCGTCGCCGCGGGAGACCACTTACCCCACAACAACGCCCCCACCGTTCTCCACGGCAACCCTTCCCGTTTCCTCCCAGAGGTATCGGCGGCGGTCTCTGCGGGCGTTGCAGTTCACCCCTCCGGCCAGCGTGTGGTGCCGTACCGTGTGATGCACGACAAGGGGAGCCAGGTGGAGGAGAGGGAACTGGAGGGGGGACGGACCAGACAGCAGAACCTCATCATTCTCAGACGCCATTTTAAACTGGTCAACAGAGACACCCTGGAAGACCTCTATGACAAGTGTCAGCAGGTAGGGATGTTTGTTGTTGTTGTTGTTTATTGTTGTTGTTTATTGTTGTTGTTTATTGTGTGTGTTGTATTGGCTGAGGCTCTATCTGTGTAAAGGGAGGAAGCCTTGTCTGAGCCAGAACAGCCCATAGGACACTAGTCTATCTCCTGTTTCTGTAGTGAGACAGCTTGATGTACAGTACACCCCCTGGACAGGACACTAGTCTATCTCCTGTTTCTGTAGTGAGACAGCTTGATGTACAGTACACCCCCTGGACAGGACACTAGTCTATCTCCTGTTTCTGTAGTGAGACAGCTTGATGTACCAGTACACCCCCTGGACAGGACACTAGTCTATCTCCTGTTTCTGTAGTGAGACAGCTTGATGTACCAGTACACCCCCTGGACAGGACACTAGTCTATCTCCTGTTTCTGTAGTGAGACAGCTTGATGTACCAGTACACCCCCTGGACAGGACACTAGTCTATCTCCTGTTTCTGTAGTGAGACAGCTTGATGTACCAGTACACCCCCTGGACAGGACACTAGTCTATCCTGTTTCTGTAGTGAGACAGCTTGATGTAGAGGACACCCTCTGGACAGGACACTAGTCTATCTCCTGTTTCTGTAGTGAGACAGCTTGATGTACAGTACACCCCCTGGACAGGACACTAGTCTATCTCCTGTTTCTGTAGTGAGACAGCTTGATGTACCAGTACACCCCCTGGACAGGACACTAGTCTATCTCCTGTTTCTGTAGTGAGACAGCTTGATGTACCAGTACACCCCCTGGACAGGACACTAGTCTATCTCCTGTTTCTGTAGTGAGACAGCTTGATGTACCAGTACACCCCCTGGACAGGACACTAGTCTATCTCCTGTTTCTGTAGTGAGACAGCTTGATGTACCAGTACACCCCCTGGACAGGACACTAGTCTATCTCCTGTTTCTGTAGTGAGACAGCTTGATGTACCAGTACACCCCCTGGACAGGACACTAGTCTATCTCCTGTTTCTGTAGTGAGACAGCTTGATGTACCAGTACACCCCCTGGACAGGACACTAGTCTATCTTCCTGTTTCTGTAGTGAGACAGCTTGATGTACAGTACACCCCCTGGACAGGACACTAGTCTATCTCCTGTTTCTGTAGTGAGACAGCTTGATGTACAGTACACCCCCTGGACAGGACACTAGTCTATCTCCTGTTTCTGTAGTGAGACAGCTTGATGTACCAGTACACCCCCTGGACAGGACACTAGTCTATCTCCTGTTTCTGTAGTGAGACAGCTTGATGTACAGTACACCCCCTGGACAGGACACTAGTCTATCTCCTGTTTCTGTAGTGAGACAGCTTGATGTACCAGTACACCCCCTGGACAGGACACTAGTCTATCTCCTGTTTCTGTAGTGAGACAGCTTGATGTACCAGTACACCCCCTGGACAGGACACTAGTCTATCTCCTGTTTCTGTAGTGAGACAGCTTGATGTACCAGTACACCCCCTGGACAGGACACTAGTCTATCTCCTGTTTCTGTAGTGAGACAGCTTGATGTACAGTACACCCCCTGGACGACAGGACACTAGTCTATCTCCTGTTTCTGTAGTGAGACAGCTTGATGTACAGTACACCCCCTGGACAGGACACTAGTCTATCTCCTGTTTCTGTAGTGAGACAGCTTGATGTACCAGTACACCCCCTGGACAGGACACTAGTCTATCTCCTGTTTCTGTAGTGAGACAGCTTGATGTACCAGTACACCCCCTGGACAGGACACTAGTCTATCTCCTGTTTCTGTAGTGAGACAGCTTGATGTACAGGACACCCCCTGGACAGGACACTAGTCTATCTCCTGTTTCTGTAGTGAGACAGCTTGATGTACCAGTACACCCCCTGGACAGGACACTAGTCTATCTCCTGTTTCTGTAGTGAGACAGCTTGATGTACAGTACACCCCCTGGACAGGACACTAGTCTATCTCCTGTTTCTGTAGTGAGACAGCTTGATGTACAGTACACCCCCTGGACAGGACACTAGTCTATCTCCTGTTTCTGTAGTGAGACATCAGTACACCCCCTGGACAGGACACTAGTCTATCTCCTGTTTCTGTAGTGAGACAGCTTGATGTACAGTACACCCCCTGGACAGGACACTAGTCTATCTCCTGTTTCTGTAGTGAGACAGCTTGATGTACCAGTACACCCCCTGGACAGGACACTAGTCTATCTCCTGTTTCTGTAGTGAGACAGCTTGATGTACCAGTACACCCCCTGGACAGGACACTAGTCTATCTCCTGTTTCTGTAGTGAGACAGCTTGATGTACCAGTACACCCCCTGGACAGGACACTAGTCTATCTCCTGTTTCTGTAGTGAGACAGCTTGATGTACAGTACACCCCCTGGACAGGACACTAGTCTATCTCCTGTTTCTGTAGTGAGACAGCTTGATGTACCAGTACACCCCCTGGACAGGACACTAGTCTATCTCCTGTTTCTGTAGTGAGACAGCTTGATGTACAGTACACCCCCTGGACAGGACACTAGTCTATCTCCTGTTTCTGTAGTGACAGCTTGATGTACAGTACACCCCCTGGACAGGACACTAGTCTATCTCCTGTTTCTGTAGTGAGACAGCTTGATGTACCAGTACACCCCCTGGACAGGACACTAGTCTATCTCCTGTTTCTGTAGTGAGACAGCTTGATGTACCAGTACACCCCCTGGACAGGACACTAGTCTATCTCCTGTTTCTGTAGTGAGACAGCTTGATGTACAGTACACCCCCTGGACAGGACACTAGTCTATCTCCTGTTTCTGTAGTGAGACAGCTTGATGTACCAGTACACCCCCTGGACAGGACACTAGTCTATCTCCTGTTTCTGTAGTGAGACAGCTTGATGTACAGGACACCCCCTGGACAGGACACTAGTCTATCTCCTGTTTCTGTAGTGAGACAGCTTGATGTACCAGTACACCCCCTGGACAGGACACTAGTCTATCTCCTGTTTCTGTAGTGAGACAGCTTGATGTACAGTACACCCCCTGGACAGGACACTAGTCTATCTGTTTCTGTAGTGAGACAGCTTGATGTACAGTACACCCCCTGGACAGGACACTAGTCTATCTCCTGTTTCTGTAGTGAGACAGCTTGATGTACCAGTACACCCCCTGGACAGGACACTAGTCTATCTCCTGTTTCTGTAGTGAGACAGCTTGATGTACAGTACACCCCCTGGACAGGACACTAGTCTATCTCCTGTTTCTGTAGTGAGACAGCTTGATGTACCAGTACACCCCCTGGACAGGACACTAGTCTATCTCCTGTTTCTGTAGTGAGACAGCTTGATGTACAGTACACCCCCTGGACAGGACACTAGTCTATCTCCTGTTTCTGTAGTGAGACAGCTTGATGTACAGTACACCCCCTGGACAGGACACTAGTCTATCTCCTGTTTCTGTAGTGAGACAGCTTGATGTACAGTACACCCCCTGGACAGGACACTAGTCTATCTCCTGTTTCTGTAGTGAGACAGCTTGATGTACAGTACACCCCCTGGACAGGACACAAGTCTATCTCCTGTTTCTGTAGTGAGACAGCTTGATGTACAGTACACCCCCTGGACAGGACACTAGTCTATCTCCTGTTTCTGTAGTGAGACAGCTTGATGTACCAGTACACCCCCTGGACAGGACACTAGTCTATCTCCTGTTTCTGTAGTGAGACAGCTTGATGTACCAGTACACCCCCTGGACAGGACACTAGTCTATCTCCTGTTTCTGTAGTGAGACAGCTTGATGTACAGGACACCCCCTGGACAGGACACTAGTCTATCTCCTGTTTCTGTAGTGAGACAGCTTGATGTACCAGTACACCCCCTGGACAGGACACTAGTCTATCTCCTGTTTCTGTAGTGAGACAGCTTGATGTACAGGACACCCCCTGGACAGGACACTAGTCTATCTCCTGTTTCTGTAGTGAGACAGCTTGATGTACCAGTACACCCCCTGGACAGGACACTAGTCTATCTCCTGTTTCTGTAGTGAGACAGCTTGATGTACAGTACCCCTGGACAGGACACTAGTCTATCTCCTGTTTCTGTAGTGAGACAGCTTGATGTACAGTACACCCCCTGGACAGGACACTAGTCTATCTCCTGTTTCTGTAGTGAGACAGCTTGATGTACCAGTACACCCCCTGGACAGGACACTAGTCTATCTCCTGTTTCTGTAGTGAGACAGCTTGATGTACAGTACACCCCCTGGACAGGACACTAGTCTATCTCCTGTTTCTGTAGTGAGGCAGCTTGATGTACAGGACACCCCCTGGACAGGACACTAGTCTATCTCCTGTTTCTGTAGTGAGACAGCTTGATGTACAGGACACCCCCTGGACAGGACACTAGTCTATCTCCTGTTTCTGTAGTGAGACAGCTTGATGTACCAGGACACCCCCTGGACAGGACACATTTGGGACCCACACTAGATGAATTATTAATGTGTCATTCGTTCCTCCCTCAGGACCTGGAGTGGACCAGTAATCTGTTGCTAGACTCTGGAGAGAGACTGTTCTTAGAGGAAGAGGAGGATGAAGAAGAAGAGGGTGGAGGAGGGGAGGATGATGATCTGGACTTGGCCGTGGGGGTGGGGCTGGGCTGTCAAGGGGGGCTGGAGGGGAGGACCGAGAGAGAGGTTGCGCCCCCAGGAGGGCAGGAGGCAGAAGTGCAGGCTTCGGCCTCCAGCTGTTCTGATAGTGAGAGGGATGTTGTAATGGGAAGAAGGGAGGAGGGGTGGAGGACAGGGGGAGGCGTGGAGGGAGGGGTAGGGGAGGTTAGTGGACTGAACCATCCTGTGTCTTGGGGTGGGGGCGGCTCAGAGGAAGAAAACACCCCCTTGGGAGAGTCCACTCGTCTGGAGCCCAGACCACCAGGAAGAGATGTCGCAGAGCAGGAAGTGGCTCGGGGCTCGGAGAGCGGAGCTAGAGCGGAGCAGTGGGAGAAACGGGGGGAGGAGGAGGAGGAGGGAGACGAGGAGGTGACCCAGTCGCTCCTAGCCCAGCTGGAGGAGATGGAGAGAAGAGAGGAGGAGGAGGAGAGAGAGGAGAGGAAGGGGAGGATGGAGAGGGAGGAGAGGAGGATCAGGCACTTGGACATCCAGAGTGTTGAACTGAAGCTGCCTACAGAACTGGCCCTGCAACTGTCTGAGCTGTTCGGACCTGTCGGTGTCCACCCAGGTAACACACACACCCACACCACTGACCCAGGTAACACACACACACACACACCACTGACCCAGGTAACACACACACACACACCACTGACCCAGGTAACACACACACACACACCGCTGACCCAGGTAACACACACACACCACTGACCCAGGTAACACACACACACCACTGACCCAGGTAACACACACACACACCACTGACCCAGGTAACACACACACACCACTGACCCAGGTAACACACACAGACACACCACTGACCCAGGTAACACACACACACACACCACTGACCCAGGTAACACACACACACACACCACTGACCCAGGTAACACACACACACCACTGACCCAGGTAACACACACACACACCGCTGACCCAGGTAACACACACACACCGCTGACCCAGGTAACACACACACACACACCACTGACCCAGGTAACACACACACACCACTGACCCAGGTAACACACACACACCACTGACCCAGGTAACACACACACACACCACTGACCCAGGTAACACACACACACACCACTGACCCAGGTAACACACACACACACCACTGACCCAGGTAACACACACACACACCACTGACCCAGGTAACACACACACACACACCACTGACCCAGGTAACACACACACACACACCACTGACCCAGGTAACACACACACACACCACTGACCCAGGTAACACACACACACACACCACTGACCCAGGTAACACACACACACCGCTGACCCAGGTAACACACACACACACACCACTGACCCAGGTAACACACACACACACACCACTGACCCAGGTAACACACACACACACCACTGACCCAGGTAACACACACACACACCACTGACCCAGGTAACACACACACACACACCACTGACCCAGGTAACACACACACACCGCTGACCCAGGTAACACACACACACCACTGACCCAGGTAACACACACACACACACACCACTGACCCAGGTAACACACACACACACACACACCACTGACCCAGGTAACACACACACACACACCACTGACCCAGGTAACACACACACACACCACTGACCCAGGTAACACACACACACACACCACTGACCCAGGTAACACACACACACACACCACTGACCCAGGTAACACACACACACACCACTGACCCAGGTAACACACACACACACACCACTGACCCAGGTAACACACACACACCACTGACCCAGGTAACACACACACACACCACTGACCCAGGTAACACACACACACACACCACTGACCCAGGTAACACACACACACACCACTGACCCAGGTAACACACACACACACACACACACACCACTGACCCAGGTAACACACACACACACACCACTGACCCAGGTAACACACACACACACACCACTGACCCAGGTAACACACACACACACACCACTGACCCAGGTAACACACACACACACCACTGACCCAGGTAACACACACACACACACACCACTGACCCAGGTAACACACACACACACACAGCACAGACACACTCACTAAGCTCTTCTGTTCTTGGTTGCCAGGTGTGTGTTCTTCTGTTCTTGGTTGTCAGGTGTGTGTTCTTCTGTTCTTGGTTGCCAGGTGTGTGTTCTTCTGTTCTTGGTTGCCAGGTGTGTGTTCTTCTGTTCTTGGTTGCCAGGTGTGTGTTCTTCTGTTCTTGGTTGCCAGGTGTGTGTTCTTCTGTTCTTGGTTGCCAGGTGTGTGTTCTCCTGTTCCTGGTTGTCAGGTGTGTGTTCTTCTGTTCTTGGTTGCCAGGTGTGTGTTCTTCTGTTCTTGGTTGCCAGGTGTGTGTTCTTCTGTTCTTGGTTGCCAGGTGTGTGTTCTTCTGTTCTTGGTTGCCAGGTGTGTGTTCTTCTGTTCTTGGTTGCCAGGTGTGTGTTCTCCTGATGACTACTCTGTGGTTGCCAGGTGTGTGTTCTCCTGATGACTACTCTGTGGTTGCCAGGTGTGTGTTCTTCTGATGACTACTCTGTGGTTGCCAGGTGTGTGTTCTCCTGATGACTACTCTGTGGTTGCCAGGTGTGTGTTCTCCTGATGACTACTCTGTGGTTGCCAGGTGTGTGTTCTCCTGATGACTACTCTGTGGTTGCCAGGTGTGTGTTCTCCTGATGACTACTCTGTGGTTGCCAGGTGTGTGTTCTCCTGATGACTACTCTGTGGTTGCCAGGTTTGTGTTCTCCTGATGACTACTCTGTGGTTGCCAGGTGTGTGTTCTCCTGATGACTACTCTGTGACGATGGACCTCAACATGGCCAAACTGCTGCACCAGAAATGGAAGGACACTGTCCAGGTGTGTGTGTGTGTTACCTCGGTCGGTGGTGTGTGTGTGTGTGTGTTCCCTGGGTCAGTGTGTGTGTGTGTGTGTGTGTGTTCCCTGGGTCAGTGTGTGTGTGTGTGTGTGTGTGTGTTCCCTTGGTCAGTGTGTGTGTGTGTGTTCCCTGGGTCAGTGTGTGTGTGTGTGTGTTACCTGGGTCGGTGGTGTGTGTGTGTGTGTGTGTTACCTGGGTCAGTGTGTGTGTGTGTGTGTTCCCTGGGTCAGTGTGTGTGTGTGTGTGTGTGTGTGTGTTCCCTGGGTCAGTGTGTGTGTGTGTGTGTGTGTGTGTGTGTTCCCTGGGTCAGTGTGTGTGTGTGTGTGTGTTACCTCGGTCGGTGGTGTGTGTGTGTGTGTGTGTTACCTCGGTCGGTGGTGTGTGTGTGTGTGTGTGTTCCCTGGGTCAGTGTGTGTGTGTTACCTCGGTCGGTGGTGTGTGTGTGTGTTACCTGGGTCGGTGGTGTGTGTGTGTGTGTGTGTGTGTGTTACCTGGGTCAGTGTGTGTGTGTGTGTGTGTTCCCTGGGTCAGTGTGTGTGTGTGTGTGTGTGTGTTCCCTGGGTCAGTGTGTGTGTGTGTGTGTTCCCTGGGTCAGTGTGTGTGTGTGTGTGTGTTCCCTGGGTCAGTGTGTGTGTGTGTGTGTGTGTGTGTGTGTGTGTGTGTGTGTGTTAAGTCTTTGGTTAACCCTGCATAATGTTGTCTTTCTAGGAGAAGCAGAGACAAGCAGCGCTCTCTTACCATCTACTGCAAGAGAGTAAGTACACACACACACACACACACACACACACACACACACTTTATATAGTACTAGGGGGATAGCCGGAAAATCATTGGAGATCATTTGATTTAATGCCACCCCCCCCCCCCCCCCCCTCAAAAATAAGTTTATCTGTTCAGCTTTTGGGTCTCTGGATCTGCCACTAATATTCTCAACTCAGGAGCGTTTAATAACCTCCCGTATTTCCTGTAGGATCACGGAACAACAACAACTCAGTTACCGGGTTAGTTTATGAGTTGGGGTAAACAGGTTAGTTTAAGAGTTGGGGTAAACAGGTTAGTTTAAGAGTTGGGGTAAACAGGTTAGTTTAAGAGTTGGGGTAAACAGGTTAGTTTAAGAGTAAATAGTTCACTAACGTTAGCTAACAGTCTGAGAAGGTGGTGTGTGGAGAACATACGTTTCTGTTTGGTTTCTACCCTTCCACTACTCATAATCAGACCTGGAGAGAGAGGGAGAGATGGACAGAGAGAGACAGACCTGGAGAGAGAGAGAGAGATGGACAGAGAGAGACAGACCTAGAGAGAGAGGGAGAGATGGACAGAGAGAGACAGACCTGGAGAGAGAGAGATGGACAGAGAGACGCAGACCTGGAGAGAGAGGGAGAGATGGACAGAGAGAGACAGACCTGGAGAGAGAGGGAGAGATGGACAGAGAGACACAGACCTGGAGAGAGAGGGAGAGATGGACAGAGAGAGACAGACCTGGAGAGAGAGAGAGAGATGGACAGAGAGAGACAGACCTGGAGAGAGAGAGAGAGATGGACAGAGAGAGACAGACCTAGAGAGAGAGGGAGAGATGGACAGAGAGAGACAGACCTGGAGAGAGAGGGAGAGATGGACAGAGAGAGACAGACCTGGAGAGAGAGAGAGAGATGGACAGAGAGAGAGACAGACCTGGAGAGAGAGGGAGAGATGGACAGAGAGAGACAGACCTGGAGAGAGAGAGAGAGATGGACAGAGAGAGACAGACCTGGAGAGAGAGAGAGAGAGAGACAGACCTGGAGAGAGAGGGAGAGATGGACAGAGAGAGACAGACCTGGAGAGAGAGAGAGAGATGGACAGAGAGAGACAGACCTGGAGAGAGAGAGAGAGAGAGACAGACCTGGAGAGAGAGGGAGAGATGGACAGAGAGAGACAGACCTGGAGAGGGAGAGAGAGATGGACAGAGAGACAGACCTGGAGAGAGAGAGAGAGACTGGACAGAGAGAGACAGACCTGGAGAGAGAGATGGACAGAGAGACAGACCTGGAGAGAGAGAGAGATGGACAGAGAGAGACAGACCTGGAGAGAGAGAGAGAGAGACTCATAAGTTTGTTTGGTTTCTACTCTTCCACTACTCATAATCATGTGTCCACGTAGCCTTTCTATGACATGTAATAGGAACAGCAAGGTCATTTGCAGTTGGAATATTAAAATGCTGAAATGCCACAGCAATCCTTACCCCAAAAAAATAGCTGTTTGCTGCTTAACGTTTTAACATTTTTGGAACGTTCACTCAACTGAAATTGTTACTATTGAACACGTTTGCCGCAAAACAGAAACCTTTTTGAACTCACTCACTCACTCACCCCTGTTGTGCAGAGAGCCGTACCGTTTGGTCATCACTCACCCCTGTTGGGCAGAGAGCCGTACCGTTTGGTCATCACTCACCCCTGTTGGGCAGAGAGCCGTACCGTTTGGTCATTTTGAGGTTTTGACCTGAAGTATTATTGATCCATCCATTTATGATGCATTTACATGACATCACATTCTAGAATGGAAGCGGATGGAAATATCTCCAGGTTCTACGCACAATAACCTCCCTCATATGCTTCAGCGTTGACGCCGTTGCTCCGGGTTGTGAAGACGAAGTGAAAACACAGAAACGGGCCTAAATGAAGCACAGTAAGAAACAGTGGAATGGAAAGTGGCCAGTGGCCATGTCCCTGGAAGACTCCGCCCTAACATGAAGAAAATCTAGATGAATTGTAGGAAGAGATCCCGTCGCAGTTTCTGTGGCTTGTTGTAATAATATATGTTTAATATGGATTTGCTTGGACATGATCTGTGAAGAATTGACGTAAGTTTAAGCTTTTGCAAGTTATAGTTTGTTTTAAAGTGTGATCCTAAAAAACGAGAAAACCACAGGTAAAGTAAAACTCCATTACCCATATTTTCCCGGTTGATCTTGTTGTTCTATCCTTCTTTACTTCCTGGTTTGACAGGCTCTGTCCACTGGGGCGAATCACTGACGGCCAAAAACGGACTCAGGGACGGGTCACGCCCAGCTCACTTCCTGATTGGTGCAGACGGCTTTGCGTCTCTGGGCGGCCAATCGGAGGCTCAGGATGAGGTGCCGATCGCGGACCACTGGAGTGTGTCCCGCCCCCATGTCTCTCTCAGAAACATCATGACTGAAGAACAGGCTCTACAGGAGAACATGGAGCGGGTAACACACACTAGCATACACACCACCATCACCCTTTCACCAGATCGTTTGCACTGTCCGACTCTGCCGCATGAAAAGGGTTTTTATCCCCCCCCCAGTCTCGTCAGGGTCGTGGAGATCTGGACAGGAGAGATGGAGCTGCCATGTTGAAGGAGACTCAGCTCTATGACCTGTTCCCCAGCATAGACAGACACTTCCTGCAGGACATCTTCAGAGACCACAAGTAATACACACACACACACACACACACACACACACACACACACACACACGGAGACACACACACACACACACACACACGGAGACACACACACACACACAGAGAGACATGGAGACACACACATGGAGACACACACACACACACACACACACACAAACTTGAATCGGGGTGGGGGAGTGTTAGTGTTTCATATGTAAATAATACCTAATATGTGTTAATGTGTGTGTTTTGCGTGTGTCTGTCTCCGTGTGTGTGTGTGTGTGTGTGTGTGTAGTTACTGTCTGGTGCAGACAGAGCAGTTCCTGAGGTCTATGTTGGACGAGGGCCCTGTGAGAAACGTTGTGGCCCCGGAACACACACACCGCACACACAGCAAAGACCGAGACAAGGTATATACACACACACACACACACACACACACACACACACACTAGTGTTGCACGGTGTACCGGTACCACGGTAATATCACGGTACCAAAACGTCATGATACAGTGCTTATGATACCAAACCAAATGTAAACGACAGCAGCTAGTCTCTTGTATGGTCCAATAACAGCTAGTCTCTTGTATGGTCCAATAACAGCTAGTCTCTTGTATGGTCCAATAACAGCAGCTAGTCTCTTGTATGGTCCAATAACAGCAGCTAGTCTCTTGTATGGTCCAATAACAGCAGCTAGTCTCTTGTATGGTCCAATAACAGCAGCTAGTCTCTTGTATGGTCCAATAATAGCAGCTAGTCTCTTGTATGGTCCAATAACAGCAGTTAGTCTCTTGGGTCCAATAACAGCAGCTAGTCTCTTGTATGGTCCAATAACAGCAGCTAGTCTCTTGTATGGTCCAATAACAGCTAGTCTCTTGTATGGTCCAATAACAGCTAGTCTCTTGTATGGTCCAATAACAGCTAGTCTCTTGTATGGTCCAATAACAGCAGCTAGTCTCTTGTATGGTCCAATAACAGCAGCTAGTCTCTTGTATGGTCCAATAACAGCAGCTAGTCTCTTGTATGGTTGGTCCAATAACAGCAGCTAGTCTCTTGTATGGTCCAATAACAGCAGCTAGTCTCTTGTATGGTCCAATAACAGCAGCTAGTCTCTTGTATGGTCCAATAATAGCAGCTAGTCTCTTGTATGGTCCAATAACAGCAGTTAGTCTCTTGGGTCCAATAACAGCAGCTAGTCTCTTGTATGGTCCAATAACAGCAGCTAGTCTCTTGTATGGTCCAATAACAGCTAGTCTCTTGTATGGTCCAATAACAGCTAGTCTCTTGTATGGTCCAATAACAGCTAGTCTCTTGTATGGTCCAATAACAGCAGCTAGTCTCTTGTATGGTCCAATAACAGCAGCTAGTCTCTTGTATGGTCCAATAACAGCAGCTAGTCTCTTGTATGGTCCAATAACAGCAGCTAGTCTCTTGTATGGTCCAATAATAGCAGCTAGTCTCTTGTATGGTCCAATAACAGCAGTTAGTCTCTTGGGTCCAATAACAGCAGCTAGTCTCTTGTATGGTCTGGTCCAATAACAGCAGCTAGTCTCTTGTATGGTCCAATAACAGCTAGTATCTTGTATGGTCCAATAATGTCCACTTCACTTTCATGCTCATATCGCGTGTGGCAGCTGTGATCAGCCAGCCGCATCCCCTTCCAGCCCTCACTCACCTGCCTCCCCTTCCAGCCCTCACTCACCTGCTTCCCCTTCCAGCCCTCACTCACCTGCCTCCCCTTCCAGCCCTCACTCACCTGCCTCCCCTTCCAGCCCTCACTCACCTGCTTCCCCTTCCAGCCCTCACTCACCTGCTTCCCCTTCCAGCCCTCACTCACCTGCTTCCCCTTCCAGCCCTCACTCACCTGCCTCCCCTTCGAGCCCTCACTCACCTGCTTCCCCTTCCAGCCCTCACTCACCTGCTTCTCCTTCCAGCCATCACTCACCTGCCTCCCCTTCCAGCCCTCACTCACCTGCCTCCCCTTCCAGCCCTCACTCACCTGCCTCCCCTTACAGCCCTCACTCACCTCACCTGCTTCCCCTTCCAGCCCTCACTCACCTGCCTCCCCTTCCAGCCCTCACTCACCTGCTTTACCTTTCCAGCCCTCACTCACCTGCCTCCCCTTCCAGCCCTCACTCACCTGCTTTACCTTTCCAGCCCTCACTCACCTGCCTCCCCTTCCAGCCATCACTCACCTGCTTTACCTTTCCAGCCCTCACTCACCTGCCTCCCCTTCCAGCCATCACTCACCTGCTTTACCTTTCCAGCCCTCACTCACCTGCCTCCCCTACCAGCCCTCACTCACCTGCTTCCCCTTCCAGCCCTCACTCACCTGCCTCCCCTTCCAGCCATCACTCACCTGCTTCCCCTTCCAGCCCTCACTCACCTGCCTCCCCTTCCAGCCCTCACTCACCTGCTTCTCCTTCCAGCCATCACTCACCTGCCTCCCCTTCCAGCCCTCACTCACCTGCCTCCCCTTCCAGCCCTCACTCACCTGCCTCCCCTTACAGCCCTCACTCACCTGCCTGCCTCCCCTTCCAGCCCTCACTCACCTGCTTTCCCTTTCCAGCCCTCACTCACCTGCTTCTCTCCGTCCGCTCTTCCTGTCCATCTATTCATTCATCAGTTTTTTAAATATAATTTAGCAGTGATGGAGAGGTGGATGCAGACCCTAGTTAGTCTTCTGTTGTTACATTTGATACATTGGAGCAGTGCAGAGCCACAGTTGATACATTGGAGCAGTGCAGAGCCACAGTTGATACATTGGAGCAGTGCAGAGCCACAGTTGATACATTGGAGCAGTGCAGAGCCACAGTTGATACATTGGAGCAGTGCAGAGCCACAGTTGATACATTGGAGCGGTGCAGAGCCACAGTTGATACATTGGAGCGGTGCAGAGCCACAGTTGATACATTGGAGTGGTGCAGAGCCACAGTTGATACATTGGAGCGGTGCAGAGCCACAGTTGATACATTGGAGCGGTGCATCACCTTCTCAGAAACATCATGACTGAAGAACAGGCTCTACAGGAGAACATGGAGCGGGTAACACACACTAGCATACACACCACCATCACCCTTTCACCAGATCGTTTGCACTGTCCGACTCTGCCGCATGAAAAGGGTTTTTATCCCCCCCCCAGTCTCGTCAGGGTCGTGGAGATCTGGACAGGAGAGATGGAGCTGCCATGTTGAAGGAGACTCAGCTCTATGACCTGTTCCCCAGCATAGACAGACACTTCCTGCAGGACATCTTCAGAGACCACAAGTAATACACACACACACACACACACACACACACACACACACACACACACGGAGACACACACACACACACACACACACGGAGACACACACACACACACAGAGAGACATGGAGACACACACACGGAGACACACACACACACACACACACACACAAACTTGAATCGGGGTGGGGGAGTGTTAGTGTTTCATATGTAAATAATACCTAATATGTGTTAATGTGTGTGTTTTACGTGTGTCTGTCTCCGTGTGTGTGTGTGTGTGTGTGTGTGTGTGTGTGTGTAGTTACTGTCTGGTGCAGACAGAGCAGTTCCTGAGGTCTATGTTGGACGAGGGCCCTGTGAGAAACGTTGTGGCCCCGGAACACACACACCGCACACACAGCAAAGACCGAGACAAGGTATATACACACACACACACACACAAACACACACAGATACACACACACACAGATACACACACACACACACACACACACACACTAGTGTTGCACGGTGTACCGGTACCACGGTAATATCACGGTACCAAAACGTCATGATACAGTGCTTATGATACCAAATGTAAACGACAGCAGCTAGTCTCTTGTATGGTCCAATAACAGCTAGTCTCTTGTATGGTCCAATAACAGCTAGTCTCTTGTATGGTCCAATAACAGCAGCTAGTCTCTTGTATGGTCCAATAACAGCAGCTAGTCTCTTGTATGGTCCAATAACAGCAGCTAGTCTCTTGTATGGTCCAATAACAGCAGCTAGTCTCTTGTATGGTCCAATAATAGCAGCTAGTCTCTTGTATGGTCCAATAACAGCAGTTAGTCTCTTGGGTCCAATAACAGCAGCTAGTCTCTTGTATGGTCCAATAACAGCAGCTAGTCTCTTGTATGGTCCAATAACAGCTAGTCTCTTGTATGGTCCAATAACAGCTAGTCTCTTGTATGGTCCAATAACAGCTAGTCTCTTGTATGGTCCAATAACAGCAGCTAGTCTCTTGTATGGTCCAATAACAGCAGCTAGTCTCTTGTATGGTCCAATAACAGCAGCTAGTCTCTTGTATGGTCCAATAACAGCAGCTAGTCTCTTGTATGGTCCAATAACAGCAGCTAGTCTCTTGTATGGTCCAATAACAGCAGCTAGTCTCTTGTATGGTCCAATAATAGCAGCTAGTCTCTTGTATGGTCCAATAACAGCAGTTAGTCTCTTGGGTCCAATAACAGCAGCTAGTCTCTTGTATGGTCCAATAACAGCAGCTAGTCTCTTGTATGGTCCAATAACAGCTAGTCTCTTGTATGGTCCAATAACAGCTAGTCTCTTGTATGGTCCAATAACAGCTAGTCTCTTGTATGGTCCAATAACAGCAGCTAGTCTCTTGTATGGTCCAATAACAGCAGCTAGTCTCTTGTATGGTCCAATAACAGCAGCTAGTCTCTTGTATGGTCCAATAACAGCAGCTAGTCTCTTGTATGGTCCAATAATAGCAGCTAGTCTCTTGTATGGTCCAATAACAGCAGTTAGTCTCTTGGGTCCAATAACAGCAGCTAGTCTCTTGTATGGTCCAATAACAGCAGCTAGTCTCTTGTATGGTCCAATAACAGCTAGTATCTTGTATGGTCCAATAATGTCCACTTCACTTTCATGCTCATATCGCGTGTGGCAGCTGTGATCAGCCAGCCGCATCCCCTTCCAGCCCTCACTCACCTGCCTCCCCTTCCAGCCCTCACTCACCTGCTTCCCCTTCCAGCCCTCACTCACCTGCCTCCCCTTCCAGCCCTCACTCACCTGCCTCCCCTTCCAGCCCTCACTCACCTGCTTCCCCTTCCAGCCCTCACTCACCTGCTTCACCTTCCAGCCCTCACTCACCTGCTTCCCCTTCCAGCCCTCACTCACCTGCCTCCCCTTCGAGCCCTCACTCACCTGCTTCCCCTTCCAGCCCTCACTCACCTGCTTCTCCTTCCAGCCATCACTCACCTGCCTCCCCTTCCAGCCCTCACTCACCTGCCTCCCCTTCCAGCCCTCACTCACCTGCCTCCCCTTACAGCCCTCACTCACCTGCTTCCCCTTCCAGCCCTCACTCACCTGCCTCCCCTTCCAGCCCTCACTCACCTGCTTTACCTTTCCAGCCCTCACTCACCTGCCTCCCCTTCCAGCCCTCACTCACCTGCTTTACCTTTCCAGCCCTCACTCACCTGCCTCCCCTTCCAGCCATCACTCACCTGCTTTACCTTTCCAGCCCTCACTCACCTGCCTCCCCTTCCAGCCATCACTCACCCTGCTTTACCTTTCCAGCCCTCACTCACCTGCCTCCCCTACCAGCCCTCACTCACCTGCTTCCCCTTCCAGCCCTCACTCACCTGCCTCCCCTTCCAGCCATCACTCACCTGCTTCCCCTTCCAGCCCTCACTCACCTGCCTCCCCTTCCAGCCCTCACTCACCTGCTTCTCCTTCCAGCCATCACTCACCTGCCTCCCCTTCCAGCCCTCACTCACCTGCCTCCCCTTCCAGCCCTCACTCACCTGCCTCCCCTTACAGCCCTCACTCACCTGCCTCCCCTTCCAGCCCTCACTCACCTGCTTTCCCTTTCCAGCCCTCACTCACCTGCTTCTCTCCGTCCGCTCTTCCTGTCCATCTATTCATTCATCAGTTTTTTAAATATAATTTAGCAGTGATGGAGAGGTGGATGCAGACCCTAGTTAGTCTTCTGTTGTTACATTTGATACATTGGAGCAGTGCAGAGCCACAGTTGATACATTGGAGCAGTGCAGAGCCACAGTTGATACATTGGAGCAGTGCAGAGCCACAGTTGATACATTGGAGCAGTGCAGAGCCACAGTTGATACATTGGAGCAGTGCAGAGCCACAGTTGATACATTGGAGCGGTGCAGAGCCACAGTTGATACATTGGAGCGGTGCAGAGCCACAGTTGATACATTGGAGTGGTGCAGAGCCACAGTTGATACATTGGAGCGGTGCAGAGCCACAGTTGATACATTGGAGCGGTGCAGAGCCACAGTTGATACATTGGAGCGGTGCAGAGCCACAGTTGATACATTGGAGCGGTGCAGAGCCACAGTTGATACATTGGAGCGGTGCAGAGCCACAGTTGATACATTGGAGCGGTGCAGAGCCACAGTTGATACATTGGAGCGGTGCAGAGCCACAGTTGATACATTGGAGCAGTGCAGAGCCACAGTTGATACATTGGAGCAGTGCAGAGCCACAGTTGATACATTGGAGCAGTGCAGAGCCACAGTTGATACATTGGAGCAGTGCAGAGCCACAGTTGATACATTGGAGCAGCGTGCAGAGCCAAAGTTGATACATTGGAGCAGCGTGCAGAGCCAAAGTTGATACATTGGAGCAGTGCAGAGCCTCAGTTGATACATTGGAGCAGTGCAGAGCCACAGTTGATACATTGGAGCGGTGCAGAGCCACAGTTGATACATTGGAGTGGTGCAGAGCCACAGTTGATACATTGGAGCGGTGCAGAGCCACAGTTGATACATTGGAGCGGTGCAGAGCCACAGTTGATACATTGGAGCAGTGCAGAGCCACAGTTGATACATTGGAGCAGTGCAGAGCCTCAGTTGATACATTGGAGCGGTGCAGAGCCTCAGTTGATACATTGGAGCGGTGCAGAGCCACAGTTGATACATTGGAGCAGTGCAGAGCCACAGTTGATACATTGGAGCAGTGCAGAGCCACAGTTGATACATTGGAGCAGTGCAGAGCCTCAGTTGATACATTGGAGCAGTGCAGAGCCTCAGTTGATACATTGGAGCGGTGCAGAGCCACAGTTGATACATTGTATCATTTCGCCTGGTATAACCAAGAGCACATGCCAGTCTGAGGAGGCTTTGCAAGTTTGCTGTCACACAGTAGTGCCAGAGAGGAAGACCAGCTTCACGACAGGCTGGCAGCTTTACAGCAAAGAAAACAGATTGTCTGTAGCTCAAACAGTTAAAATATGACTCTTATAACCAGAGATACCTTCTATTCTTCCTGCTGACTCTTATTACCAGAGATACCTTCTATTCTTCCTGACTCTTATAACCAGAGATACCTTCTATTCTTCCTGACTCTTATTACCAGAGCTACCTTCTATTCTTCCTGACTCTTATAACCAGAGATACCTTCTATTCTTCCTGACTCTTATTACCAGAGATACCTTCTATTCTTCCTGACTCTTATAACCAGAGATACCTTCTATTCTTCCTGACTCTTATTACCAGAGATACCTTCTATTCTTCCTGACTCTTATTACCAGAGATACCTTCTATTCTTCCTGCTGACTCTTATAACCAGAGATACCTTCTATTCTTCCTGACTCTTATTACCAGAGATACCTTCTATTCTTCCTGACTCTTATTACCAGAGATACCTTCTATTCTTCCTGACTCTTATTACCAGAGATACCTTCTATTCTTCCTGCTGACTCTTATAACCAGAGATACCTTCTATTCTTCCTGACTCTTATAACCAGAGATACCTTCTATTCTTCCTGACTCTTATTACCAGAGATACCTTCTATTCTTCCTGCTGACTCTTATAACCAGAGATACCTTCTATTCTTCCTGACTCTTATTACCAGAGCTACCTTATATTCTTCCTGCTGACTCTTATTACCAGAGATACCTTCTATTCTTCCTGACTCTTATTACCAGAGATACCTTATATTCTTCCTGCTGACTCTTCTTACCAGAGATACCTTCTATTCCCAGAGATACCTTATATTCTTCCTGCTGACTCTTATTACCAGAGATACCTTCTATTCTTCCTGACTCTTATAACCAGAGATACCTTCTATTCTTCCTGACTCTTATAACCAGAGCTACCTTCTATTCTTCCTGACTCTTATAACCAGAGCTACCTTCTATTCTTCCTGACTCTTATAACCAGAGCTACCTTCTATTATTCCTGCTGACTCTTATAACCAGAGCTACCTTCTATTCTTCCTGACTCTTATAACCAGAGCTACCTTCTATTCTTCCTGACTCTTATTACCAGAGATACCTTCTATTCTTCCTGACTCTTATTACCAGAGATACCTTCTATTCTTCCTGCTGACTCTTATTACCAGAGATACCTTCTATTCTTCCTGACTCTTATTACCAGAGCTACCTTCTATTCTTCCTGCTGACTCTTATAACCAGAGCTACCTTCTATTCTTCCTGACTCTTATAACCAGAGCTACCTTCTATTCTTCCTGCTGACTCTTATAACCAGATATACATTATATTCTTCCTGCTGACTCTTATAACCAGAGATACCTTATATTCTTCCTGCTGACTCTTATAACCAGAGATACCTTCTATTCTTCCTGCTGACTCTTATAACCAGAGATACCTTCTATTCTTCCTGCTGACTCTTATAACCAGAGATACCTTCTATTCTTCCTGACTCTTATTACCAGAGATACCTTCTATTCTTCCTGACTCTTATAACCAGAGATACCTTCTATTCTTCCTGTCTCTTATAACCAGAGATACCTTCTATTCTTCCTGTCTCTTATAACCAGAGATACCTTCTATTCTTCCTGACTCTTCTTACCAGAGATACCTTCTATTCTTCCTGCTGACTCTTATTACCAGAGATACCTTCTATTCTTCCTGGCTCTTCTTACCAGAGATACCTTCTATTCTTCCTGGCTCTTCTTACCAGAGATACCTTCTATTCTTCCTGCTGACTCTTATTACCAGAGATACCTTCTATTCTTCCTGACTCTTATAACCAGAGATACCTTCTATTCTTCCTGACTCTTCTTACCAGAGATACCTTCTATTCTTCCTGCTGACTCTTATTACCAGAGATACCTTCTATTCTTCCTGGCTCTTACCAGAGATACACTACCGTTCAAATTGATCAGAAATACAGTGTAGACATTGTTAATGTTGTAAATGGCTATTGTAGCTGGAAACGGCTGATTTGTAATGGTATATCTACATAGGCGTACAGAGGCCCATTATCAGCAACCATCAGTCCTGTGTTCCAATGGCACGTTGTGTTTGCTAATCCAAGTTTATCATTTTAAAAGGCTAATTGATCATTAGAAAACCCTTTTGCAATTATGTTAGCACAGCTGAAAACTGTTGTGCTGATTAAAGAAGCAATAAAACTGGCCTTCTTGAGACTAGTTGAGTATCTGGAGCATCAGCAATTGTGGGTTCGATTACAAGCTCAAAATGGCCAGAAACAAATATCTTTCTTCTGAAACTCGTCAGTCTATTCTTGTTCTGAGAAATGAAGGCTATTCCATGCGAGAAATTGCCAAGAAACTGAAGATCTCGTACAACGCTGTGTACTACTCCCTTCACAGAACAGCGCAAACTGGCTCTAACCAGAATAGAAAGAGGAGTGGGAGGCCCCGGTGCACAACTGAGCAAGAGGACAAATACATTACAATCTTTAGTTTGAGAAACAGACGCCTCACAGGTCCTCAACTGGCAGCTTCATTAAATAGTACCCGCAAAACACCAGTCTCGACATCAACAGTGAAGAGGCGACTCCGGGATGCTGACCTTCTAGGCAGAGTTGCAAAGAAAAAGCCATATCTCAGACTGGCCAATAAAAAGAAAAGATTAAGATGGGCAAAAGAACACAGACACTGGACAGAGGAATACTTTTTCTTTGCAACTCTGCCTAGAAGGTCAGCATCCCGGAGTTCTCAGTGAACAGTGTATAGATAATTCAATATGTGTTGTATTCAGTAGAGGTGAATATCAGTGAACAGTGTGTAGTTAATTCAATATGTGTTGTATTCAGTAGAGGTGAATATCAGTCACTGGTGTTTAGTGTAGCACATTGGCATAATGTTTAGAAAAGGGGAAAAGGCCTCCGGGGGCGAACAGGCCTCTGAATATTTCACCCGTGGCAGTGACATCACAATACTAGTCGGTATGGTGACGCTGGGCCCGGTATCGTATCGTTAGTCAATTGTTGCTACCGTGGCAACACTTAACACACCCTTTCTCTCTTTCTCCTCCATTCAAACAGGCACCACATGCTCCTACCAC
Source organism: Coregonus ussuriensis (assembly GCA_031479575.1). Classification (NCBI taxonomy): domain Eukaryota; kingdom Metazoa; phylum Chordata; class Actinopteri; order Salmoniformes; family Salmonidae; genus Coregonus; species Coregonus ussuriensis. Next base: position 141,388,750 of record CM062494.1, on the reverse strand, counting down.
ACCCCCTATCAGCTGACATCGCTAGCTAGCGGTGGCTTAAGTTAGCTGAAGTTTGTAGTGGCTGTTTCTCCTGGCCCATAAACCATCTAACATCAAGTTGTAAAATACTAACCTTTCCCTTTAATATCACTTTCCTCCTCCCCCTCTCTACCCCCCTCCCTCCCCCTCTCTACATCCCTCCCCCTCCTCTCTACACCCCTCCCCCTCTCTACCCCCCCTCCCCCTCTACCCCCCCCCCCCCTCCCCCTCCCCTGTCTACCCCCCCTCTACCCCCGCCTCCCCCTCTCTACCCCCCTCCCTCCCCCTCTCTACATCCCTCCCCCTCCTCTCTACACCCCTCCCCCTCTCTACCCCCCCCTCCTCCCCCTCCCCCTCTCTACCCCCCCTCCTCTACCCCCCTCCTCCCCCTCCCCCCCTCTACCCCCCTCCTCCCCCTCTCTACCCCCCTCCCCCTCTCTACCCCCCCTCTCTACCCCCCCTCTCTACCCCCCTCTCTACCCCCCGCCTCCCCCTCTCTTCCCCTCCCCCTCTACCCCCCTCCTCCCCCTCCCCCTGTCTACCCCCCCCCTCTCTACACCCTCCTCCCCCTCTCTACCCCCCCCCTCTCTACCCCCCTCTCTACCCCCCCGCCTCCCCCTCTCTACCCCCCTCTCTTCCCCTCCCCCTCTCTACCCCCCTCTCTTCCCCTCCCCCTCTCTACCCCCCTCCTCCCCCTCTCTACCCCCCCCCCCCCTCCTCCCCCCCCTCCCCCACCCTCTCTACCCCTCTCAGATGCGTGCAGCACCAGTGACCCCTCCCCAGTCCCTCTCTCAGTACCAGGACGTTGAGGACCCAGAGTATGAAGACTTCAGAGCGGAGGCCAGGCTCCAGAGAGGCAGACAGCTGGAGAGCTTCAACAAGGCTGCAGAGGCCTACAGGCAGGGACGCAAAGACCTAGCCTCCTACTACGCTCAACAGGTAGGAGAGAGGCCTACAGGCAGGGACGCAAAGACCTAGCCTCCTACTACGCTCAACAGGTAGGAGAGGCCTACAGGCAGGGACGCAAAGACGTAGCCTCCTACTACGCTCAACAGGTAGGAGAGAGGCCTACAGGCAGGGGCGCAAAGACCTAGCCTCCTACTACGCTCAACAGGTAGGAGAGAGGCCTACAGGCAGGGACGCAAAGACCTAGCCTCCTACTACGCTCAACAGGTAGGAGAGAGGCCTACAGGCAGGGACCCAAAGACCTAGCCTCCTACTACGCTCAACAGGTAGGAGAGAGGCCTACAGGCAGGGACGCAAAGACCTAGCCTCCTACTACGCTCAACAGGTAGGAGAGAGGCCTACAGGCAGGGGCGCAAAGACCTAGCCTCCTACTACGCTCAACAGGTAGGAGAGAGGCCTACAGGCAGGGACGCAAAGACCTAGCCTCCTACTACGCTCAACAGGTAGGAGAGAGGCCTACAGGCAGGGGCGCAAAGACCTAGCCTCCTACTACGCTCAACAGGTAGGAGAGAGGCCTACAGGCAGGGACGCAAAGACCTAGCCTCCTACTACGCTCAACAGGTAGGAGAGAGGCCTACAGGCAGGGGCGCAAAGACGTAGCCTCCTACTACGCTCAACAGGTAGGAGAGAGGCCTACAGGCAGGGACGCAAAGACCTAGCCTCCTACTACGCTCAACAGGTAGGAGAGAGGCCTACAGGCAGGGGCGCAAAGACCTAGCCTCCTACTACGCTCAACAGGTAGGAGAGAGGCCTACAGGCAGGGACGCAAAGACCTAGCCTCCTACTACGCTCAACAGGTAGGAGAGAGGCCTACAGGCAGGGACCTAGCCTCCTACTACGCTCAACAGGTAGGAGAGGCCTACAGGCAGGGACGCAAAGACCTAGCCTCCTACTACGCTCAACAGGTAGGAGAGAGGCCTACAGGCAGGGGCGCAAAGACGTAGCCTCCTACTACGCTCAACAGGTAGGAGAGAGGCCTACAGGCAGGGGCGCAAAGACGTAGCCTCCTACTACGCTCAACAGGTAGGAGAGAGGCCTACAGGCAGGGGCGCAAAGACGTAGCCTCCTACTACGCTCAACAGGTAGGAGAGAGGCCTACAGGCAGGGGCGCAAAGACCTAGCCTCCTACTACGCTCAACAGGTAGGAGAGGCCTACAGGCAGGGGCGCAAAGACGTAGCCTCCTACTACGCTCAACAGGTAGGAGAGGCCTACAGGCAGGGGCGCAAAGACGTAGCCTCCTACTACGCTCAACAGGTAGGAGAGAGGCCTACAGGCAGGGGCGCAAAGACGTAGCCTCCTACTACGCTCAACAGGTAGGAGAGGCCTACAGGCAGGGGCGCAAAGACGTAGCCTCCTACTACGCTCAACAGGTAGGAGAGAGGCCTACAGGCAGGGACCCAAAGACCTAGCCTCCTACTACGCTCAACAGGTAGGAGAGAGGCCTACAGGCAGGGGCGCAAAGACGTAGCCTCCTACTACGCTCAACAGGT
>CM062494.1:141366275-141378775 GCA_031479575.1 Coregonus ussuriensis | reverse complement strand
GTAAAGTTGGCTATCCAACAAGTGCGCGTCGAAGCGCACCACGATCAAAAACACCAGCTACTTGGGTGAGCGAGAGAGAGACGCTGAAAATCAGTTCGAGCAGAAATGAAACGGCATCATCACACCTCCACACTCTACAAACGGATGCTGGGAGGGAGAGAGAGAGAGCGCGTCTCACTTCCCTCCGCACTGTTTGTAAAGAGAAGTAGCAAGCAGTGCAGTGACACATATATAAACTTTTATAAGTAGTTTGTGCGTGTATATTAATTAGGTTATTTAGTTTCGCTTTAAGCAGTATTTATAAAGTAGCCTGATTGTATATTTCGTTAAAAAAAACATTACTTTTACCGAGGTGAAAAAGTAACGTAACGAAAACCGTCTCCCGAATGAAAAATGCTTTGAGCTCAAGCGAAGCATCCGCCCGTTGCCACCATGAAGACAGGCTGCGGGGTCGACGGCTGACAACACGGTGAGTTATCTCTGTTCTGTTCCATTCTTTGTTCCTTCCCATTGTGTTTTCATGGCTTTTGTTTTAATCCAGCCAGAATTAATAATTAATATGAGTCAACTTTGATAAATTGATGTATTGGAGAGTCACAGAAGAAGATCATTATCGAATTTGGCAGATTTTATATTCAATGTTTAAACAAGTCCTACCCCCAAAAATGTTATTACCCAATTTTAACTATTTGTGTCTCCAATAAAATGGTAAACGACAACATTAATCTCCTATATTTGGTTTCAAATAAATAGGCTCCATTTTAATGGCTAAAGTTTAGCTTGGAAGGCCTACCCTAGACTTCTAGACAGTCATGATGTGGGGGAAACAAGCTACAACAAAATGTCAGTCATCATGGCAGGGTGAAGAACAGAGCTTTTCTACCTTCATGGAGGTAGATGTTGTTTGAATAACCCTTAACTCTCTAATCTGTTGTCTTTATAAAGTAATGATGAATGTGTAAGTCTTTTAAGCAAAAACTCAGACATTCCCAATGTGAATAACAATACCATTGTATCCTTCCTACACCTTTTAATATATGATCAGTTGGCTTCAAGCCAACACTCCTTCAAAGTCTGTTGTGGTCTGCATTTGGCCCCGGGGCGGCCATTGTAGAGTGAGTAGCCTAGTTAGTAGTCAGTGAGGGGGAAAAAAGTATTTGATCCCCTGCTGATTTTGTACGTTTGCCCACTGAGAAAGAAATGATCAGTCTATAATTTTAATGGAAGGTTTATTTAAACAGTGAGAGACAGAATAACAACAAATAAATCCAGAAAAACGCATGTCAAAAATTTTATAAATTGATTTGCATTTTAATGAGGGAAATAAGTATTTGACCCCCCACTCAATCAGAAAGATTTCTGGCTCCCAGGTGTCTTTTATACAGGTAACGAGCTGAGATTAGGAGCACACTCTTAAAGGGAGTGCTCCTAATCTCAGCTTGTTACCTGTATAAAAGACACCTGTCCACAGAAGCAATCAATCAATCAGATTCCAAACTCTCCACCATGGCCAAGACCAAAGAGCTCTCCAAGGATGTCAGGGACAAGATTGTAGACCTACACAAGGCTGGAATGGGCTACAAGACCGGAATGGGCTACAAGACCATCGCCAAGCAGCTTGGTGAAAAGGTGACAACAGTTGGTGCGATTATTCGCAAATGGAAGGAACACAAGATAACTGTCAATCTCCCTCGGCCTGGGGCTCCATGCAAGATCTCACCTCGTGGAGTTGCAATGATCATGAGAACGGTGAGGAATCAGCCCAGAACTACACGGGAGGATCTTGTCAATGATCTCAAGGCAGCTGGGACCATAGTCACCAAGAAAACAATTGGTAACACACTACGCTGTGAAGGACTGAAATCCTGCAGCGCCCGCAAGGTCCCCCTGCTCAAGAAAGCACATATACATGCCCGTATGAAGTTTGCCATTGAACATCTGAATGATTCAGAGGAGAACAGGGTGAAAGTGTTGTGGTCAGATGAGACCAAAATCGAGCTCTTTGGCATCAACTCAACTCGCCGTGTTTGGAGGAGGAGGAATGCTGCCTATGACCCCAAGAACACCATCCCCACCGTCAAACATGGAGGTGGAAACATTATGCTTTGGGGGTGTTTTTCTGGTAAGGGGACAGGACAACTTCACCACATCAAAGGGACGATGGACGGGGCCATGTACCGTCAAATCTTGGGTGAGAACCTCCTTCCCTCAGCCAGGTCATTGAAAATGGGTCGTGGATGGGTATTCCAGCATGACAATGACCCAAAACACACGGCCAAGGCAACAAAGGAGTGGCCCAAGAAGAAGCACATTAAGGTCCTGGAGTGGCCTAGCCAGTCTCCAGACCTTAATCCCATAGAAAATCTGTGGAGGGAGCTGAAGGTTCGAGTTTCCAAACGTCAGCCTCAACCGTAATGACTTGGAGAAGATCTGCAAAGAGGAGTGGGACAAAATCCCTCCTGAGATGTGTGAAAACTTGGTTGCCAACTACAAGAAACGTCTGACCTTTGTGATTGCCAACAAGGGTTTTGCCACCAAGTACTAATTCATGTTTTGCAGAGGGGTCAAATACTTATGAACAACAGTGTCCCGACGAGAGAGCACATTTTCTATGCCAGGCGAAATCGCGCATCATTAGCTCATTTTTTTATTGAATGATCCAAATAAAAATGTCACTAGAAAACTATGGGTCTGTGCTGTTTCCTCACTCCCTCATACATGGTTGGTTAACTACGGAGAGGATAAGGTACATGCTCAGCTTTTCTAACACGTAATAATGCTGATGTCGATCAATCTCGTTTATTTTATATAGCCCTTTTTACATCAGCAGTTGTCACAGTGTTTTACACACATGCAGACCTAAAATCCCGACGTCACCATACATACTGCTGTATAGTGCAGATGATCTTCAGTCCGGGGTCATGATTGGCTGAATCTGATGTGTTTAGTGCTGGGCTTTAACGAAAGCCTGCACACCCAGTAGCTCTCCTTTATTAGAGTCTACGATGTCCTCATCTGACTCCTCCACCCTCACAGCTCTCTCCTGTACGCCGGGCCCTGATTGGACGGAATAACCACCTGTGATGTCAGGTGACCTCGATTGACCGCAGGAGGCGGAGCCTGGTGTCATCGCCGTGCAGACGACACAGAAGTAAGTGAAGAGGAACAGAGACGGAGAGAGAGAGATAGACGGAGAGAGAGAGATAGACGGAGAGAGAGAGATAGACGGAGAGAGAGAGATAGACGGAGAGAGAGAGATAGACGGAGAGAGAGAGATAGACGGGGAGAGGAGAGAGAGATAGACGGGGAGAGGGAGAGAGAGAGACGGGGAGAGGGAGAGAGAGAGACGGGGAGAGGGAGAGAGAGAGACGGGGAGAGGGAGAGAGACAGAGACGGGGAGAGGGAGAGAGACAGAGACGGGGAGAGGGAGAGAGAGAGAGACGGGGAGAGTGAGCGAGAGAGAGAGGTGGAGAGAGAGAAAGAGAGACGGGGGGGAGGGGAGAGAGCGAAAGCCCTATAAAGACAGAGCCCCTCTATAAAGACAGTCAGAGCCCCTCTATAAAGACAGTCAGAGCCCCTCTATAAAGACAGTCAGAGCCCCTCTATAAAGACAGTCAGAGCCCCTCTATAAAGACAGTCAGAGCCCCTCTATAAAGACAGTCAGAGCCCCTCTATAAAGACAGTCAGAGCCCCCCTATAAAGACAGTCAGAGCCCCCCTATAAAGACAGTCAGAGCCCCCCTATAAAGACAGTCAGAGCCCCTCTATAAAGACAGTCAGAGCCCCTCTATAAAGACAGTCAGAGCCCCTCTATAAAGACAGTCAGAGCCCCTCTATAAAGACAGTCAGAGCCCCTCTATAAAGACAGTCAGAGCCCCTCTATAAAGACAGTCAGAGCCCCTCTATAAAGACAGTCAGAGCCCCCCTATAAAGACAGTCAGAGCCCCTCAGCTTCTCTACTGTAGCAGCGAGTGGAGCCAGTAAACACTCTGTGGTGAGAGTTAGACACATGTTGCTACATCATGACTCCACACACAAGGTGATCACTATGGACTTTCTCACAACACCCTGATCTCAACAGGACTACAACTCAACATCCACCTAAAGAACTACAACCCCCAAGGGCTGTGAACGCCTCAACCCCTCCTCTACAGGACCTCAGGACTACAACTCAACATCCACCTAAAGAACTACAACCCCCAAGGGCTGTGAACGCCTCAACCCCTCCTCTACAGGACCTCAGGACTACAACTCAACATCCACCTTGGTTCCGAGTGGAGCAGCCATGAGCGCAGCAGCAGAGACCCAGGTGAAGTGTGTGCTGGTGGGGGACAGCGCCGTTGGGAAGACAGCCCTCCTGGTGCGCTTCACCTCGGAGACCTTCCCTGACTGTTACAAACCCACCGTGTACGAGAACACTGGAGTAGAAGTCTTCATGGACGGGGTCCAGGTAGGAATAATACGCTTTACATACTGGTAGTGTTTTTACATCATTTAACTGTCACAATAATACACTTTACATCATTTAACTATCACAATAATACACTTTACATCATTTACCTATCACAATAATACACTTTACATAATTTACCTATCACAATAATACACTTTTACATAATTTACCTATCACAATAATACACTTTTACATAATTTAACTATCACAATAATACACTTTACATAATTTGCCTATCACAATAATACACTTTTACATCATTTACCTATCACAATAATACACTTTTACATAATTTAACTATCACAATAATACACGTTACATCATTTAACTATCACAATAATACACTTTACATTTAACTATCGCAATAATACACTTTACATCATTTAACTATCACAATAATACACTTTATATCATTTAACTATCACAATAATAAACTTTACATCATTTAACTATCACAATAATACACTTTACATCATTTAACTATCACAATAATACACTTTTACATCATTTACCTATCACAATAATACACTTTTACATAATTTAACTATCACAATAATACACTTTACATAATTTACCTATCACAATAATACACTTTTACATAATTTACCTATCACAATAATACACTTTTACATAATTTAACTATCACAATAATACACGTTACATCATTTAACTATCACAATAATACACTTTACATTTAACTATCGCAATAATACACTCTACATCATTTAACTATCGCAATAATACACTTTACATAATTTACCTATCACAATAATACACTTTTACATAATTTAACTATCACAATAATACACTTTTACATCATTTAACTATCACAATAATACACTTTACATCATTTAACTATCACAATAATACACTTTACATCATTTAACTATCACAATAATACACTTTTACATAATTTAACTATCACAATAATACACTTTACATCATTTAACTATCACAATAATACACTTTACATCATTTAACTATCACAATAATACACTTTTACATCATTTAACTATCACAATAATACACTTTTACATCATTTAACTATCACAATAATACACTTTACATAATTTACCTATCACAATAATACACTTTACATCAGGGCTATTCAACTGGCGGCCCGCGGGCCAGATCCGGCCTGTTTATTCATTTAGACTGGCCCCTTTGATCAATTAATAGCATTAATAAAAGATCTGCAAAAAAATCCGACATTCAATGCCAAAGCACTATGGTGGTAGTCTATGGTGGTAGTCTATAGTGTGGTTTCTAGCGCCTATGTGGCATGTCGATTCTATTTTCTTCATATGAATTTCTGGCTCCAGCGTTTTGAACGGTTTTAAAGATAGAAAATATTATGACCCCATTCCTTAAAAGCTTCAACTCTCAGGAACACGTTTCCCTCTGTGATGCTCACAAGGACTGGTTAGAGAGTGGGATTAAACCACCTGGTGGCTGAGGGAAATGAATTCAAAGCATGCTTCTTTCACACTGGAATTTGGCAGCACCTGATTTGAGATATCTTTGTGTTTATTTATTGAAATGCTTGCAGCGGTCTGAGGCACTGCATCGCTACAGCCTGGTGTGTCACAACCGGCTGTGACCGGGAGTCCCGGAGCGCGGCGGAAAATTGGCCCAGCGTCGTCCGGGTTAGGGGAGGGTTTGGGCGGGGGGGGGGGGGGGGGGGCTTTACTTGGCTCATCGCGCTTTAGCGACTCCTTGTGGCGGGCCGGGCGCCTGCAGGCTGACTTCGGTCGTCAGTTGAACGGTGTTTCCTCCGACACATTGGTGCAGCTGGCTTCCGGGTTAAGCGAGCGGTTGTTAAGAAGTGCGGCTTGGCGGTTGGGGGGTCATGTTTCGGAGGGCGCATGACTCGACCTTCGCCTCTCCCGAGCCCGTTGGGGAGTTGCAGCGATGAGACAAGATCGTAATCACGAAAAAGGGGGTAGAAAATCACAAGAAATAAAGTAAATAATGGTGAGCGAGCGCTTTTCAATGACGATCACGTTTTGGTTGCACCTCAACTCACGTTTGTTGAGCACCCTCCATTTCTTTCCTAATTCATTACTTTTAGCAACATTTAATTAGAAGAAAAGTGCTTCATTGGTGTGTGTTGTTTATATATATATTTTTTTTACAGTTCTTCTGAAGAATAATCGCATGTGGAAAATATTAGGCCCCCCTGCAATTAACCTTTTGTACATCTGTCACCCATAAGAATATAGTTGAATAGAGCTGCTTTACATCATTTAACTATCACAATAATACACTTTACATCATTTAACTATCACAATAATACACTTTACATCATTTAACTATCGCAATAATACACTTTACATCATTTAACTATCGCAATAATACACTTCACATCATTTTAACTATCGTAATAGTACACTTTACATCATTTTAACTATCGCAATAATACACTTTACATCATTTTAACTATCGCAATAACACTTTACATCATTTTAACTATCGCAATAATACACATGACATTTTAACTATCGCAAGAATACACTTTACATTATTGAATTATCACAATAATACACATGACATCATTTAACTGTCACAATACATGAACACGGTAGTTTCAACATCACAACCCACTGGAGAGGCCTGAAGGTCACCTGATCAGGAATGTCCCTCACACATCCTTCATGACCTTTACACTAGATTGGAATGAGTCTGTTTGTGGTGTATGCTTTCTAATGCTTTATTAAAGTACATCTCAACATCACAAGTATTTAAAACATTACAAACAAGATTTCGAATAAGTTGAAAAAGACAGAATTCAAATAATTGATTAATTAAAACTAAAAGGACAATGTAATTTCTTTGTTTTCTCTCCAGATCAGCCTTGGTCTGTGGGACACGGCAGGAAATGACACGTTCAGACAGATCCGTCCGATGTCCTATCAGCAGGCTGATGTGGTCCTGATCTGCTACTCCGTGGCCAACCCCGCCTCCCTGGTCAACGTCAAGAACAAGTGGCTGGGAGAGGTACAGGACCACCTTTTTATGCTAATTTTAATAGCTTCTTCTGTGTGTTTACTGGATAGAGAGAGCTGAAAGGTAGGAGAGAGAGAGCTGAAAGGTAGGAGAGAGAGAGCTGAAAGGTAGGAGAGAGAGCTGAAAGGTAGGAGAGAGAGCTGAAAGGTAGGAGAGAGAGAGCTGAAAGGTAGGAGAGAGAGAGCTGAAAGGTAGGAGAGAGAGAGCTGAAAGGTAGGAGAGAGAGAGCTGAAAGGTAGGAGAGAGAGAGCTGAAAGGTAGGAGAGAGAGAGCTGAAAGGTAGGAGAGAGAGAGCTGAAAGGTAGGAGAGAGAGAGCTGAAAGGTAGGAGAGAGAGAGCTGAAAGGTAGGAGAGAGAGAGCTGAAAGGTAGGAGAGAGAGAGCTGAAAGAGCAGGGACAGATTCCAACCCGTGCTGGCAGCGGTACATAGAAGGCGCTCTCCAGAGACAGCGGCTTCGACCGCTAGACCACCAACCTTTTATATTCTTACAGACGTGAAACATCATTGAGACGATTCAGGAAGTTAACTGAAGTTCCCATTCCATTTTTCTTTTCTCACTGTGAGAAGAAGTGAGAGATTTGGAATTAGAATTTCAGTTTACTTGACTGAATTTAAATGGAATTGAGCCCAACTCTGGCTTCATATTGCGTATCAATACATGTTTAAAACTTTTTTTACTATAACAAAATGGTTTTTAAAACATTTGAATCTCATTCTAGGTGCGTGAGAACCTCCCTCGGGTCCCGGTGCTGGTGGTGGCCACCCAGACAGACCAGCGCGATACCGGGTCGCACCGCGTATCCTGCTCCTCCGCCGCCGAGGGAAAACGCCTCGCCCAGGACGTACGGGCCAAGGGATACCTGGAGTGCTCGTCGCTAAGCAACCGCGGCGTGCAACAAGTGTTTGAGTGTGCGGTGCGGACAGCGGTGAACCAGGCCAGGAAACGGACGCGCCCACGGATGTTTGATATCAACAGCTGCACGGTGTTTTGACCTCTGACCTCTAACCTTTTGGGACTGGGTGGGTGGTGGTCGGTGGATACTGAAGCCTCCAACTGCTGATCTGGGATCAGGTCTCGACCAGCGGTGACTCCGACTTGGACTCAACACCACGGGGCTGGACTGGGTGTTTAGTGACTCGACTACGTCACTGTGTCTGACTCGAACCATTAGAAGGATGACGTCCTCTCTGACCAAGGACCTGTGGTTTTAGGGGAACTCTTTATCGAACTGTTTATTTTTATTTATTTTTTACCAAAGGGTCTAAACAAACTACAGTACACAGACATCTGTCTAAAAGGCCCTAACTTTTAAAACGTTTTTTTTTTGTGTGTGTTTATTTTGGGACACACTCCTGTGTACTCTGGGTATGGAAGCTTTTGTTGTGCCATAAGCCAGTGAGCCTCCAATGTGTTGTTTTGACCGATAACCTGTTGATGACTGGACACGTGGATCTGTAGATGACCCTCTGTAGATGATCAGGTATTTAAATGTGATGGTAACAGAGATGATCAGGTATTTTGATGTGATGGTAACAGAGATGATCAGGTATTTTGATGTGATGGTAACAGAGATGATCAGGTATTTTGATGTGATGGTAACAGAGATGATCAGGTATTTTGATGTGATGGTAACAGAGATGATCAGGTATTTTGATGTGATGGTAACAGAGATGATCAGGTATTTTGATGTGATGGTAACAGAGATGATCAGGTATTTTGATGTGATGGTAACAGAGATGATCAGGTATTTTGATGTGATGGTAACAGAGATGATCAGGTATTTTGATGTGATGGTAACAGAGATGATCAGGTATTTTGATGTGATGGTAACAGAGATGATCAGGTATTTTGATGTGATGGTAACAGAGATGATCAGGTATTTTGATGTGATGGTAACAGAGATGATCAGGTATTTTGATGTGATGGTAACAGAGATGATCAGGTATTTTGATGTGATGGTAACAGAGATGATCAGGTATTTAGATGTGATGGTAACAGAGATGATCAGGTATTTTGATGTGATGGTAACAGAGATGATCAGGTATTTTGATGTGATGGTAACAGAGATGATCAGGTATTTTGATGTGATGGTAACAGAGATGATCAGGTATTTTGATGTGATGGTAACAGAGATGATCAGGTATTTTGATGTGATGGTAACAGAGATGATCAGGTATTTTGATGTGATGGTAACAGAGATGAGCAGGTATTTTGATGTGATGGTAACAGAGATGAGCAGGTATTTTGATGTGATGGTAACAGAGATGATCAGGTATTTAGATGTGATGGTAACAGAGATGATCAGGTATTTTGATGTGATGGTAACAGAGATGATCAGGTATTTTGATGTGATGGTAACAGAGATGATCAGGTATTTTGATGTGATGGTAACAGAGATGATCAGGTATTTAGATGTGATGGTAACAGAGATGATCAGGTATTTTGATGTGATGGTAACAGAGATGATCAGGTATTTTGATGTGATGGTAACAGAGATGAGCAGGTATTTTGATGTGATGGTAACAGAGATGAGCAGGTATTTTGATGTGATGGTAACAGAGATGATCAGGTATTTAGATGTGATGGTAACAGAGATGATCAGGTATTTTGATGTGATGGTAACAGAGATGATCAGGTATTTTGATGTGATGGTAACAGAGATGATCAGGTATTTAGATGTGATGGTAACAGAGATGATCAGGTATTTAGATGTGATGGTAACAGAGATGATCAGGTATTTTGATGTGATGGTAACAGAGATGATCAGGTATTTTGATGTGATGGTAACAGAGATGATCAGGTATTTTGATGTGATGGTAACAGAGATGATCAGGTATTTAGATGTGATGGTAACAGAGATGATCAGGTATTTTGATGTGATGGTAACAGAGATGATCAGGTATTTTGATGTGATGGTAACAGAGATGAGCAGGTATTTTGATGTGATGGTAACAGAGATGAGCAGGTATTTAGATGTGATGGTAACAGAGATGATCAGGTATTTTGATGTGATGGTAACAGAGATGATCAGGTATTTTGATGTGATGGTAACAGAGATGATCAGGTATTTAGATGTGATGGTAACAGAGATGATCAGGTATTTAGATGATCAGGTAACAGAGATGATCAGGTATTTAGATGTGATGGTAACAGAGATGATCAGGTATTTAGATGTGATGGTAACAGAGATGATCAGGTATTTAGATGTGATGGTAACAGAGATGATCAGGTATTTAGATGTGATTGTAACAGAGATGATCAGGTATTTAGATGTGATGGTAACAGAGATGATCAGGTATTTAGATGTGATGGTAACAGAGATGATCAGGTATTTAGATGTGATGGTAACAGAGATGATCAGGTATTTAGATGTGATGGTAACAGAGATGATCAGGTATTTAGATGTGATGGTAACAGAGATGATCAGGTATTTAGATGTGATGGTAACAGAGATGATCAGGTATTTAGATGTGATGGTAACAGAGATGATCAGGTATTTAGATGTGATGGTAACAGAGATGATCAGGTAACAGAGATGATCAGGTATTTTGATGTGATGGTAACAGAGATGATCAGGTATTTTGATGTGATGGTAACAGAGATGATCAGGTATTTAGATGTGATGGTAACAGAGATGATCAGGTATTTAGATGTGATGGTAACAGAGATGATCAGGTATTTAGATGTGATGGTAACAGAGATGATCAGGTATTTAGATGTGATGGTAACAGAGATGATCAGGTATTTAGATGTGATGGTAACAGAGATGATCAGGTATTTAGATGTGATGGTAACAGAGATGATCAGGTAACAGAGATGATCAGGTATTTAGATGTGATGGTAACAGAGATGATCAGGTAACAGAGATGATCAGGTATTTAGATGTGATGGTAACAGAGATGATCAGGTATTTTGATGTGATGGTAACAGAGATGATCAGGTAACAGAGATGATCAGGTATTTTGATGTGATGGTAACAGAGATGATCAGGTATTTAGATGTGATGGTAACAGAGATGATCAGGTAACAGAGATGATCAGGTATTTAGATGTGATGGTAACAGAGATGATCAGGTATTTAGATGTGATGGTAACAGAGATGATCAGGTATTTTGATGTGATGGTAACAGAGATGATCAGGTAACAGAGATGATCAGGTATTTAGATGTGATGGTAACAGAGATGATCAGGTATTTAGATGTGATGGTAACAGAGATGATCAGGTATTTAGATGTGATGGTAACAGAGATGATCAGGTATTTAGATGTGATGGTAACAGAGATGATCAGGTAACAGAGATGATCAGGTATTTAGATGTGATGGTAACAGAGATGATCAGGTATTTAGATGTGATGGTAACAGAGATGATCAGGTATTTAGATGTGATGGTAACAGAGATGATCAGGTATTTAGATGTGATGGTAACAGAGATGATCAGGTATTTAGATGTGATGGTAACAGAGATGATCAGGTATTTAGATGTGATGGTAACAGAGATGATCAGGTAACAGAGATGATCAGGTAACAGAGATGATCAGGATCAGTCACACAATAGTAACCTCCCTCTGTCCGCTTTGTTCATTCCAGGGAGACGACGTTAAATTTAATTTACAGTTGAAGTCAGAAGTTTACATAAACCTTAGCCAAATACATTTAAACTCAGTTTTTCACAATTCCTGACATTTAATCCTAGTAAAAATTCCCTGTCTTAGGTCAGTTAGGATCGCCACTTTATTTTAAGAATGTGAAATGTCAGAATAATAGTAGAGAGAATGATTTATTTAAGCTTTTATTTATTTCATCACATTCCCAGTGGGTCAGAAGTTTACATACACTCAATTAGTATTTGGTAGCATTGCCTTTAAATTGTTTAACTTGGGTCAAATGTTTTGGGTAGCCTTCCACAAGCTTCCCACAATAATTTGGGTGAATTTTGGCCCATTCCTCCTGACAGAGCTGGTGTAACTGAGTCAGGTTTGTAGGCCTCCTTGCTCACACACGCTTTTTCAGTTCTGCCCACAAATGTTCTATAGGATTGAGG
>CM062494.1:141331275-141361275 GCA_031479575.1 Coregonus ussuriensis | reverse complement strand
AAAGTCCAACACTCAGACATCATTTACAGATAGCCAGGGGAACACTCCAACACTCAGACATCATTTACAGATAGCCAGGGGAACACTCCATCACTCAGACATCATTTACAGATAGCCAGGGGAACACTCCAACACTCAGACATCATTTACAGATAGCCAGGGGAACACCCCAACACTCAGACATAATTTACAGATAGCCAGGGGAACACTCCATCACTCAGACATCATTTACAGATAGCCAGGGGAACACTCCAACACTCAGACATCATTTACAGATAGCCAGGGGAACACTCCAACACTCAGACATCATTTACAGATAGCTAGGGGAACACTCCAACACTCAGACATCATTTACAGATAGCCAGGGGAACACTCCATCACTCAGACATCATTTACGGATAGCCAGGGGCACGCTCCATCACTCAGACATCATCATTTACAGATAGCCAGGGGAACACTCCAACACTCAGACATCATTTACAGATAGCCAGGGGAACACTCCAACACTCAGACATAATTTACAGATAGCCAGGGGAACACTCCAACACTCAGACATCATTTACAGATAGCCAGGGGAACACTCCAACACTCAGACATCATTTACAGATAGCCAGGGGAACACTACATCACTCAGACATCATTTACAGATAGCCAGGGGAACACTCCATCACTCAGACATCATTTACAGATAGCCAGGGGAACACTCCATCACTCAGACATCATTTACAGATAGCCAGGGGAACACTCCAACACTCAGACATCATTTACAGATAGCCAGGGGAACACTCCATCACTCAGACATCATTTACGGATAGCCAGGGGCATGCTCCATCACTCAGACATCATCATTTACAGATAGCCAGGGGAACACTCCAACACTCAGACATCATTTACAGATAGCCAGGGGAACACTCCAACACTCAGACATCATTTACAGATAGCCAGGGGCACACTCCAACACTCAGACATCATTTACAGATAGCCAGGGGGAACACTCCATCACTCAGACATCATTTACAGATAGCCAGGGGAACACTCCATCACTCAGACATCATTTACAGATAGCCAGGGGAACACTACATCACTCAGACATCATTTACAGATAGCCAGGGGAACACTCCATCACTCAGACATCATTTACAGATAGCCAGGGGAACACTACATCACTCAGACATCATTTACAGATAGCCAGGGGAACACTCCAACACTCAGACATCATTTACAGATAGCCAGGGGAACACTCCAACACTCAGACATCATTTACAGATAGCCAGGGGAACACTACATCACTCAGACATCATTTACAGATAGCCAGGGGAACACTACATCACTCAGACATCATTTACAGATAGCCAGGGGAACACTCCATCACTCAGACATCATTTACAGATAGCCAGGGGAACACTACATCACTCAGACATCATTTACAGATAGCCAGGGGAACACTCCATCACTCAGACATCATTTACAGATAGCCAGGGGAACACTACATCACTCAGACATCATTTACAGATAGCCAGGGGAACACTACATCACTCAGACATCATTTACAGATAGCCAGGGGAACACTACATCACTCAGACATCATTTACAGATAGCCAGGGGAACACTCCATCACTCAGACATCATTTACAGATAGCCAGGGGAACACTACATCACTCAGACATCATTTACAGATAGCCAGGGGAACACTACATCACTCAGACATCATTTACAGATAGCCAGGGGAACACTCCATCACTGACATCATTTACAAACAAAGCATTGTGTTTAGTGAGTCCACCAGATCAGAGGCAGTAGGGATGCCCAGGGATGTTTTCTTGATAAGTGGGTGTATTGGACCATTTTCCTGTCAAAATGTAAAGAGTACTTTTAGCTGTCAGGGAAAATGTATGGAGTAAAAAGTACATTATTTTGTTTAGGAATGCAGTGAAGTAAAAGTTGTCAAAAATATGAATAGTAAAGTAAAGTACAGATACCCCCCAAAACTACTTAAGTAGTGCTTTAAATTATTTTTACTTAAGTACTTTACACCACTGATTATATACCTTACCAACAGTATTTTATATTATACAGTATTATATATTATACAGTATAATACACCTTACCAACAGTATTATATATTATACAGTATTATATATTAAACAGTATTTTATGTTATACAGTATTATATATTTCACAGTATTATATAGTATACAGTATTATTAAGCAATAAGGCCCGAGGAGGTGTGGTATATGGCCAATATACCACGGCTAAGCGCTGTTCTTAGGCACGACGCAACACGGAGTACCTGGATACAGGCCTTAGCCGTGGTATATTGGCCATATATCACAAACCCCTGAGGTGCCTTATTGCTATTATAAACTCTTTACCAACGTAATTAGAGCAGCCAAAATACATGTTTTGTCATACCTGGGGTATACGGTCTGATATACCACGGCTCTCAGCCAATCAGCATTCAGGGCTCAAACCACCCAGTTTAAAATATACCTTACCAACAGTATTATATATTATACAGTATTATATATTATACAGTATTATAAACCTTACCAACAGTATTATATACCTTACCAACAGCATTATATATTATATTCCTTACCAACAGTATGATATATTATACAGTATTATATACCTTACCAACAGTATTATATAATATTATATTCCTTACCAACAGTATTATATACCTTACCAACAGTATTATATAATATTATATTCCTTACCAACAGTATTATATACCTTACCAACAGTATTATATAATATTATATTCCTTACCAACAGTATTATGTATTATATACCTTACCAACAGTATTATATAATATTATATTCCTTACCAACAGTATTATATAATATTATATTCCTTACCAACAGTATTATATAATATTATATTCCTTACCAACAGCATTATATAATATTATATACCTTACCAACAGTATTATATAATATTATATTCCTTACCAACAGTATTATGTATTATATACCTTACCAACAGTATTATATAATGTTATATTCCTTACCAACAGTATTATATAATATTATATTCCTTACCAACAGTATTATATACCTTACCAACAGTATTATATAATATTATATTCCTTACCAACAGTATTATATAATATTATATTCCTTACCAACAGTATTATATAATATTATATTCCTTACCAACAGTATTATATAATATTATATTCCTTACCAACAGTATTATATAATATTATATACCTTACCAACAGTATTATATAATATTATATTCCTTACCAACAGTATTATATAATATTATATTCCTTACCAACAGTATTATATACCTTACCAACAGTATTATATAATATTATATTCCTTACCAACAGTATTATGTATTATATACCTTACCAACAGTATTATGTATTATATACCTTACCAACAGTATTATATAATATTAAATCAAATTTTATTTGTCACATACATGTGTTTAGCAGATGTTATAGCGGGTGTAGCGAAACGCTCGTGCTTCTAGCTCCGACAGTGCAGTAATATCTAACAAGTAATATCTAACAATTTCACAACATATACCCAATACACACAAAACTAGTAAGGAATGGAATTTAAGAATATATACATATATGGACAAGCAATGGCAGAGAGGCATGGACTAAGATACATTAGAATATTAGAGATTTGAAAACTTTTAAAACCATGACTAGAGAGCTGCTGTTTTTATGAGTAAGTTCATGTTAAAGTTGTTATTCAACACTGACAACACTTTTATATAAACCACCAAAAGCCCCCCTCTCTCTCAGGGCCCTGTGTGTGTTCAGGCCTCATTTATTTATTTAACCTTCATTTAACTAGGCAAGTCAGTTAAGGTTAAAATTCTTGACGGCCTACCCCGGCCAAACCCTCCCCTTAACCCGGTCGATGCTGGGCCGCCCTATAGGACTCCCGATCACGGCCGGATGTGATACAGCCCGGGGGGATCGAACCAGGGTCTGTAGTGACGCCTTTAGCACTGAGATGCAGTGCCTTAAGACGGCCGCACCACTTGGGAGCCCCAAAGTTGATACTGTGAGATTGCAAAACTTTAAAAAAATAAAATAATGACATATTTACGGTCTTGAAAGATGCTGTCAGTCAACACGGCTCCTCAAACACAACACCTCACCTCGCCATGTCCCACTCCCATCTCATCCACAGGTGTCCGGAGGCTTGGCAACACTGGCAACTCAAAGAGACAATTCAAACTATTCTATTTCACACCCGTTACTGACAGGGGTAGAAAATCGAGCACCCAGCCATGCAATCTCCATAGACAAACATTTGCAGTAGAATCGCCCGTACTGAAGAGCTCAGTGACTTTCAACGTGGCACAGTCATAGGATGCCACCTTTCCAACAAGTCAGTTCGTCAAATTTCTGCCCCTGCTAGAGCTGCCCCGGTCAACTGTAAGTGCTGTTATTGTGAAGTGGAAACGTCTAGGAGCAACAACGGCTCAGCCGCGAAGTGGTCGGCCACACAAGCTCACAGAACGGGACCGCCGAGTGCTGAAGCGCGTAAAAATCGTCTGTCCTCGGTTGCAACACTCACTACCGAGTTCCAAACTGCCTCTGGAAGCAACGTCAGCACAAGAAACTGTTCGTCGGGAGCTTCATGAAATGGGTTTCCATGGCCGAGCAGCCGCACACAAGCCTAAGATCACCATGCACAATGCCAAGCGTCGGCTGGAGTGGATGTAAAGCTCAGCCGCCATTGGACTCTGGAGCAGTGGAAACACGTTCTCTGGAGTGATGAATCACGCTTAACCATCTGGCAGTCCGATGTACGAATCTGGGTTTGGCGGATGCCAGGAGAACGCTACCTGCCCCCAATGCATAGTGCCAACTGTAATGTTTGGTAGAGGAGGAATAATTGTTTGGGACTGTTTTTCATTGTTCGGGCTAGGCCCATTTGTTTCAGTGAAGGGAAATCTTAACGCTACAGCATACAATGACATTCTAGAAGATTCTGTGCTTCCAACGTTGTAGCAACAGTTTGGGGATGGACCTTTCCTGTTTCAGTATGACAATGCCCCGGTCCACAAAGCGAGGTCCATACAGAAATGGTTTGTAGAGATAGGTGTGGAAGAACTTGACTGGCCTGCACAGAGCCCTAACCTCAACCCCATCAAACACCTTTGGGATGAATTGGAAACGCCGACTGCGAGCCAGGCCTAATCGCCCAACATCAGTGCCCCCGACCTCACTAATGCTCTTGTGGCTGAATGGAAGCAAGTCCCCGCAGAAATATTCCAACATCTAGTGGAAAGCCTTCCCAGAAGAGTGGAGGCTGTTATAGCAGCAAAGGAATTTATACCCATGATCTTTGGAATCCACATATTTTTGTAGTGTACATTTATATTGTCTTCCCACAAATGTATCAGTGTGTAAATGATCAACCTGCCCTTCTGAACCAAACAGGGATCCAGATAGAGCTGGAGCAGGTATGGAACCACCCACTGACTGGCTTTAAACCTGCATTGATACAGTCCTGACTGGGTTTAAACCTGCATTGATACAGTCCTGACTGGGTTTAAACCTGCATTGATACAGTCCTGACTGGGTTTAAACCTGCGTTGATACAGTCCTGACTGGGTTTGAACCTGCGTTGATACAGTCCTGACTGGGTTTAAACCTGCATTGATACAGTCCTGACTGGGTTTAAACCTGCATTAATACAGTCCTGACTGGGTTTAAACCTGTGTTGATACAGTCCTGACTGGGTTTAAACCTGCATTAATACAGTCCTGACTGGGTTTAAACCTGCATTGATACAGTCCTGACTGGTTTTAAACCTGCGTTGATACAGTCCTGACTGGGTTTAAACCTGAATTAATACAGTCCTGACTGGGTTTAAACCTGCATTAATACAGTCCTGATACAGTCCTGACTGGGTTTAAACTTGCATTGATACAGTCCTGACTGGGTTTGAACCTGCATTGATACAGTCCTGACTGGGTTTAAACCTGCGTTGATACAGTCCTGATACAGTCCTGACTGGGTTTAAACCTGCATTGATACAGTCCTGACTGGGTTTAAACCTGCGTTGATACAGTCCTGACTGGGTTTAAACCTGCATTAATACAGTCCTGATACAGTCCTGACTGGGTTTAAACCTGCATTGATACAGTCCTGACTGGGTTTGAACCTGCATTGATACAGTCCTGACTGGGTTTAAACCTGCATTAATACAGTCCTGATACAGTCCTGACTGGGTTTAAACCTGCATTGATACAGACCTGACTGGGTTTAAACCTGCATTGATACAGTCCTGATACAGTCCTGACTGGCTTTAAACCTGCATTGATACAGTCCTGACTGGGTTTAAACCTGCATTGATACAGTCCTGACTGGGTTTGAACCTGCATTAATACAGTCCTGACTGGGTTTAAACCTGCATTGATACAGTCCTGACTGGGTTTAAACCTGCATTAATACAGTCCTGACTGGGTTTGGACCTGCATTGATACAGTCCTGACTGGGTTTGGACCTGCATTGATACAGTCCTGACTGGGTTTGAACCTGCATTGATACAGTCCTGACTGGGTTTAAACCTGCATTGATACAGTCCTAATACAGTCCTGACTGGGTTTGAACCTGCATTAATACAGTCCTGACTGGGTTTAAACCTGCATTGATACAGTCCTGACTGGGTTTAAACCTGCATTGATACAGTCCTAATACAGTCCTGACCGGGTTTGAACCTGCATTAATACAGTCCTGACTGGGTTTGAACCTGCATTAATACAGTCCTGACTGGGTTTAAACCTGCATTGATACAGTCCTGACTGGGTTTAAACCTGCATTGATACAGTCCCAATACAGTCCTGACTGGGTTTGAACCTGCATTAATACAGTCCTGACTGGGTTTGAACCTGCATTAATACAGTCCTGACTGGGTTTGAACCTGCATTGATACAGTCCTGACTGGGTTTGAACCTGCATTGATACAGTCCTGACTGGGTTTAAACCTGCATTAATACAGTCCTGACTGGGTTTGGACCTGCATTGATACAGTCCTGACTGGGTTTGGAACTGCATTGATACAGTCCTGACTGGGTTTGAACCTGCATTGATACAGTCCTGACTGGGTTTAAACCTGCATTGATACAGTCCTGACTGGGTTTAAACCTGCATTGATACAGTCCTGACTGGGTTTAAACCTGCGTTGATACAGTCCTGACTGGGTTTAAACCTGCGTTGATACAGTCCTGATACAGTCCTGACTGGGTTTAAACCTGCGTTGATACAGTCCTGACTGGGTTTAAACCTGCATTGATACAGTCCTGACTGGGTTTAAACCTGCATGAATACAGTCCTGACTGGGTTTAAACCTGCGTTGATACAGTCCTGACTGGGTTTAAACCTGCGTTGATACAGTCCTGACTGGGTTTAAACCTGCATTGATACAGTCCTGACTGGGTTTAAACCTGCGTTGATACAGTCCTGACTGGGTTTAAACCTGCATTGATACAGTCCTGATACAGTCCTGACTGGGTTTAAACCTGCATTAATACAGTCCTGACTGGGTTTAAACCTGCGTTGATACAGTCCTGACTGGGTTTAAACCTGCATTGATACAGTCCTGATACACTCCTGACTGGGTTTAAACCTGCATTGATACAGTCCTGACTGGCTTTAAACCTGCATTGATACAGTCCTGACTGGCTTTAAACCTGCATTAATACAGTCCTGACTGGGTTTAAACCTGCATTGATACAGTCCTGACTGGGTTTAAACCTGCATTGATACAGTCCTGACTGGGTTTAAACCTGCGTTGATACAGTCCTGACTGGGTTTAAACCTGCATTGATACAGTCCTGACTGGGTTTAAACCTGCGTTGATACAGTCCTGACTGGGTTTAAACCTGCGTTGATACAGTCCTGACTGGGTTTGAACCTGCATTGATACAGTCCTGACTGGGTTTGAACCTGCATTGATACAGTCCTGACTGGGTTTAAACCTGCATTAATACAGTCCTGACTGGGTTTAAACCTGCATGAATACAGTCCTGACTGGATTTAAACCTGCGTTGATACAGTCCTGACTGGGTTTAAACCTGCGTTGATACAGTCCTGACTGGGTTAAAACCTGCGTTGATACAGTCCTGATACAGTCCTGACTGGCTTTAAACCTGCATTAATACAGTCCTGATACAGTCCTGACTGGGTTTAAACCTGCGTTGATACAGTCCTGACTGGGTTTGAACCTGCATTGATACAGTCCTGATACAGTCCTGACTGGGTTTAAACCTGCATTAATACAGTCCTGATACAGTCCTGACTGGGTTTAAACCTGCATTGATACAGTCCTGATACAGTCCTGACTGGGTTTGAACCTGCGTTGATACAGTCCTGACTGGGTTTAAACCTGCATTGATACAGTCCTGACTGGGTTTAAACCTGCATTAATACAGTCCTGATACAGTCCTGACTGGGTTTAAACCTGCATTGATACAGTCCTGACTGGGTTTGAACCTGCATTAATACAGTCCTGACTGGGTTTAAACCTGCATTGATACAGTCCTGACTGGGTTTAAACCTGCATTAATACAGTCCTGATACAGTCCTGACTGGGTTTAAACCTGCATTGATACAGTCCTGATACAGTCCTGACTGGGTTTAAACCTGCATTGATACAGTCCTGACTGGGTTTAAACCTGCATTGATACAGTCCTGACTGGGTTTAAACCTGCATTGATACAGTCCTGACTGGGTTTAAACCTGCGTTGATACAGTCCTGACTGGGTTTGAACCTGCATTGATACAGTCCTGACTGGGTTTGAACCTGCATTGATACAGTCCTGAATGGGTTTAAACCTGCATGAATACAGTCCTGACTGGGTTTAAACCTGCGTTGATACAGTCCTGACTGGGTTTAAACCTGCGTTGATACAGTCCTGACTGGGTTTAAACCTGCATTGATACAGTCCTGACTGGGTTTAAACCTGCGTTGATACAGTCCTGACTGGGTTTAAACCTGCATTGATACAGTCCTGATACAGTCCTGACTGGGTTTAAACCTGCATTAATACAGTCCTGACTGGGTTTAAACCTGCGTTGATACAGTCCCGACTGGGTTTAAACCTGCATTGATACAGTCCTGACTGGGTTTAAACCTGCGTTGATACAGTCCTGACTGGGTTTAAACCTGCATTGATACAGTCCTGATACAGTCCTGACTGGGTTTAAACCTGCATTAATACAGTCCTGACTGGGTTTAAACCTGCGTTGATACAGTCCTGACTGGGTTTAAACCTGCATTGATACAGTCCTGATACACTCCTGACTGGGTTTAAACCTGCATTGATACAGTCCTGACTGGCTTTAAACCTGCATTGATACAGTCCTGACTGGCTTTAAACCTGCATTAATACAGTCCTGACTGGGTTTAAACCTGCATTGATACAGTCCTGACTGGGTTTAAACCTGCATTGATACAGTCCTGACTGGGTTTAAACCTGCGTTGATACAGTCCTGACTGGGTTTAAACCTGCATTGATACAGTCCTGACTGGGTTTAAACCTGCGTTGATACAGTCCTGACTGGGTTTAAACCTGCGTTGATACAGTCCTGACTGGGTTTGAACCTGCATTGATACAGTCCTGACTGGGTTTGAACCTGCATTGATACAGTCCTGACTGGGTTTAAACCTGCATTAATACAGTCCTGACTGGGTTTAAACCTGCATGAATACAGTCCTGACTGGGTTTAAACCTGCGTTGATACAGTCCTGACTGGGTTTAAACCTGCGTTGATACAGTCCTGACTGGGTTAAAACCTGCGTTGATACAGTCCTGATACAGTCCTGACTGGCTTTAAACCTGCATTAATACAGTCCTGATACAGTCCTGACTGGGTTTAAACCTGCGTTGATACAGTCCTGACTGGGTTTGAACCTGCATTGATACAGTCCTGATACAGTCCTGACTGGGTTTAAACCTGCATTAATACAGTCCTGATACAGTCCTGACTGGGTTTAAACCTGCATTGATACAGTCCTGATACAGTCCTGACTGGATTTGAACCTGCGTTGATACAGTCCTGACTGGGTTTAAACCTGCATTGATACAGTCCTGACTGGGTTTAAACCTGCATTAATACAGTCCTGATACAGTCCTGACTGGGTTTAAACCTGCATTGATACAGTCCTGACTGGGTTTGAACCTGCATTAATACAGTCCTGACTGGGTTTAAACCTGCATTGATACAGTCCTGACTGGGTTTAAACCTGCATTAATACAGTCCTGATACAGTCCTGACTGGGTTTAAACCTGCATTGATACAATCCTGATACAGTCCTGACTGGGTTTAAACCTGCATTGATACAGTCCTGACTGGGTTTAAACCTGCATTGATACAGTCCTGACTGGGTTTGAACCTGCATTAATACAGTCCTGACTTGGTTTAAACCTGCATTAATACAGTCCTGACTGGGTTTGAACCTGTATTGATACAGTCCTGACTGGGTTTAAACCTGCATTGATACAGTCCTGACTGGGTTAGAACCTGCGTTGATACAGTCCTGATAGTCCTGACTGGGTTTGAACCTGTATTAATACAGTCCTGACTGGGTTTAAACCTGCGTTGATACAGTCCTGACTGGGTTTGAACCTGCATTGATACAGTCCTGACTGGGTTTAAACCTGCGTTGATACAGTCCTGACTGGGTTTAAACCTGCATTGATACAGTCCTGACTGGCTTTAAACCTGCGTTGATACAGTCCTGACTGGGTTTGAACCTGCATTAATACAGTCCTGATACAGTTTGAGGCTCTAACGTTGAACAGGTTTTGCTGCCCTCTAGTGTTTAGAGGTAGACTGACATCCTCGTGACACTGTAATGGTTGAGTTGTTCTGAAGCCTTTGGTATCTACATGACACAGGGTCGCTGAACAGTCCTGCTCAACCCCAAACCCTGGATACAGGGGGCTCAGTGACTGTAGACTGGAGGGTCAGTGTGTCAGAGGAGACGCTGTAGAAGGACAGAGTGCCAGCCAGTCCAGATACACTCCTACTCTGTTGGAGCGGCCAGTCCAGATACACTCCTACTCTGTTGGAGCGGCCAGTCCAGATCCACTCCTACTCTGTTGGAGCGGCCAGTCCAGATACACTCCTACTCTGTTGGAGCAGCCATTCCAGATACACTCCTACTCTGTTGGAGCAGCCAGTCCAGATCCACTCCTACTCTGTTGGAGCAGCCAGTCCAGACACACTCCTACTCTGTTGGAGCGGCCAGTCCAGATACACTCCTACTCTGTTGGAGCGGCCAGTCCAGATCCACTCCTACTCTGTTGGAGCGGCCAGTCCAGATACACTCCTACTCTGTTGGAGCAGCCAGTCCAGATACACTCCTACTCTGTTGGAGCAGCCAGTCCAGATCCACTCCTACTCTGTTGGAGCAGCCAGTCCAGACACACTCCTACTCTGTTGGAGCAGCCAGTCCAGATACACTCCTACTCTGTTGGAGCAGCCAGTCCAGATACACTCCTACTCTGTTGGAGCGGCCAGATACACTCCTACTCTGTTGGAGCAGCCAGTCCAGATACACTCCTACTATGTTGGAGCAGCCAGTCCAGATACACTCCTACTCTGTTGGAGCAGCCAGTCCAGATCCACTCCTACTCTGTTGGAGCAGCCAGTCCAGATCCACTCCTACTCTGTTGGAGCAGCCAGTCCAGATCCACTCTTACTCTGTTGGAGCAGCCAGTCCAGATCCACTCCTACTCTGTTGGAGCGGCCAGTCCAGATCCACTCCTACTCTGTTGGAGCAGCCAGTCCAGATCCACTCCTACTCTGTTGGAGCAGCCAGTCCAGATACACTCCTACTCTGTCGGAGCAGCCAGTCCAGATACACTCCTACTCTGTTGGAGCGTCCAGATACACTCCTACTCTGTTGGAGCAGCCAGTCCAGATACACTCCTACTCTGTTGGAGCAGCCAGTCCAGATCCACTCCTACTCTGTTGGAGCGGCCAGTCCAGATCCACTCCTACTCTGTTGGAGCGGCCAGTCCAGATCCACTCCTACTCTGTTGGAGCGGCCAGTCCAGATACACTCCTACTCTGTCGGAGCGGCCAGTCCAGATACACTCCTACTCTGTTGGAGCAGCTAGTCCAGATACACTCCTACTCTGTTGGAGCAGCCAGTCCAGATACACTCCTACTCTGTTGGAGCAGCCAGTCCAGATACACTCCTACTCTGTTGGAGCAGCCAGTCCAGATACACTCCTACTCTGTTGGAGCGGGAGGAGGGGACGGGGATCCAGGCTCTGTCGTAGCCAGCCGCGACCGGGAGACCCATGGGGCGGCGCACAATTGGCCCATGTAGTGTGTGTGCATCTATCAGTTCTACATACATGTCAGTACATACACACAACAACAAGGTCACATGGGGGAGAGGCGTTATCAGTTCCACATACATGTCAGTACATACACAACAAGGTCACATGGGGGAGAGGCGTTGTGCCGTGAGGTGTTGCTTTATTTGTTTAAATGCTGATACGTATATGGTTGAATCATCAGCACACATGGACACACATGCTTTGTTTAATGCCAGTGGCAGGTCATTGGTAAAAACAGAAAATAGTAGAGGGCCTAGAGAGCTGCCCTGCGGTACCCCACACCTTACATGTTTGACATTAGACCATTAAAGAAAACCCTCAGTTCTATTAGATAAATAGCTCTGAATCCATGAAATGGCAGAGGTTGAAAAGCCATAACACATACTTTTTCTCAACAACAGGTTAGGGTCAGTAATATCAAAGGCTGCACTGAAATCTAACAGTACAGTTTCCACAATCTTCTTATTATCAATTTCTTTCAACCAGTCGTCAGTCATTTGTGTCAGTGCAGTACATGTTGAGTGCCCTTCTCTATAAGCATGGTGAAAGTCTGTTGTTAATTTGTTTACAGAGAAGTAGCATTGTATTTGGTCAAACACAATTTTTTCCAACAGTTTGCTAAGAGCTGGCAGCAAGCTGATAGGTCTGCTGTTAGAACCAGTAAAGGCCGCTTTACCACTCTTGGGTAGTGGAATGACTTTGGCTTCCCTCCAGGCCTGAGGACAAAGACTTTCCTCTAGGCTCAGATTAAAGATATGACAGATAGGAGTGGCTATAGAGTCAGCTACCATCCTCAGTAGCTTTCCATCTAAGTTGTCAATGCCAGGAGGTTTGTCATTATTGATCGATAATATATTTTCCACCTCTCCCACACTAACTTTACAAAATTCGAACTTACAATGCTTTTCTTTCATTATTAGTTTTTTTATGCATGAATACGATGGCTCACTGTTCGTTGTTGGCATTTCCTGCCTAAGTTTTCCCACTTTGCCAATGAAGCAATCATTAAAATAATTGGCAACATCAAATGGTTGTGATGAATAAGTCATCTGATTCGATGAAAGATGGAGTTGAATTTGTCTTACTGCCCATAATTTCATTTAAAGTACTCCAAAGTTTTTTTCCATCATTCTTTAGATCATTGATCTTGGCTTCATAATACAGTTTCTTCTTCTTTTTGTTGAGTTTAGTCACATCATTTCTCAATTTGCAGCCAGAGTTATTAGCCACTCCTTTTGCCCCGTCTCTTTCAACCAGACAGTTTTTCAGTTCCTCATCAATCCATGGAGCCTTAACTGTTCTAACAGTCAGTTTCTTAACAGGTGCATCTTTATCAATAATTGGAAGAAGCAATTTCATAAATTCATCAAGTGCAGCGTCTGGATGCTCCTTATTAATCACATCAGACCAACAAATATTTTTATCATCCACATAAGAGTCACAGCATAATCTTTTGTATGATCTCTTATACACTATTTTAGGCACAGCTTTTGGAACTTTGTCTTTCCTGGATATAGCCACTATATTGTGATCACTGCATCCAATGGGTACGGATACAGCTTCAGAACAAAGTTCTACAGTATTAGTAAAAATGTGATCGATACATGTGGATGATCTTGTTCCTGTAGTGTTTGTAAACACCCTGGTAGGTTGATTAATAACCTGAACCAGATTACAGGCACTGGTTACAGTGAGAAGCTTCCTCTTGAGCGGACAGCTTGATGAAAACTAGTAAATATTCAGGTCCCCAAAAAAGTAAACCTCTCTCTTTGAATCACATACATTATCAAGCATTTCACACATAATATGTAGATACTGACTGTTAGCACTTGGTGGCCTGTAGCAACACCCCAAAAGAAAAGGCTTTAGTTGTGCCAAGTGAACCTGCAACCACAACACTTCAATAACACTTGACATAAGATCTTCTCTAAGCATTACAGGGATATGGCTCTGAAAGTGTTCAGACCCTTTGAGTTTTTCCACTTTTTGTTATGTTTCAGCCTTATTCTAAAATTGATGAAATCAATCTACACACAATACACCATAAGGTTTATATGAATAAAAATAAACTGAAATATCACATTTACATAAGTGTCACGGATTCTGCCCAGGCTGCTCCTCCTCCTTGCTCGGGCAGGCTTCGGCGTTCGTCGTCCCCGGAGTACTAGCTACTGCCGATCGATGTTTCGGTGTTTGTCTTGTTCTGTCTTGAGTGGTTACACCTGTTGTCTATTATGTTTGATTGTAGTCCCTATATTTACCCATGTCTCTCGTTTGGTATTGTGTGTTATTGTTTTGTGTCTAGGCTGTATCGGCATTGCTGTTTTTGTCGTATGCGTGTATTTTGTTTTCCTCCCTGTTAGGAGGTTTTGTTTTGTATGTTCTTTACTATTAGTAAAGCACGTCTGCTAGTATCTCTGTGTCCTGCGCTTGACTTCACTCACCGCATACACGTCGCCCCTGACAATAAGTATTCAGACGCTTTACTCAGTACTTTGTTGAAGCACCTTTGGCAGCGATTACAGCATCAAGTCTTCTTGGGTATGACGCTACAAGCTTGGCACACCTGAATGTGGGGAGTTTCTCCCATTCTTCTCTGCAGATCCTCTCAAGCTCTGTCAGGTTGGATGGGGAGCGTCGCTGCACAGCTATTTTCAGGTCTCTCCAGAGATGTTCGATCGGGTTTAAGTCCGGGCTCTGGCTGGGCAACTCAAGGACATTCAGAGATTTGTCCCGAAGCCACTCCTGCTTTGTCTTGGCTGTGTGCTTAGGGTCGTTGTCCTGTTGGAAGGTGAACCTTCGCCCCAGTCTGAGATCCTGAGAGCTCTGGAGCAGGTTTTCATCAAGTATCTCTCTGGACTTCGCGCTGCTCATCTTTGCCTCGATCCTGACTAGTCTCCCAGTCCCTGCCACTGAAAAACATCCCTTCAGCATGATGCTGCCACCACCATGCTTCAATGTAGGGATGGTGTCCGGTTTCTCCAGACGTGACGCTTGGCATTCAGGCCAAAGTGTTCAATCTTGGTTTCATCAGACCAGATAGTCTTGTTTCTCATGGTCTGAGAGTCCTTTAGGTGCCTTTTGGCAAACTCCAAGCGGGCTGTCGTGCCTTTTACTGAGGAGTGGCTTCCGTCTGGCCACTCTACCATAAAGGCCTGATTGGTGGAGTGCTGCAGAGATGGTTGTCCTTCTGGAAGGTTCTTCCATCTCCACAGAGGAACTCTAGAGCTCTGTCAGAGTGACCATTGGGTTCTTGGTCAACTCCCTGACCAAGGCCCTTCTCCCCCGATTGCTCAGTTTGGCCGGGCGGCCAGCTCTAGGAAGAGTCTTGGTGGTTCCAAACTTCTTCCATTTAAGAATGATGGAGGCCACTGTGTTCTTGGGGACCATCAATGCTGCAGAAATGTTTTGGTACACTTCCCCAGATCTGTGCCTCGACACAATCCTGTCTCGGAGCTCTACGGACAATTCCTTCGACCTCATGGCTTGGTTTTTGCTCTGACATGCACTGTCAACTGTGGGACCTTATATAGACAGGTGTGTGCCTTTCCAAATCATGCCCAATCAATTGAATTTACCACAGGTGGACTCCAATCAAGTTGTACAAACATCTCAAGGATGATCAATGGAAACAGGATGCGCCTGAGCTCAATTTTGAGTCTAATAGGAAAGGGTCGGAATACTTTATGTAAATAAGGTATTTTGATTATTATTTTTTATAAATGTATAAAGATTTCGAAAAACCTGTTTTCGCTTTGTCATTATGGGGTATTGTGTGTAGATTGCCGTGGATTTTTATTTATTTAATCCATTTTAGAATAAGGCTGTAACGTAACAAAATGTGGAAAAAGTCAAGGGGTCTGAATACTTTCCGAATGCAATGAATGTTGTGCTCTTTGACACCTGTGTTGTCCTGTGTGACCTAAGGGTTGTTCTCTGACTGAATGACAGCTGTCTCAGGGTGTGTGTGTAACTCAGTAAGGCGGAGTGTGTGTGTGTGTCTTGGGGTGTGTGTGTGTGTCTTGGGGTGTGTGTGTGTGTCTTGGGGTGTGTGTGTGTGTGTGTGTGTGTGTGTTAGTGTGTGTGTTTCTTGGGGTGTGTGTATGGGCAGATATGTGTGTATGGGTAGATAGGTCTTCATGTATCTGGTTTCACCCTGTATCCTTGTGCTACCTGATATCCTCAGCTCCTGTGTGTGTGTGTGTGTGTGTGTGTGTGTGTGTGTGTGTGTGTGTGAGTGTGTGTGTGTGAGTGTGTGAGTGTGAGATATCCCCGGGTCCTGTTCCAGAGCTCACATATGGGGGACAGTGACACAATGGAACACAAAAATAACGACCAGCGGAGCGTCAAGACTCTAGAACGCAATATTTAAGTTCTAGATTGTTCTATCTAGAGTGTTCTATCTAGAGTGTTCTGTGCAGAGTGTTCTGTGCAGTCTGTGGTTGGGCTGTGGATCGCAATGGGACTCAGTGGAAGAGGATTCTAACGAGGCTGTCTCTGTTATTTGTTAGTTGAATAATTGATCTGTTGGTTGGAGGCAGCAGGGCAACATGAAGACGGTGGCTCTACTGGCATGGGCCTGCTGCTGGATCAATGGTGAGAGGACCTCTATCATGTTGTTAATTAGTATTATGGATCAATGGTGAGAGGACCTCTATCATGTTGTTAATTAGGATTGTGGATCAATGGTGAGAGGACCTCTATCATGTTGTTAATTAGGATTATGGATCAATGGTGAGAGGACCTCTATCATGTTGTTAATTAGTATTATGGATCAATGGTGAGAGGACCTCTATCATGTTGTTAATTAGGATTATGGATCAATGGTGAGAGGACCTCTATCATGTTGTTAATTAGGATTATGGATCAATGGTGAGAGGACCTCTATCATGTTGTTAATTAGGATTATGGATCAATGTTGAGAGGACCTCTATCATGTTGTTAATTAGTATTATGGATCAATGGTGAGAGGACCTCTATCATGTTGTTAATTAGTATTATGGATCAATGGTGAGAGGACCTCTATCATGTTGTTAATTAGTATTATGGATCAATGGTGAGAGGACCTCTATCATGTTGTTAATTAGTATT
This sequence comes from Coregonus ussuriensis, assembly GCA_031479575.1. Classification (NCBI taxonomy): domain Eukaryota; kingdom Metazoa; phylum Chordata; class Actinopteri; order Salmoniformes; family Salmonidae; genus Coregonus; species Coregonus ussuriensis. Next base: position 141,343,840 of record CM062494.1, on the reverse strand, counting down.
ATGGATCAATGGTGAGAGGACCTCTATCATGTTGTTAATTAGTATTATGGATCAATGGTGAGAGGATCTCTATCATGTTGTTAATTAGGATTATGGATCAATGGTGAGAGGACCTCTATCATGTTGTTAATTAGGATTATGGATCAATGGTGAGAGGACCTCTATCATGTTGTTAATTAGTATTATGGATCAATGGTGAGAGGACCTCTATCATGTTGTTAATTAGTATTATGGATCAATGGTGAGAGGACCTCTATCATGTTGTTAATTAGGATTATGGATCAATGGTGAGAGGACCTCTATCATGTTATTAATTAGTATTATGGATCAATGGTGAGAGGACCTCTATCATGTTGTTAATTAGTATTATGGATCAATGGTGAGAGGACCTCTATCATGTTGTTAATTAGGATTATGGATCAATGGTGAGAGGACCTCTATCATGTTGTTAATTAGGATTATGGATCAATGGTGAGAGGACCTCTATCATGTTGTTAATTAGGATTAAGGATCAATGGTGAGAGGACCTCTATCATGTTGTTAATTAGGATTATGGATCAATGGTGAGAGGACCTCTATCATGTTGTTAATTAGTATTATGGATCAATGGTGAGAGGACCTCTATCATGTTGTTAATTAGTATTATGGATCAATGGTGAGAGGACCTCTATCATGTTGTTAATTAGTATTATGGATCAATGGTGAGAGGACCTCTATCATGTTGTTAATTAGTATTATGGATCAATGGTGAGAGGATCTCTATCATGTTGTTAATTAGGATTATGGATCAATGGTGAGAGGACCTCTATCATGTTGTTAATTAGGATTATGGATCAATGGTGAGAGGACCTCTATCATGTTGTTAATTAGTATTATGGATCAATGGTGAGAGGACCTCTATCATGTTGTTAATTAGTATTATGGATCAATGGTGAGAGGACCTCTATCATGTTGTTAATTAGTATTATGGATCAATGGTGAGAGGACCTCTATCATGTTGTTAATTAGTATTATGGATCAATGGTGAGAGGATCTCTATCATGTTGTTAATTAGGATTATGGATCAATGGTGAGAGGACCTCTATCATGTTGTTAATTAGGATTATGGATCAATGGTGAGAGGACCTCTATCATGTTGTTAATTAGTATTATGGATCAATGGTGAGAGGACCTCTATCATGTTGTTAATTTGTATTATGGATCAATGGTGAGAGGACCTCTATCATGTTGTTAATTAGTATTATGGATCAATGGTGAGAGGACCTCTATCATGTTGTTAATTAGTATTATGGATCAATGGTGAGAGGACCTCTATCATGTTGTTAATTAGGATTATGGATCAATGGTGAGAGGACCTCTATCATGTTGTTAATTAGGATTATGGATCAATGGTGAGAGGACCTCTATCATATATGTTGTTAATTAGGATTATGGATCAATGGTGAGAGGACCTCTATCATGTTGTTAATTAGGATTATGGATCAATGGTGAGAGGACCTCTATCATGTTGTTAATTAGGATTATGGATCAATGGTGAGAGGACCTCTATCATGTTGTTAATTAGTATTATGGATCAATGGTGAGAGGACCTCTATCATGTTGTTAATTAGTATTATGGATCAATAATTCTCCCCCCTCCCCCCTCCCCTCCCCTCCCCCCCCCTCTCCCCCCTCCTCCCCTCCAGTGTGTACCAGTGCCCAGGGTCGTTATGCCCAGAAGCTGCTTAATGACCTGATGGAGAGTTACTCTAGTGCTCTGAGACCAGTAGAGGACACAGACAAGACCCTGAACGTCACACTACAGATCACCCTGTCTCAGATCAAAGACATGGTGAGGACTCACTAGAGTAGAAAACCACCAGCCTGTTGTGTTTTTACTGCAGGGTTCTCCAACCCTGTTCCTGGTGTACTGCAAGGTTCTCCAACCCTGTTCCTGGTGTACTGCAAGGTTCTCCAACCCTGTTCCTGGTGTACTGCAAGGTTCTCCAACCCTGTTCCTGGTGTACTGCAAGGTTCTCCAACCCTGTTCCTGGTGTACTGCAGGGTTCTCCAACCCTGTTCCTGGTGTTCTGCAAGGTTCTCCAACCCTGTTCCTGGTGTTCTGCAAGGTTCTCCAACCCTGTTCCTGGTGTACTGCAAGGTTCTCCAACCCTGTTCCTGGTGTACTGCAAGGTTCTCCAACCCTGTTCCTGGTGTACTGCAAGGTTCTCCAACCCTGTTCCTGGTGTACTGCAAGGTTCTCCAACCCTGTTCCTGGTGTACTGCAAGGTTCTCCAACCCTGTTCCTGGTGTACTGCAGGGCTCTCCAACCCTGTTCCTGGTGTACTGCAGGGCTCTCCAACCCTGTTCCTGGTGTTCTGCAGGGCTCTCCAACCCTGTTCCTGGTGTACTGCAAGGTTCTCCAACCCTGTTCCTGGTGTACTGCAAGGTTCTCCAACCCTGTTCCTGGTGTACTGCAAGGTTCTCCAACCCTGTTCCTGGTGTACTGCAGGGCTCTCCAACCCTGTTCCTGGTGTACTGCAGGGTTCTCCAACCCTGTTCCTGGTGTACTGCAAGGCTCTCCAACCCTGTTCCTGGTGTACTGCAAGGTTCTCCAACCCTGTTCCTGGTGTACTGCAGGGCTCTCCAACCCTGTTCCTGGTGTACTGCAGGGTTCTCCAACCCTGTTCCTGGTGTACTGCAAGGTTCTCCAACCCTGTTCCTGGTGTACTGCAAGGTTCTCCAACCCTGTTCCTGGTGTACTGCAAGGTTCTCCAACCCTGTTCCTGGTGTACTGCAGGGTTCTCCAACCCTGTTCCTGGTGTACTGCAAGGTTCTCCAACCCTGTTCCTGGTGTACTGCAAGGTTCTCCAACCCTGTTCCTGGTGTACTGCAAGGTTCTCCAACCCTGTTCCTGGTGTACTGCAAGGTTCTCCAACCCTGTTCCTGGTGTACTGCAAGGTTCTCCAACCCTGTTCCTGGTGTACTGCAAGGTTCTCCAACCCTGTTCCTGGTGTACTGCAAGGTTCTCCAACCCTGTTCCTGGTGTACTGCAAGGTTCTCCAACCCTGTTCCTGGTGTACTGCAAGGTTCTCCAACCCTGTTCCTGGTGTACTGCAAGGTTCTCCAACCCTGTTCCTGGTGCACTGCAAGGTTCTCCAACCCTGTTCCTGGTGTACTGCAAGGTTCTCCAACCCTGTTCCTGGTGTACTGCAAGGTTCTCCAACCCTGTTCCTGGTGTACTGCAAGGTTCTCCAACCCTGTTCCTGGTGTACTGCAAGGTTCTCCAACCCTGTTCCTGGTGTACTGCAAGGTTCTCCAACCCTGTTCCTGGTGTACTGCAAGGTTCTCCAACCCTGTTCCTGGTGTACTGCAGGGTTCTCCAACCCTGTTCCTGGTGTACTGCAAGGTTCTCCAACCCTGTTCCTGGTGTACTGCAAGGTTCTCCAACCCTGTTCCTGGTGTACTGCAAGGTTCTCCAACCCTGTTCCTGGTGTACTGCAAGGTTCTCCAACCCTGTTCCTGGTGTACTGCAAGGTTCTCCAACCCTGTTCCTGGTGTACTGCAAGGTTCTCCAACCCTGTTCCTGGTGTACTGCAAGGTTCTCCAACCCTGTTCCTGGTGTACTGCAGGGCTCTCCAACCCTGTTCCTGGTGTCCTGCAGGGCTCTCCAACCCTGTTCCTGCTTGTTCGGCAGGGTTCTCCAACCCCGTTCCTGGTGTACTGCAGGGTTCTCCAACCCTGTTCCTGGTGTTCTGCAGGGCTCTCCAACCCTGTTCCTGGTGTACTGCAAGTTTCTCCAACCCTGTTCCTGGTGTACTGCAAGGTTCTCCAACCCTGTTCCTGGTGTAGTGCAGGGTTCTCCAACCCTGTTCCTGGTGTACTGCAGGGCTCTCCAACCCTGTTCCTGGTGTACTGCAGGGTTCTCCAACCCTATTCCTGGTGTACTCTGGTGTACTGCAGGGTTCTCCAACCCTGTTCCTGGTGTACTGCAGGGCTCTCCAACCCTGTTCCTGGTGTACTGCAGGGTTCTCCAACCCTGTTCCTGGTGCAGTGTCTTTTTAACGTCTCTAGAGAGCAGCAAGTGGCAGCAGTGGATTGTAATATAGATATAACATTGTTAGTTATATAACCAGGATGACAAGTTTCACCTGTCCTTATCTTACGTGTGTGTGTGTGTGTAGGATGAGAGGAACCAGGTGTTGACTACCTACTTGTGGATCCGTCAGACGTGGTTTGATGCGTACCTGAAGTGGGATAAAGAGGAATATGATGGTCTGGAGGTTATCCGTATCCCCAGTAACCTGGTTTGGAGACCTGACATAGTGCTTTATAACAAGTCAGTCTGGATCTCTCTCTCTCGCTCTCTCTGTCTCTGTCTCGCTCTCTCAGTCTCTGTCTCTCTCTCTCTCTCTCTCTCTCTGTCTCTGTCTCTCTCTGTCTCTCTCTCTCTGTCTCTCTGTCTCTCTCTCTGTCTCTGTCTCTCTCTCTCTCTCTGTCTCTGTCTCTCTCGCTCTCGCTCTCTCTCTCTCAAAGCTGTCATCAAGGCAAAGGGTGTCTATTTGAAGAATCTCAAATATAAAATATATTGTTTAACACTTTTATATTGTTTAACGCTGTTATATTTCATAGTTTTGATGTCTTTAAAAATAAAGAAATATCATTGAATGAATAGGTGTGTCCAAACTTTTGACTGGTACTGTACCTCTCTATGTGTCTCTATGTCTCTCTATGTCTCTCTATGTCTCTCTATGTGTCTCTATGTACCTCTCTATGTCTCTCTATGTGTCTCTATGTGTCTCTATGTGTCTCTATGTCTCTCTATGTCTCTCTATGTCTCTCTATGTCTCTCTATGTGTCTCTATGTCTCTCTATGTACCTCTATGTCTCTCTATGTCTCTATGTACCTCTATGTCTCTCTATGTACCTCTCTATGTGTCTCTATGTCTCTCTATGTCTCTCTATGTATCTCTATGTCTCTCTATGTACCTCTCTATGTGTCTCTATGTACCTCTCCATGTCTCTCTATGTGTCTCTATGTACCTCTCTATATGTCTCTATGTACCTCTCCATGTCTCTCTATGTCTCTCTATGTCTCTCTATGTACCTCTCTATGTGTCTCTATGTCTCTCTATGTCTCTCTATGTATCTCTATGTCTCTCTATGTACCTCTCTATGTGTCTCTATGTACCTCTCCATGTCTCTCTATGTCTCTCTATGTGTCTCTATGTACCTCTCTATGTGTCTCCGTGTGTGTGTGTATTTATACTGGGTGTGTGTGCGTGTGTCTCTGTGCATGTCTCTCTGTGTTTCTGTGTCTCTGTGTCTCTGTGTGTGTCTCTCTGTGTCTCTGTGCGTGTCTCTGTGTGTGTCTCTCTGTGTCTCTGTGTGTCTCTGCGTGTCTGTGCGTGTCTCTCTGTGTCTCTGTGTGTGTCTCTCTGTGTCTCTGTGTGTGTCTCTCTGTGTCTCTGTGTGTGTCTCTCTGTGTCTCTGTGCGTGTCTCTGTGTCTCTGTGTGTCTCTCTGTGTCTCTGTGTGTGTCTCTATATGTCTCTGTGTGTCTCTGCGTGTCTCTGTGCGTGTCTCTCTGTGTCTCTGTGCGTGTCTCTGCGTGTCTCTGTGTGTGTCTCTCTGTGTCTCTGTGTGTGTCTCTCTGTGTCTCTGTGCGTGTCTCTGCGTGTCTCTGTGTGTGTCTCTCTGTGTCTCTGTGCGTGTCTCTCTGTGTCTCTGTGTGTGTCTCTCTGTGTCTCTGTGCGTGTCTCTCTGTGTCTCTGTGTGTGTCTCTGTGTGTAGGGCTGATGAGGAGGCATCTGGTCCAGCGGAGACCAACGTGGTGTTACGTTATAATGGAGAGATAACCTGGGACATGCCTGCCATCACTAAGAGCTCCTGTGTTGTGGACGTCTCCTACTTTCCCTTCGACTGGCAGTGGTGTAACCTCACCTTTGGGTCATGGACATACAACGGCAACCAGGTATGCACAGAGGTATACACACACACACACACACACACACGCGCACGCACATACACGCACACGCACACACGCACACACACACACACACACACACACACACGCACACGCACACACATAAAGATACATTTACACATGCATATACGCACTATAAATATATATATACACACTACCTGTCAAAGGTTTTAGAACACCTACTCATTCAAGGGTTTTTCTTTATTTTTTACTATTTTCTACATTGTAGAATAATAGTGAAGACATCAAAACTATGAAATAACACATATGGAATCATGTAGTAACCAAAAAAAGTGTTAAACAAATCAAAATATATTTTATATTTAAGATTCTTCAAATAGCCACCCTTTGCCTTGATGACAGCTTTGCACACTCTTGGCATTCTCTCAACCAGCTTCACCTGGAATGCTTTTCCAACTTTCTTGAAGGAGTTCCCACATATGCTGAGCACTTGTTGGCTGCTTTTCCTTCACTCTGCGGTCCGACTCATCCCAAACCATCTCAATTGGGTTGAGCTCGGGGGATTGTGGAGGCCAGGTCACCTGATGCAACGCTCCATCACTCTCCTTCTTGGTAAAATAGGCCTTACACAGCCTGGAGGTGTGTTGGGTCATTGTCCTGTTGAAAAACAAATGATAGTCCCACTAAGCCCAAACCAGATGGGATGGCGTATCGCTGCAGAATGCTGTGGTAGCCATGCTGGTTAAGTGTGCCTTGAATTCTAAATAATCACAGACAGTGTCACCAGCAAAGCACCCCCACACCATAACACCTCCTCCTCCATGCTTCACGGTGGGAAATACACATGCGGAGATCATCCGTTCACCCACACCGCGTCTCACAAGGACACGGCGGTTGGAACCAAAAATCACCAATTTGGACTCAAGACCAAAGGACACATTTCCACCGGTCTAATGTCCATTGCTCGTGTTTCTTGGCCCAAGCAAGTCTCTTCTTCTTATTGGTGTCCTTTAGTAGTGGTTTCTTTGCAGCAATTCGACCATGAAGGCCTGATTCACACAGTCTCCTCTGAACAGTTGATGTTGAGATGTGTCTGTTACTTGAACTCTGTGAAGCATTTATTTGGGCTGCAATTTCTGAGGCTGGTAACTCTAATGAAATTATCCTCTGCAGCAGAGGTAACTCTGGGTCTTCCATTCCTGTGGTGGTCCTCATGAGAGCCAGTTTCATCATAGCGCTTGACGGTTTTTGCGACTGCACTTGAAGAAACATTCTTGAAATGTTCTGTATTGACTGACCTTCATGTCTTAAAGTAATGATGGACTGTCATTTCTCTTTGCTTATTTGAGCTGTTCTTGCCATAATATGGACTTGGTCTTTTACCAAATAGGGCTATCTTCTGTATATACCCCCTACCTTGTCACAACACAACTGATTGGCTCAAACGCATTAAGAAGGAAATAAATTCCACAAATTAACTTTTAACAAGGCATACCTGTTAATTGAAATGCATTCCAGGTGACTACCTCATGAAGCTTGTTGAGAGAATGCCAAGAGTGTGCAAAGCTGTCATCAAGGCAAAGGGTGGCTATTTGAAGAATCTTAAATATAAAATATATATTTTGATTTGTTTAACACTTTTGGTTACTACATGATTCCATATGTGTTATTTCAAAGTTTTGATGTCTTCACTATTATTCTACAATGTAGAAAATAAAGAAAAACCCTGGAATGAGTAGGTGTTCTAAAAGTTTTGACCGGTAGTGTGTGTATGTGTATATATATGTATATATGTATGTATGTATGTATGTATGTATGTATGTATGTATGTATGTATGTGTATATATATGTACAGTGGGGAGAACAAGTATTTGATACACTGCCGATTTTGCAGGTTTTCCTACTTACAAAGCATGTAGAGGTCTGTAATTTTTTATCATAGTTACACTTCAACTGTGAGAGACGGAATCTAAAACAAAAATCCAGAAAATCACATTGTATGATTTTTAAGTAATTAATTTGCAATTTATTGCATGACATAAGTATTTGATCACCTACCAACCAGTAAGAATTCCGGCTCTCACAGACCTGTTAGTTTTTCTTTAAGAAGCCCTCCTGTTCTCCACTCATTACCTGTATTAACTGCACCTGTTTGAACTCGTTACCTGTATAAAAGACACCTGTCCACACACTCAATCAAACAGATTCCAACCTCTCCACAATGGCCAAGACCAGAGAGCTGTGTAAGGACATCAGGGATAAAATTGTAGACCTGCACAAGGCTGGGTTGGGCTACAGGACAATAGGCAAACAGCTTGGTGAGAAGTTCAAGATGACGGTGGGTCTTCCAGCATGACAACGACCCGAAACACACAGCCAGGGCAACTAAGGAGTGGCTCCGTAAGAAGCATCTCAAGGTCCTGGAGTGGCCTAGCCAGTCTCCAGACCTGAACCCAATAGAAAATCTTTGGAGGGAGCTGAAAGTCCGTATTGCCCAGCGACAGCCCCGAAACCTGAAGGATCTGGAGAAGGTCTGTATGGAGGAGTGGGCCAAAATCCCTGCTGCAGTGTGTGCAAACCTGGTCAAGACCTACAGGAAACGTATGATCTCTGTAATTGCAAACAAAGGTTTCTGTACCAAATATTATGTTCTGCTTTTCTGATGTATCAAATACTTATGTAATGCAAATTAATTACTTAAAAATCATACAATGTGATTTTCTGGATTTTTGTTTTAGATTCCATCTCTCACAGTTGAAGTGTACCTATGATAAAAATTACAGACCTCTACATGCTTTGTAAGTAGGAAAACCTGCAAAATCGGCAGTGTATCAAATACTTGTTCTCCCCACTGTATGTATGTATGTATGTATGTATGTATGTGTGTGTATATATATATAGGTATACATGTATGGTATAATACACACATGTTGCTAAGTTTCTTAAAAACGGAAAGATTGCAGCTGGAACAGACTTTAGCAACACTGGAACAGACTTTAGCAACACTGGAACAGACTTTAGCAACACTGGAACAGACTTTAGCAACACTGGAACAGACTTTAGCATCGCTGGAACAGACTTTAGCAACACTGGAGCAGACTTTAGCAACACTGGAGCAGACTTTAGCAATGCTGGAACAGACTTTAGCAACACTGGAGCCAGACTTTAGCAATGCTGGAACAGACTTTAGCATCGCTGGAACAGACTTTAGCAACACTGGAGCAGACTTTAGCAACACTGGAACAGAAATTAGCAACACTGGAACAGACTTTAGCAACACTGGAACAGACTTTAGCAGCACTGGAACAGACTTTAGCAACACTGGAACAGACTTTAGCAGCACTGGAACAGACTTTAGCAGCACTGGAACAGACTTTAGCAACACTGGAACAGACTTTAGCAACACTAGAACAGACTTTAGCAACACTGGAACAGACTTTAGCAGCACTGGAACAGAAATTAGCAACACTGGAACAGAAATTAGCAACACTGGAACAGACTTTAGCAGCACTGGAACAGACTTTAGCAACACTGGAACAGACTTTAGCAGCACTGGAACAGACTTTAGCAACACTGGAACAGACTTTAGCAGCACTGGAACAGACTTTAGCAACACTGGAACAGACTTTAGCAACACTGGAACAGACTTTAGCAACACTGGAACAGACTTTAGCAGCACTGGAACAGACTTTAGCATCGCTGGAACAGACTTTAGCAACACTGGAACAGACTTTAGCAGCACTGGAACAGACTTTAGCAACACTGGAACAGACTTTAGCAACACTGGAGCAGACTTTAGCAGCACTGGAACAGACTTTAGCAGCACTGGAACAGACTTTAGCAGCACTGGAACAGACTTTAGCAACACTGGAGCAGACTTTAGCAGCACTGGAACAGACTTTAGCAACGCTGGAGCAGACTTTAGCAACGCTGGAGCAGAGCATGTGCAGACCAGCTGGCTGGAGTGTTTACGGACATATTCCCCACAGTGGAGGTGTCATAATATTCAATCTCTCCCTATCCCAGTCTGTTGTCCCCACATGCTTCAAGATGTTCACCATTGTTCCTGTACCCAAGAAAGCAAAGGTAACTGAACTGAATGACTATCGCCCCGTAGCACTCACTTCTGTCATCATGAAGTGCTTTGAGAGGCTAGTTAAGGATCATATCACCTCTACCTTACCTGACACCCTAGACCCACTTCAATTTGCTTACCGCCCCAATAGATCCACAGACGATGCAATCGCCATCGCACTGCACACTGCCCTATCCCATCTGGACAAGAGGAATACCTATGTAAGAATGCTGTTCATTGACTATAGCTCAGCCTTCAACACCATAGTACCCTCCAAGCTCATCATTAAGCTCCAGGCCCTGGGTCTGAACCCCGCCCTGTGCAACTGGGTCCTGGACTTCCTGGCGGGCCGCCCCCAGGTGGTGAAGGTAGGAAACAACATCTTCACTTCGCTGATCCTCAACACTGGGGCCCCTCAAGGGTGCGTGCTCAGCCCCCTCCTGTAACTCCCTGTTCACCCATGACTGCGTGGCCATGCACGCCTCCAACTCAATCATCAAGTTTGCAGACGACACATCAATAGTAGGCCTGATTACCAACAATGACGAGACAGCCTACAGGGAGGAGGTGAGGGCCCTGGCGGAGTGGTGCCAGGAAAATAACCTCTCCTTCAACGTCAACAAAACAAAGGAGCTGATCGTGGACTTCAGGAGACAGCAGAGGGAGCACCCCTCTATCCACATCGATGGGACCGCAGTGGAGAAGGTAGAAAGCTTCAAGTTCCTTGGCGTACACATCACTGACAAACTGAAATGGTCCCTTCACACAGACAGTGTGGTGAAGAAGGCACAACAGAGCCTCTTCAACCTCAGGAGGCTGAAGAAATTCGGCTTGGCACCTAAAACCCTCACAAACTTTTACAGATGCACAATTGAGAGCATGCTGTTGGGCTGTATCACCGCCTGGTACGGCAACTGCACCGCCTGCAACCGCAGGGCTCTCCAGAGGGTGGTGCGGTCTGTCCAACGCATCACCGGGGGCGAACTACCCGCCCTCCAGGACACCCACAGCACCCGATGTCACAGGAAGGCCAAAAAGATCATCAAGGACATCAACCACCCGAGCCACGGCCTGTTCACCCCGCTATCATCCAGAAGGCGAGGTCAGTACAGGTGCATCAAAGCTGGGACCGGGAGACTGAAAAACAGCTTCTATCTCAAAGCCATCAGACTGTTAAACAGCCATCATTAGCCGGCTACCACCCGGTTACTCAACCCTGCACCTTAGAGGCTGCTGCCCTATATACATAGACATGGAATCACTGGCCACTTTAATAATGGAATCACTGGTCACTTTAATAATGTTTACATACAGCTTTACTCATCTCATATGTATATACTGTATTCTATATAATATCTACTGTATTTTAGTCAATACCACTCCGACATTGCTCGTCCTAATATTTATATATTTCTTAATTCCCTTCTTTTACTTTTAGATTTGTGTGTATTGTTGTGAATTGTTAGATACTACTGCACTGTTGGAGCTAGGAACACAAGCATTTAGCTACACCCACAATAACATCTGCTAAATATGATTTGATTTGATTTGAACAGACATTAGCTACAGGTGGACATAGCCATGGCGATGGACAGTGTGTGTACCCTGTGTGTGTCTCCAGGTGGACATAGCCATGGGGGATGGACAGTGTGTGTACCCTGTGTGTGTCTCCAGGTGGACATAGCCATGGGGGATGGACAGTGTGTGTACCCTGTGTGTGTCTCCAGGTGGACATAGCCATGGGGGATGGACAGTGTGTGTACCCTGTGTGTGTCTCCAGGTGGACATAGCCATGGGGGATGGACAGTGTGTGTACCCTGTGTGTGTCTCCAGGTGGACATAGCCATGGGGGATGGACAGTGTGTGTACCCTGTGTGTGTCTCCAGGTGGACATAGCCATGGGGGATGGACAGTGTGTGTACCCTGTGTGTGTCTCCAGGTGGACATAGCCATGGGGGATGGACAGTGTGTGTACCCTGTGTGTGTCTCCAGGTGGACATAGCCATGGGGGATGGACAGTGTGTGTACCCTGTGTGTGTCTCCAGGTGGACATAGCCATGGGGGATGGACAGTGTGTGTACCCTGTGTGTGTCTCCAGGTGGACATAGCCATGGGGGATGGACAGTGTGTGTACCCTGTGTGTGTCTCCAGGTGGACATAGCCATGGGGGATGGACAGTGTGTGTACCCTGTGTGTGTCTCCAGGTGGACATAGCCATGGGGGATGGACAGTGTGTGTACCCTGTGTGTGTCTCCAGGTGGACATAGCCATGGGGGATGGACAGTGTGTGTACCCTGTGTGTGTCTCCAGGTGGACATAGCCATGGGGGATGGACAGTGTGTGTACCCTGTGTGTGTCTCCAGGTGGACATAGCCATGGGGGATGGACAGTGTGTGTACCCTGTGTGTGTCTCCAGGTGGACATAGCCATGGGGGATGGACAGTGTGTGTACCCTGTGTGTGTCTCCAGGTGGACATAGCCATGGGGGATGGACAGTGTGTGTACCCTGTGTGTGTCTCCAGGTGGACATAGCCATGGGGGATGGACAGTGTGTGTACCCTGTGT
>CM062494.1:141296275-141328775 GCA_031479575.1 Coregonus ussuriensis | reverse complement strand
GAGAGTGTTCCCTATATAGGTGATGCCTCCCTCAGAGAGTGTTCCCTATATAGGTGATGCCTCCCTCAGAGAGTGTTCCCTATATAGGTGATGCCTCCCTCAGAGAGTGTTCCCTATATAGGTGATGCCTCCCTCAGAGAGTGTTCCCTATATAGGTGATGTCTCCCTCAGAGAGTGTTCCCTATATAGGTGATGCCTCCCTCAGAGAGTGTTCCCTATATAGTGTTCCCTATATAGGTGATGCCTCCCTCAGAGAGTGTTCCCTATATAGGTGATGCCTCCCTCAGAGAGTGTTCCCTATATAGGTGATGCCTCCCTCAGAGAGTGTTCCCTATATAGGTGATGCCTCCCTCAGAGAGTGTTCCCTATATAGGTGATGCCTCCCTCAGAGAGTGTTCCCTATATAGGTGATGCCTCCCTCAGAGAGTGTTCCCTATATAGGTGATGCCTCCCTCAGAGAGTGTTCCCTATATAGGTGATGCCTCCCTCAGAGAGTGTTCCCTATATAGGTGATAGTATGATGCCTCCCTCAGAGAGTGTTCCCTATATAGGTGATAGTGTGATGCCTCCCTCAGAGAGTGTTCCCTATATAGGTGATGTCTCCCTCAGAGAGTGTTCCCTATATAGGTGATGCCTCCCTCAGAGAGTGTTCCCTATATAGGTGATGCCTCCCTCAGAGAGTGTTCCCTATATAGGTGATGCCTCCCTCAGAGAGTGTTCCCTATATAGGTGATAGTATGATGCCTCCCTCAGAGAGTGTTCCCTATATAGGTGATGCCTCCCTCAGAGAGTGTTCCCTATATAGGTGATGTCTCCCTCAGAGAGTGTTCCCTATATAGGTGATAGTGTGATGCCTCCCTTAGAGAGTGTTCCCTGTATATAGGTGATGCCTCCCTCAGAGAGTGTTCCCTATATAGGTGATGCCTCCCTCAGAGAGTGTTCCCTATATAGGTGATGCCTCCCTCAGAGAGTGTTCCCTATATAGGTGATAGTATGATGCCTCCCTCAGAGAGTGTTCCCTATATAGGTGATGCCTCCTTCAGAGAGTGTTCCCTATATAGGTGAGAGGTGTGTGTCTGTGTGTGACATTATGCATATCGCAGGCGTCCGATGGCACCTTAATTGGGGAGGACGGCTCATAGCAATGTAAGGAACACTATTAAAGCAAGGGTAAGAACACATGGACGTTTCCATGTCAAATCAAATCAAACCGTTTGAACGTTTCAACATCTTGAAGAACGATCTGGCCTTAATGGCCATGTACTGTTATAATCTCCACCCGGCACAGCCACTAGAGGACTGGCCACCCCTCAGAGCCTGGTTCCTCTCTACCCAGTACAGCCAGAAGAGGACTGGCCACCCCTCAGAGCCTGGTTCCTCTCTACCCAGTACAGCCAGTAGAGGACTGGCCACCCCTCAGAGCCTGGTTCCTCTCTACCCAGTACAGCCAGTAGAGGACTGGTCACCCCTCAGAGCCTGGTTCCTCTCTACCCAGTACAGCCAGTAGAGGACTGGCCACCCCTCAGAGCCTGGTTCCTCTCTACCCAGTACAGCCAGTAGAGGACTGGCCACCCCTCAGAGCCTGGTTCCTCTCTACCCAGTACAGCCAGAAGAGGACCGGCCACCCCTCAGAGCCTGGTTCCTCTCTACCCAGTACAGCCAGAAGCGGACTGGCCACCCCTCAGAGCCTGGTTCCTCTCTACCCAGTACAGCCACTAGAGGACTGGCCACCCCTCAGAGCCTGGTTCCTCTCTAACCCAGTACAGCCAGAAGAGGACTGGCCACCCCTCAGAGCCTGGTTCCTCTCTACCCAGTACAGCCAGAAGAGGACTGGCCACCCCTCAGAGCCTGGTTCCTCTCTACCCAGTACAGCCAGAAGAGGACTGGCCACCCCTCAGAGCCTGGTTCCTCTGGTCTACCCAGTACAGCCAGAAGAGGACTGGCCACCCCTCAGAGCCTGGTTCCCCTCTACCCAGTACAGCCAGAAGAGGACTGGCCACCCCTCAGAGCCTGGTTCCTCTGGTCTACCCAGTACAGCCAGTAGAGGACTGGCCACCCCTCAGAGCCTGGTTCCTCTGGTCTACCCAGTACAGCCAGTAGAGGACTGGCCACCCCTCAGAGCCTGGTTCCTCTCTACCCAGTACAGCCAGTAGAGGACTGGCCACCCCTCAGAGCCTGGTTCCTCTCTACCCAGTACAGCCAGTAGAGGACTGGCCACCCCTCAGAGCCTGGTTCCTCTGGTCTACCCAGTACAGCCAGAAGAGGACTGGCCACCCCTCAGAGCCTGGTTCCTCTCTACCCAGTACAGCCAGAAGAGGACTGGCCACCCCTCAGAGCCTGGTTCCCCTCTACCCAGTACAGCCAGTAGAGGACTGGCCACCCCTCAGAGCCTGGTTCCTCTCTACCCAGTACAGCCAGAAGAGGACTGGTCACCCCTCAGAGCCTGGTTCCTCTCTACCCAGTACAGCCAGAAGAGGACTGGCCACCCCTCAGAGCCTGGTTCCTCTCTACCCAGTACAGCCAGTAGAGGACTGGCCACCCCTCAGAGCCTGGTTCCTCTCTACCCAGTACAGCCAGTAGAGGACTGGTCACCCCTCAGAGCCTGGTTCCTCTCTACCCAGTACAGCCAGAAGAGGACTGGCCACCCCTCAGAGCCTGGTTCCTCTCTACCCAGTACAGCCAGTAGAGGACTGGTCACCCCTCAGAGCCTGGTTCCTCTGGTCTACCCAGTACAGCCAGTAGAGGACTGGCCACCCCTCAGAGCCTGGTTCCTCTGGTCTACCCAGTACAGCCAGTAGAGGACTGGCCACCCCTCAGAGCCTGGTTCCCCTCTACCCAGTACAGCCAGAAGAGGACTGGTCACCCCTCAGAGCCTGGTTCCTCTCTAGGTTTCTTCCTAGGTTCCTGCCTTTCTAGGGAGTTTTTCCTAGCCACTGTGCTTCTACATCTGCATTGCTGCTGTTTGGGGTTTTAGGCTGGGTTTCTGTATAGCACTTTGTGACATCTGCTGATGTAAAAAGGGCTTTATAAATACATTTGATTTGATTTGGTTTCCATGTGGTTGATGCCGTTCCATTGATCCATTCCAGCCCTTATTATGAGCCGTCCTCCCCTCACCAGCCTCCTGTGGTTCATACAGTGCATTCGGAAAGTATTCAGACCCCTTCACCTCGCTTACAGCCTTATTCTAAAATGGCTAAAATAATTTTTTCCCCTCATCAATCTATGCATAATACCCCATAATGACAAAGCGAAAACAGGTTTTTCGAAATGTATAAAAAACGGAAATACCTTATTTACATAAGTATTCAAACTCTTTGCTATGAGACTCGAAATTGAGCTCAGGTGCATCCTGTTTCCATTGATCATCCTTGAGATGTTTCTACAACTTGATTGGAGTCCACCTGTGGTAAATTCAATTGATTGGACATGATTTGGAAAGGCACACACCTGTCTATATAAGGTCCCACAGATGACAGTGCATGTCAGAGCAAAAACCAAGCCATGAGGTCGAAGGAATTGTCCATAGAGCTCCGAGAAAGGATTGTGTCAAGGCACATATCTGGGGAAGGGTACCAAAACATTTCTGCAGCACTGAAGGTCTCCAAGAACACAGTGGCCTCCATCATTCTTAAATGGAAGAAGTTTGGAACCACCAAGACTCTTCCTAGAGCTGGCCGCCCGGCCAAACTGAGCAATCGGGGGAGAAGGGCCTTGGTCAGGGAGGTGACCAAGAACCTGATGGTCACTGACGGAGCTTGAGAGTTCCTCTGTGGAGATGGAAGAACCTTCCAGAAGGACAATCATCTCTGCAGCACTCCACCAATCAAGCCTTTATGGTAGTGGCCAGACGGAAGCCACTCCTCAGTAAAAGGCACATGACAGCCCGCTTGGAGTTTGCCAAAAGGCACCTAAAGGACTCTCAGACCATGAGAAACAAGACTCTCTGGTCTGATGAAACCAAGATTGAACACTTTGGCCTGAATGCCAAGCATCACGTCTGGAGGAAACCTGGCACCATCCCTACGGTGAAGCATGGTGGTGGCAGCATCACGCTGTGGGGATGTTTTTCAGCGGCAGGGACTGGGATACTAATCAGGATCGAGGGAAAGATGAACGGAGCAAAGTACAGAGAGATCCTTGATGAAAACCTGCTCCAGAGCGCTCAGGACCTCAGACTGGGGAAAAGGTTCACCTTCCAACAGGACAATGACCCTAAGCACACAGCCAAGACAACACAGGAGTGGCTTCAGGACAAGTCTCTGAATGTCCTTGAGTGGCCCAGCCAGAGCCCAGTCTTGAACCCAATCGAACATCTCTGGAGAGACCTGAAAATAGCTGTGCAGCAACGCTCCCCATCCAACCTGACAGAGCTTGATATGATCTGCAGAGAAGAATTGGAGAAACTCCCCAAATACAGGTGTGCCAAGCTTAGCAGGTAGCTTAGTGGGTAAGAGCGTTGTGCCAGTAACCGAAAGGTCGCTGGTTCTAATCCCCGAGCCGACTAGGTGAAACATCTGTTGATGTGCCCTTGAGCAAGGCACTTAACCCTAATTGCTCCTGTAAGTCGCTTTGGATAAGAGCGTCTGCTAAATGACTAAAAATAAAATAAAAAATAAAATAAATAAAATAAAGCTTGTTGCGTCATACACAAGAAGACTATATGCTGTAATCGCTGCCAAAGGTGCTTCAACAAAGTACTGAGTAAAGGGTCTGAATACTTATGTAAACTTCATTAAACCCCTACAACTCATCCAGAATGCTGCAGCCCGTCTGGTGTTCAACCTTCCCAAGTTCTCTCACGTCACCCTGCTCCTCCGCACACTCCACTGGCTTCCAGTTGAAGCTCGCATCTGCTACAAGACCATGGTGCTTGCCTATGGAGCAGTGAGGGGAACGGCACCGCCTTACCTTCAGGCTCTGATCAGTCCCTACACCCAAACGAGGGCATTGCGTTCATCCACCTCTGGCCTGCTGGCTCCCCTTCCTCTGCGGAAGCATAGCTCCCGCTCAGCCCAGTCAAAACTGTTCGCTGCTCTGGCACCCCAATGGTGGAACAAGCTCCCCCACGACGCCAGGACAGCGGAGTCACTCACCACCTTCCGGAGACATTTGAAACCCCAGCTCTTTAAGGAATACCTGGGATAGGATCAAATAATCCTTCTCCCCCCCCCAAAAAAAACAAAAAAATAAAAAATAGAAATATATATATATATATATATATATATATATATTTTTTTTAAATACAAAATAAAAATAAATAAATACATTGTAAAGTGGTTATCCCACTGGCTATAAGGTGAATGCACCAATTTGTAAGTCGCTCTGGATAAGAGCGTCTGCTAAATGACGTAAATGTAAAATGTAAATGTAAACGTGATATTTCCGTTTGTTATTAAATTTTATACATTTCTAAAAACCTGTTTCTGCTTTGTCATTATGGGGTATTGTGTGTAGATTGATGAGGGGGGGAAAAAACAATTGAATAAATTTTAGAATAAGGCTGAAACGTAACAAAATGTCTGAATCCTTTCTGAATGAAAAGTGCATGTAACACCTCCTCTCCTCTCATGCTCCCACATGGTGTGGGAGGGGGAGTGGGTTTCCCTGTGTGACAGTATTCAGAAGCCCGTTCCCGCTACATATACTAACCACATCGGGTGGTGTGTGTGTGTGTGTGTGTGTGTGTGTGTGTGTGTGTGGTGTGTGTGGTGTGTGTGTGTGTGTGTGTGTGTGTGTGTGTGGTGTGTGTGGTGTGTGTGTGTGTGTGGTGTGTGTGTGTGTGTGTGTGTGTGTGTGTGTGTGGTGTGTGGTGTGTGGTGTGTGGTGTGTGTGTGTGTGTGTGGTGTGTGTGTGTGTGTGTGTGTTCCAGGGAAGTACTACATCGCGACAATGACGATGATCACGGCCTCTACATCTCTGACCATCTTCATCATGAACATCCATTTCTGTGGAGCAGAGGCCAAACCTGTTCCTCACTGGGCCAAGGTAGGCCAAACCTGTTCCTCACTGGGCCAAGGTAGACTAAGCCTGTTCCTCACTGGGCCAAGGTAGACCAAACCTGTTCCTCACTGGGCCAAGGTAGACTAAGCCTGTTCCTCACTGGGCCAAGGTAGTCCAAGCCTGTTCCTCACTGGGCCAAGGTAGACTAAGCCTGTTCCTCACTGGGCCAAGGTAGACTAAGCCTGTTCCCT
The DNA here is from genome assembly GCA_031479575.1 of Coregonus ussuriensis. Classification (NCBI taxonomy): domain Eukaryota; kingdom Metazoa; phylum Chordata; class Actinopteri; order Salmoniformes; family Salmonidae; genus Coregonus; species Coregonus ussuriensis. The sequence goes on along the minus strand of CM062494.1, from coordinate 141,322,581 downwards.
ACTGGGCCAAGGTAGACTAAGCCTGTTCCTCACTGGGCCAAGGTAGACTAAGCCTGTTCCTCACTGGGCCAAGGTAGACTAAGCCTGTTCCTCACTGGGCCAAGGTAGGCCAAGCCTGTTCCTCACTGGGCCAAGGTAGACTAAGCCTGTTCCTCACTGGGACAAGGTAGTCCAAGCCTGTTCCTCACTGGGCCAAGGTAGACTAAGCCTGTTCCTCACTGGGCCAAGGTAGGCCAAGCCTGTTCCTCACTGGGCCAAGGTAGGCCAAGCCTGTTCCTCACTGGGACAAGGTAGGCCAAGCCTGTTCCTCACTGGGCCAAGGTAGGCCAAGCCTGTTCCTCACTGGGCCAAGGTAGACTAAGCCTGTTCCTCACTGGGCCAAGGTAGACTAAGCCTGTTCCTCACTGGGCCAAGGTAGACTAAGCCTGTTCCTCACTGGGCCAAGGTAGGCCAAGCCTGATCCTCACTGGGCCAAGGTAGACTAAGCCTGTTCCTCACTGGGCCAAGGTAGGCCAAGCCTGATCCTCACTGGGCCAAGGTAGACTAAGCCTGTTCCTCACTGGGCCAAGGTAGGCCAAGCCTGTTCCTCACTGGGCCAAGGTAGACTAAGCCTGTTCCTCACTGGGCCAAGGTAGGCCAAGCCTGTTCCTCACTGGGCCAAGGTAGACTAAGCCTGTTCCTCACTGGGCCAAGGTAGGCCAAGCCTGTTCCTCACTGGGCCAAGGTAGACTAAGCCTGTTCCTCACTGGGCCAAGGTAGTCCAAGCCTGTTCCTCACTGGGACAAGGTAGTCCAAGCCTGTTCCTCACTGGGCCAAGGTAGTCCAAGCCTGTTCCTCACTGGGCCAAGGTAGGCCAAGCCTGATCCTCACTGGGCCAAAGTCTGGAGCTCTGTGTCACTGTGTGTGTATGTGTGTTCCCAGGTGCTCATCATTGACTACATGTCTAAGATCCTGTTTGTGTACGAGGTGGGGGAGAACTGCACCACACCAGAGAGTGAGAGAACACCTCTCTACAGCGAGGAACCAATGTCGGGCAACTCCGCCCTGGCACGGAACCATTACCATGACGACCTCTACCATGACAGCTGTTGCCAAGACGACTACCATCACCTCAATCCGTACCAGTATGGAAATGGGCACCTCCAAAACCAAATCCACCACAGCACCCATCACCTCGACAACCATCGCTACGCCAATGGCGGTCACCACGACAATCATTACAGCAACCATAGTAACCAGAACCACCACAGCAACCCGAGCCAGACCTCCAAGGGGGAAGAGGGCGAGGAGAAGAGGGAGTCCAAGAGACGGTACCACCACATCGGGAGAGAGGAGCTGGACTATCAGGCCCCCCCTCCAGGGAACCTCCAGAACGGTGGGCTGAAGGAACCGCTGCCTTACCCCAAGGAGAAGCACCTCAGCCCAGCCTTGGCCCCGGCCTGCGCCTGCTCCTGCTCCTACCCACACCACAAACAGGTGACTAATGCCCCCTGGATCACACGGTCAGGTTGACCAAGTTGTGCATCCTCTCTCTCTGTCTCCCTCTCTCCATCTCCCTCCCCTCTCTCTCTCTCTCTCTCTCCCTCCCCTCTCTCTCTCTCCCTCCCCCCTCTCTCTCTGTCTCCCTCTCTCCATCTCCCTCCCCTCTCACTCTCTCTCTCCCTCTCTCCATCTCCCTCCCCTCTCTCTATCTCTCTCCCTCTCTCCGTCTCCCTCCCCTCTCTCTCCCTCTCGCTCTCTCCCTCTCTCCGTCTCCCTCCCCTCTCTCTCTCTCTCCCTCTCCTCTCTCTCCCTCCCCATCCCTCTCTTCTAGGTGGTGTATAACATCCAATACATTTCTAACTGTTTCTCATCCCTCCCTCCCTCCCTCCCCATCCCTCCCTCTCCTCTCTCCTCTCTCTCCTCATCTCTCTCTCTCTCTCTCTCTCCTCTCTCTCCTCATCTCTCTCTCTCCTCTCTCTCCTCCCTCCCTCCCTCCCTCTCTCTCTCTCTCCCTCCCTCCCCATCCCTCTCTTCTAGGTGGTGTATAACATCCAATACATCGCCAACTGTTTCCGGGAGCAACGGGCGACGTGTGCTAAAGGGGCGGAGTGGAAGAAGGTTGCCAAGGTGATGGACCGGTTCTTCATGTGGATATTTTTCATCATGGTCTTCCTCATGAGTATCCTCATCATCGGCAAGGCAACTTGACAGAGGAGAGGGGGGGAGGGACAGAGAGAGGGATGGAGGAGAGAAGGAGTGAGGGAGGGAGGGACAGAGAGAGAGGGGGAGGAGAGAAGGAGTGAGGGAGGGAGGGACAGAGAGAGAGGGGGAGGAGAGAAGGAGCGAGGGAGGGAGGGACAGAGAGAGGGAGGAGAGAAGGAGCGAGGGAGGGAGGGACAGAGAGAGGGGGAGGAGGAGAGAAGGAGCGAGGGAGGGAGGGAGGGACAGAGAGAGAGGGGGAGGAGAGAAGGAGTGAGGGAGGGAGGGACAGAGAGAGGGGGAGGAGAGAAGGAGCGAGGGAGGGAGGGACAGAGAGAGGGAGGAGAGAAGGAGCGAGGGAGGGAGGGACAGAGAGGGGGAGGAGAGAAGGAGCGAGGGAGGGAGGGACAGAGAGAGAGGGAGGAGAGAAGGAGCGAGGGAGGGAGGGACAGAGAGAGGGGGAGGAGAGAAGGAGCGAGGGAGGGAGGGACAGAGAGAGAGGGAGGAGAGAAGGAGCGAGGGAGGGAGGGACAGAGAGAGGGGAGGAGAGAAGGAGCGAGGGAGGGAGGGACAGAGAGAGGGGGAGGAGAGAAGGAGCGAGGGAGGGAGGGAGAGAGAGAGGGGGAGGAGCCTCAATTTGTCATGGCATGGACTCTACAAGGTGTCGAAAGTGTTCCACAGGGATGCTGGCCCATGTTGACTCCAATGCTTTTCACACAGTTGTGTCAAGTTGGCTGGATGTCCTTTGGGTGGTGGACCATTCTTGATACACACGGGAAACTGTTGAGCGCGAAAAACCCATCAACGTTGTAGTTCTTGACACACTCAAACCGGTGCGCCTGGCACCTACTACCATACCCCGTTCAAAGGCACTTAAATGTTTTGTCTTGCCCATTCACCCTCTGAATGGAACACATACACAATCCATGTCTCAATCGTCTCAAGGCTTAAAAATCCTTCTTTAACCTGTCTCCTCCCCTTCATCTACACTGATTGAAGTGGATTTAACAAGTGATCATCAATAAGGGATCATAGCTTTCACCTGGATTCACCTGGTCAGTCTATGTCAAGGAAAGAGCAGGTGTTCTTAATGTTTTGTACACTCAGTGTAATACAACTAGGTAGCGTGATCACAGAGCTATAAGAGAATTGGCAGATATACAAATATACAGTGGGTATACGGTTGATATACAGTGGGTATACGGTTGATATACAGTGGGTATACGGTTGATATACAGTGGGTATACGGTTGATATACAGTGGGTATACGGTTGATATACAGTGGGTATACGGTTGATATACAGTGGGTATACGGTTGATATACAGTGGGTATACGGTTGATATACAGTGGGTATACGGTTGATATACAGTGGATGTAGAAATGTACAGTATCAGTATGAATATATCTAAATGCAGAGAGATGGACAGAGTGTAATGCAGTATAGTGCAGTTATTTAGTGTACAGTTCAGAGATGGCTTGATGTGGTGTGTATCGTAGAGTGTATAGTCATTTAGTCTCTATGGGCCGGTTGGTGAGGGCCACAGCCCTGGGGTAGAAACTGTTCAGGTGGCGGGAGGTTTTGGTCGTGAGTGACCTGAACCGCCTGCCAGAGGAGGGGATGACCGGGGTGGGAGGGGTCGGCGAAGATCTTTCCTGCACGCTTCCTTGTCCTGGAGTCTATGCAGGACCTCGATGGAGGGCAGGTGGCAGCCGACGACCTTCTCTGCAGACCGGGACACTGCAGCGGGGCAGACGGTGAGACCCAAACCAGACGGTGATGGAGGAGGGGAGGATGGACTCAACGATTGATGCTTAAAAACTGTGTTGACGTTTTGACCTACAGCATCCTGTTTGTGTCACGGCAATCTTTCATGTCTGGGATTTTTTTTCACACACTGACCTTCTCGACCCCTTTCTTTGCACACTGATCTTAAATCGAGTGTGATGGGCAGATGGCATAGATGGGCAGATGGCATAGATGGGCAGATGGCATAGATGGGCAGATGGCATAGATGGGCAGATCTTGACTTGATGCCTTCATTCCTGGGATAAATAAATAATCATCCCCATCCAAAAGTGAGAATGTTCCTCGACAGGGAAACCCTTGCAAAGTTACATGATGGAATAAGAGTTTTGCATTCTGACTATTTTAAGTGCATTTATTAAACCATTATTCAACCAAACGCAATAGGCTTATAATTTGGCACGAATAATTTTAAACATAACTGTTTATTAATGTGTCTAAAAATGTTTTCATTGATGGTTAAAGTAGTTGACCCGTTTGTCAAATGCACCATTAAAATGAATAAACAATTGAAAGTATTTTTTTATGTGAACTGTTTGTGGACCTGTTTTTGCCATCACACTTCCAGAGCCCTTTATTGCAGAGTTATGTCAATGAGGTGGGCGGTTAGCTAACACGTGGCTATCCGGGATTCTTGGGACGTCCCTACCTCCATTGAAGTTGACATTTAAAATGGTTGAGTTAAGGGTTAGGGTTAAGGTTAGGGTAAGGTCATACCAAGGAACCCGGATAGCACTGACCAATATGGTGCGTTGGGATGCTATCGGAAACTTGTCCATTTGTGACAAGCGTTCGTTGTTACACCTCTGTAATTACATTTACATTTTAGTCATTTAGCAGACGCTCTTATCCTGAGCGACTTACAGTTTTAGTGAGTGCATACGTTTTCATACTGGCCCCTCCCGTGGGAATCGAACCCACAACCCTGGCGTTGCAAACGCCATGCTCTACCAACTGAGCTACATCCCTGCCGGCCATTCCCTCCCCTACCCTGGACGACGCTGGGCCAATTGTGCGCCGCCCCATGGGTCTCCCGGTCGCGGCCGGCTACGACAGAGTCTGGATTTGAACCAGGATCTCTAGTGGCACAGCTAGCACTGCGATGCAGTGCCTTACACCACTGCGCCACTCGGGAGACTACACACTGCAATTACCACCAGTTACATGTTGTTTTTACAGTGTAACTATGAGTTATTACAATTAATTACAATACGTAATTGTACTATAAGGACTCCTTAAAATGAAGTGTTACCTAAAACCCTACCACAACAAGACCGCTTCAATGCTGTACCAAAACCCTACCACAACAAGACCACTTTAATGCTGGACCAAAACCCTACCACAACAAGAACGCTTCAATGCTGGACCAAAACCCTACCACAACAAGAACGCTTAAATGCTGGACCAAAACCCTACAACAACAAGACCGCTTCAATGCTGTACCAAAACCCTACCACAACAAGACCGCTTCAATGCTGTACCAAAACCCTACCACAACAAGACCACTTTCAATGCTGGACCAAAACCCTACCACAACAAGACCGCTTCAATGCTGGACCAAAACCCTACCACAACAAGACCGCTTCAATGCTGGACCAAAACCCTACCACAACAAGACCACTTTAATGCTGGACCAAAACCTTACCACAACAAGACCACTTCAATGCTGGACCAAAACCCTACCACAACAAGACCGCTTCAATGCTGGACCAAAACCCTACCACAACAAGACCGCTTCAATGCTGGACCAAAACCCTACCACAACAAGACCACTTTAATGCTGGACCAAAACCTTACCACAACAAGACCACTTCAATGCTGGACCAAAACCCTACCACAACAAGACCGCTTCAATGCTGGACCAAAACCCTTACCACAACAAGAATGCTTCAATGCTGGACCAAAACTTACCACAACAAACCGTGTCAATGCCGGACAAAACCCTACCACAACAAGACTGCTTCAATGCTGGACCAAAACCTTACCACAACAAACCGTGTCAATGCTGGACCAAAACCTTACCACAACAAACCGTGTCAATGCTGGACCAAAACCTTACCACAACAAACCGTGTCAATGCTGTACCAAAACCCTACCACAACAAGACCGCTTCAATGCTGTACCAAAACCCTACCACAACAAGACCACTTTAATGCTGGACCAAAACCCTACCACAACAAGACCGCTTCAATGCTGTACCAAAACCCTACCACAACAAGAACGCTTCAATGCTGGACCAAAACCCTACCACAACAAGAACGCTTCAATGCTGGACCAAAACCCTACCACAACAAGACTGCTTCAATGCTGGACCAAAACCTTACCATAACAAACCGTGTCAATGCTGGACCAAAACCCTACCACAAAGAGACCACAACAGGTAGTCTTCTACTGCTGCAGCCTCTATTCAGTAGTCTATCATATCAATTATGATGACATATCAATGATTATTACTAGCACTGTACGTTACAGTTGGTTCAATCCTGGTGAGTGTTCAGTGGAATCCAAAGCAAGTGTTGGGTTCTATTTTTCTCATAATTGGATCTGTATGTGATGAATAACTTAGAAGGAATGCATTAATGAGGAGCATAGGTTTGTACTATACTGATATAAATTGTTTCACATAACAGGCTGTTATTCATGTAAGGAACGTTAGGGGGTAGGACAGATAAGACTTGTATTTCTTACAGATACGAACACTCTCTCTTTGTTGTCTGTGAAACCGTCCTTGAACGTGGGTACATGGAGTACAGTGGAATGGTGTCTTTTGGGTGCTGACTCCACAGGTTGTTATGATAAACTTGTGCCTGGCAACAGTGTGCAACAAATGAAGCGCCGAGGAGTTGGGAACAACCCCTGCGCCAACGGATTGGCTGAGTAAAGTTTAAACCACACTCAGTCCTTTACTCTGATTGGCCAACAGAAGAGGTGGGAACTCTCTGTCAGAGTATTTGAGAAATAACCTGTAAACAATAGTTTAGTTCTCTGAGTGCCCTGCGTGGTATCTCAGTGGACCCGTATATACGAACCTTCATACTTATCATACATACATTTTGCATATAATAAATTAAGCTTGGATTGAAGATCTCTTGATTCTTATTCCAATACCAGATTTGAATTACGCAATTTCTAACAATTGGTGACCTCCGACTGTGATCTGTCTAGGCTGAATATAATTGGGAACATAGTCTGGATATAGTTAGGATCATAGGACAGCCCTCGAGTGTGTACGCTATTTGTCACTATATTCTATAAAAATCTATTGTCATTGTATCGGTCTGGGATGGATATAATTGGGAACATAGTTTGAATATTGTTGAGATCATAGGACAGCACTCCTAAAAACTTAGAAGACAGTATAAATCGCCATTTGTCGTTGTACTTAGGTATTGGCCGGGACAACTGGGAACATGGGTAGATACTGCAAATTAGGAGAGAGTATAAACGTATTGTCTTTGCACCAATAGGGTGTAAATGGGAACATAAGTGAGATACTGCAAATTAGTAGAGAGTATAAACTTATTGTCTTTGAACCAATAGGGTGTAAATGGGAACATAAGAAATAGAGTAGGTTAAACGAAAGGGGTAAGGGCGTGGCAACGTACCCATTGTTGGTACTTTAAAAGTTAGACAGTGCGAGTGTTGTATGCATGAGAGTGTGAATGATCCTAAAACCAGTTTACCTTGATAGAAAACTAATTGGGAATTAAAATGTCTGTGGCTGTCCAAACTGTATAATTTGGGGATAACTGTAGGGTTTGTGGTTGCTTAAACCATATAACCCGTTAATAACAATTAGGAACATAAAGCTAAAGTGAATGAATTGTGTGACTGAACTGAAACGTTTGAGCTGATATGATTGAACTGTGGCGTTTGATGTTTGACCCTGCAAAATACTGGTTAAACAATTAGACTGAAATAATTCGGTTTATCGTTGAAATATAAACGTGCACCAACTTTAACTAATTAGGTGGGAATTATTTGATTTAAATAAATAGACTAAAGTACTTTAAATAACGGCAGAATATTGGAAACACTAAAACGAAAAACAGCTCTTCAAAAGAGCCTACGCCCACGGAACACTGGAGAGAGAGTTGCGAGGGGAGGGGCTGGAGAGAGCGAAAGTGTGGCTTTTGGAGCCAGGAAAGACTGGAGTTGGCTGGGAACACCACGGGGTGATTATTTGAGAGGTGCATGTGGGTTTCTGACGAGGGATTTTTTTACATTTTTTTACATTTTTAGTCATTTAGCAGACGCTCTTATCCAGAGCGACTTACAGTTACTGAATACATGTTTTTTTATACTGGCCCCCCGTGGGAATTGAACCCACAACCCTGGCGTTGCAAACGCCATGCTCTATGAACTGAGCTACATCCCTGCCGGCCATTCCCTCCCCTACCCTGGACGACGCTGGGCCAATTGTGCGCCACCCATGAGTCTCCCGGTCGCGGCCAGCTGCGACAGAGCCTGGATTCGAACCAGGATCTCTAGTGGCACAGTTAGCACTGCGATGCAGTGCCTTAGACCACTGCGCCACTCAGGAGGATGTGAAAGGTTGAATTAGATAGCTTAAATAGAAGTATTCTAGAAAAGTCTATGAAAATATGTTATAAGGTTACCATGCACTCTCCCCGAAGGAGCAAGGGGAGGGTGAGAGACAGTACAGTTCAGATGGTAGGAACATCATTAAATGTATGCTAATCAACGATAGCAAGTATTTGTTTTATTAATTAGGGCATAATCAGAGAGAACAGTTAAATAAATTGAATAGCGAACTGAAATGGTTTAGCGGGAAAATGTAAACTTTTGGTACAATTAAGAACGATAATGTATTTTGGTTACGTGGATGCAAGTGACATTGGCTGTTGTGATGGGGGAATAGCGCCAGCCTGTGGTGGGTTCTGGATTTGTTACATAAACTTATATTTTAAACTAAAGTGATGGAATAGGCTACAATTATAACATTATCAGAAAAAAGACACAATTTAATGTGAAATAGTTATTACAATTATTATCATTGATCCAGTAATGATATAAGGATAGTAGAGGAAGGCAGGGGATTTAATCTCATTTAGGGAAGTTATATTAGGAAGAAAATACCATTAAATGAGGGAACATTTGATGTAACCGTGATTATATTGGCTAAAAACTCAAATATGACATTTACAGGGGGGACAGGAACAATAGAAGGGGAGACAGATTTTCCTAGGGGGTTGAACAAATAAATTCTAAAGGCATGAGAGGAGGACTTTAAGATAGTTTATTTTACTAAGTTGAGGGTAATTTGTAATACTGTGCAAATTGTGAAGAAGATTATAATTTGGTAATAATATATTTGATTTGAACCATAAAATAACAGAAGAGAGAGTGGAGGGATGGCAATTGGATAATTAATTACCAATATTAACTAAAGTGATTGTTTAGGTAGGTGGTAATATTGACACATGGCCAAATCATGTGTCAAATGGGGGATGGATGGTATGGTAGGAGATGGTAGGATTAAATATTAAATATATACGAAGGAGAGGACAAAATACTTAAAAAAAACAACAACAAAAAACATGTATGATAGTTTATTAACCACACCTGTATGTCAGAGGTTTTGTGCCCCACAGGTGAACTAAAGGAGAAGGTGACCCACTCTATCTAACCAGGAGACTGAAGCAGGCCTGGCGGGAAGGGCCCTACCAAGTACTGCCTTTGCCAGCAGAATAGCTGAGAGATCCATCTGGGTGCATGTCACTCACTGCAAAAAGGTAAACCAAGCTACACCTGACGAACAAACACAGAGTTAGGAGAAAGAACCGATCACCACTAGGGCTCGGGGGTTGGCTCCTTAACAAAGATTCCCTTACCCTGTCTGATCATCCCTGTGTGAGTTCGATAGAAGGTGAAGCAATGGGTTGGCCTCTGGCGTCTGACATGTTCTCAGGGCGAGGGTGGGGATTCACAGGTCTCCCGACGGTAGGTAGCTGTCTGATTGTGGGGGCCATATTCCTAACACACACGGACCCTCCTGTTTCAGCCAGAAGTGGTAGTTAACCTAACACAAGTTGAAAAGGCATAGGAGACAGCTAGACGTAGGGAAAGGGGAAGTATTACATTTACATTTTTTTTACATTTTAGTCATTTAGCAGACGCTCTTATCCAGAGCGACTTACAGGAGCAATTAGGGTTAAGTGCCTTGCTCAAGGGCACATTTACGTCATTTAGCAGACGCTCTTATCCAGAGCGACTTACAAATTGGTGCGTTCACCCTATAGCCAGTGGGAAAACCACTTTACACTTTTTTTTTTTTTTTTTTTTTGGGGGGGGGGGGGGGGTAGAAGGATTACTTTATCCTATCCCAGGTATTCCTTAAAGAGGTGGGGTTTCAAATGTCTCCGGAAGGTGGTGAGTGACTCCGCTGTCCTGGCGTCGTGAGGGAGCTTGTTCCACCATTGGGGTGCCAGAGCAGCGAACAGTTTTGACTGGGCTGAGCGGGAACTATGCTTCCGCAGAGGAAGGGGAGCCAGCAGGCCAGAGGTGGATGAACGCAATGCCCTCGTTTGGGTGTAGGGACTGATCAGAGCCCGAAGGTACGGAGGTGCCGTTCCCCTCACTGCTCCATAGGCAAGCACCATGGTCTTGTAACGGATGCGAGCTTCAACTGGAAGCCAGTGGAGTGTGCGGAGGAGGGGGGTGACGTGAGAGAACTTGGGAAGGTTGAACACCAGACGGGCTGCGGCATTCTGGATGAGTTGTAGGGGTTTAATGGCACAGGCAGGGAGGCCAGCCAACAGCGAGTTGCAGTAATCCAGACGGGAGATGACAAGTGCCTGGATTAGGACCTGTGCCGCTTCCTGTGTAAGGCAGGGTCGTACTCTCCGAATGTTGTAGAGCATGAACCTGCAGGATCGGGTCACCGCCTTGATGTTAGCGGAGAACGACAGGGTGTTGTCCAGGGTCACGCCAAGGCTCTTCGCACTCTGGGAGGAGGACATAACGGAGTTGTCAACCGTGATGGCGAGATCATGGAACGGGCAGTCCTTCCCCGGGAGGAAGAGCAGCTCCGTCTTGCCAGGGTTCAGCTTGAGGTGGTGATCCGTCATCCATACTGATATGTCTGCCAGACATGCAGAGATGCGATTCGCCACCTGGTTATCAGAAGGGGGAAAGGAGAAGATTAGTTGTGTATCGTCAGCGTAGCAATGATAGGAGAGGCCATGTGAGGATATGACAGAGCCAAGTGACTTGGTGTATAGGGAGAATAGGAGAGGGCCTAGAACTGAGCCCTGGGGGACACCAGTGGTGAGAGCACGTGGTGCGGAGACAGCTTCTCGCCACGCCACTTGGTAGGAGCGACCGGTCAGGTAGGACGCAATCCAGGAGTGAGCCGCATCGGAGATGCCCAGCTCGGAGAGGGTGGAGAGGAGGATCTGATGGTTCACAGTATCAAAGGCAGCAGACAGGTCTAGAAGGACAAGAGCAGAGGAGAGAGAGTTAGCTTTAGCAGTGCGGAGAGCCTCCGTGACACAGAGAAGAGCAGTCTCAGTTGAATGACCAGTCCTGAAACCTGACTGGTTTGGATCAAGAAGGTCATTCTGAGAGAGATAGCAAGAGAGTTGGCTAAAGACGGCACGCTCAATAGTTTTGGAAAGAAAAGAAAGAAGGGATACTGGTCTGTAGTTGTTGACATCAGTGGGATCGAGTGTTGGTTTTTTGAGAAGGGGAGCAACTCTCGCTCTCTTGAAGACGGAAGGGACATGGCCAGCGGTCAAGGATGAGTTGATCAGCGAGGTGAGGTAGGGGAGAAGGTCACCGGAGATGGTCTGGAGAAGAGAGGAGGGGATGGGGTCAAGCGGGCAGGTTGTTGGGCGGCCTGCAGTCACAAGTCGCAGGATTTTCAGCAGGGAGGAAAAAGTGGCAAAGAGCTTCCTAGGGTTAGAGGCAGATGCTTGGAATTTAGAGTGGTAGAAAGTGGCCTTAGCAGCAGAAACAGATGAAGAAAATGTAGAGAGGAGGGAGTGAAAAGATGCCAGGTCGGCAGGGAGTTTAGTTTTCTTCCATTTCCGCTCCGCTGCCCGGAGCTCTGTTCTGTGAGCTCGCAATGAGTCATCAAGCCACGGAGCTGGAGGGGAGGACCGAGCCGGCCGGGAGGATAGGGGACACAGAGAGTCAAAGGATGCAGAAAGGGAGGAGAGGAGGGTTGAGGAGGCAGAATCAGGAGATTGGAGGGAGAAGGATTGAGCAGAGGGAAGAGATGATAGGATGGAAGAGGAGAGAGTAGTGGGAGAGAGAGAGCGAAGGTTGCGGCGGCGCATTACCATCTGTGTAGGGGCAGAGTGAGTAGTGTTGGAGGAGAGCGAGAGAGAAAAGGAAACAAAGTAGTGGTCGGAGACATGGAGGGGAGTTGCAGTGAGATTAGTAGAAGAGCAGCATCTAGTAAAGATGAGGTCAAGCGTATTGCCTGCCTTGTGAGTAGGGGGGGACGGTGAGAGGGTGAGGTCAAAAGAGGAGAGGAGTGGAAAGAAGGAGGCAGAGAGAAATGAGTCAAATGTGGACGTAGGGAGGTTGAAATCCCCCAAAACTGTGAGGGGTGAGCCATCCTCAGGAAAGGAACTTATCAAGGCGTCAAGCTCATTGATGAACTCTCCAAGGGAACCTGGAGGGCGATAGATGACAAGGATATTAAGCTTAAATGGGCTAGTGACTGTGACAGCATGGAATTCAAATGAGGAGATAGACAGATGGGTTAGGGGAAAAATTGAGAATGTCCACTTGGGAGAGATGAGGATTCCTGTGCCACCACCCCTCTGACCAGATGCTCTCGGGGTATGCAAGAACACATGGTCAGACGAGGAGAGAGCAGTAGGAGTAGCAGTGTTTTCAGTGGTAATCCATGTTTCCGTCAGCGCCAGGAAGTCGAGGGACTGGAGGTTAGCATAGGCTGGGATGAAGTCAGCTTTGTTGGCAGCAGAACGGCAGTTCCAGAGGCTGCCTGAGACCTGGAACTCCAGGTGTGGGGTGCGTGCAGGGACCACCAGGTTAGAGAGGCAGCAGCCACGCGGTGTGAGGCGTTTGTGTAGCCTGTGCAGAGAGGAGAGAACAGGGATAGGCAGAGGCATAGTTGACAGGCTGTAGCAAATGGCTACAATAATGCAGAGGAGATCGGAATGAAATGAACTAAACATCTGGGAGAGGAGAGAGCAGGGCCTCCCTCACCAAAACTTCCACCTCAGAAACTATAATTGTTTCACTGAACCACCCGAACAAAAACTCTCCCAACTTCCACCTTTAGAAATCAGAATTGTTGTGAACCACAGCGGTTCAATGTTTCAAGGAATAGACTCAACCCACTTTATTCAGCTAGCTAACTATGACACCATAGCTAACTAGCATGCTAGCATCCAATAACACACAGTTTAGCACCAACACTTGGTCACAACAAACCACCAATAGTGTGTTAACACACTAAACAGATAATTCGTGTCCGTGTCTAGTTCCTTTCATAACGCAGCAATAATTAAACGTTGGCTAGCTAGCACAAATAAATTGTATTTAGCTGCCACAGTACAGCACACAATGGCTACTGTGTTGACTCTGTTCGAAAAACGGCTAGCTAGCTAGCTTCGTGCTACACCCGGCACCGCCGAAAGCAATGCTAACCTACAATAACTACCCACAACAGCCCACGATGCCTAACTATGACACCATAGCTAACTAGCATGCTAGCATCCAATAACACACAGTTTAGCACCAATACTTGGTTACAACAAACTACCAATAGTGTGTTAACACACTAAACAGATAATTCGTGTCCGTGTCTGGTTCCTTTCATAACGCAGCAAAAATTAAACGTTGGCTAGCTAGCACAAATATATTGTATTTAGCTACTGCAGTACAGTTAGCTGGTCGTGTTGGATAGCTAGCAATGGCTACTGTGTTGACTTTGTTTGGAAAAAAAGCTAGCTAGCTAGCTTCTTGCTGCGGGCCTATCTACAATACCTAACTACAATCTAAATACATAATTAAGCCTTACTCGACAAAGCCCAAGCTATGTATAACGCCAAACTTACCTGACGCCAGCTAACATTTGTCTTCTGCAATCAGTAGGTGTAATTAAGTACAGTAGCTACTAACTACCTAACGTTGATGGCTCAGATAATGAGGTTAGAAAAACGGCTGAATGGTAGGTAACTAGCTGGCTTAATTACAGGTACTCTTAAGCGTGAAATAACATTAGAAACAACTCTCCACCGTTGCTAAACGTTACCAGTAGCTACCCGCTAGCTAGCTAGCCTCGTGCTTCGCCGGGCTCCGCCGTAAACAATACTTAGCTACAATAATTACCTACAGAAACCTACAATAACTACCTAAATAACTACCTAAATAAACTACCTACAATACCTAACTACAACTACCTACCTACGATCTAAATACATGGTTTAAGCTTTACTCAACACCATATAAGAAGCCAAGCTTACCTCCTGCTAGAGAAAACACTAGGGACGTAGGGAAGGACATCACCAATCTCCATACACAGTTTAGGGACAGGTGTAGTATTGTGAAAGTAGGGAATTATCAGAAATGGCAGTGCGACCCATATGAGGGTAGGTACTGTCTGAAAGTCTGAATTATGCTAAAACAGATTACAGACCTGACAAGTGAGATATCTTCTTCAACTGGGGCACCCTATAGAGTAAACCTCTCTGAGGGAGGTAGTGAGACAGTGCAAACTATAGACCTGAAGGAAGTAGTACAGATGGAGACGGAGTAAATAGATTTTAACCTGTGGATGGAATGGGTTCAGCATACGGTCTAAAGAGGACTGTTATGCCTGTAGGACAGCCAAACCAAGGTTAACAACTACTCCGTTCCCCTTGACAGGCTTTGACTCTCTGTCAGGTTTATCCTCCATGCAAGCCACCTGGGAATGTGGTGAAAGAGTCTTATGGTAACTTGCACTATCTGTTTCCCCCGATAACAAAGTCATCCCAACCTGGGTTGCCTCAGTTTGAAGTCACAGGGGATTCTTATTGTTTTTCTAGGACTAATAAGATGGGATACAGGGTAGGGCATCTTAGCTCCTGCTCCCACACAGAGAATGTCACAAGTAAAAGAGACCATGACTAATCTCTCCTCTTTGTTGCAGCCAGAGGATTTTAGGAACCAAAACCAGGCCCGTGCTGACATCTGATGGATGTGTGGTGATAACTGATTGTGAACTCACCTACATACGCAAACAATCAAACGTGTCAGAGACTGGTGAGTTGTCACGTAGAAAGTAGGACCTCCTCCCGGGACCCTTTGATGAAAGGATATATATTGATGGAATCCACAATCAGATCGCAGCTGGGTTTGAATCAAGTATTTTCTGGTGGTCAACAATTAATAAAAACATAGATTGGATGAATTATATTTACTATAACCAGCAAAGATTAGCTGAGTAGACAGCGGCAACTAGCTTAATGACATGGCAGAATAAAATAGCTTTAGATATGCTTTTGGCTGAGCGGGGCGGAGTTTGTGTTCTGTTTGGATATATGTGTTGTACTTTCATCCCCAACAATACAGCACCGGACGGGTCCGTGACCAAAGCGCTTCAGGGACTCACCACACTGGTGAACAAACTGGTTGAGAACTCTGGTATTGATAGCTCCATAAACGGTTGGTTTGATAACATATTTGATAAATGGAAAACTATTGTTGTAACTATTCTGGGTGAAGTTATAGCTTATGTGGGTATACTTGTTCTTTGTGGATGTTGTCTTATTTCCTGTGTCTGAGGGTTGGTGAGAAAAGGAGATGGAGAAGGTGGTTTCCAAACAGATGGTGAGATACGGCCCAATCCCGGACTCCGACCTAAGGAATGAAGGATATGACCTACCAGACTTGGAGGAGGGACACTCTAGAGGGTGTCTAAAGGGGGCCAAAATGTACTTCCCTGTTTGTGTTTTATGCTTTATTAATCAAGTTAACCATTGGGAATGTTTGTCTTTCCTTATGTGAAGGTTTGAAGTGCCTGGGTGACTTGTGGCCAACCATTTGCAAGTTGGGTGTAGATGGAAGGACTGAAGGCCTTTTATTATCAAATTGTCTATTAATAATAAAAGTGTTTATTTTTGTTTGTATTGTATTTTAATGAGTGACACCCTAGAGGGCGTCAAAAGGGGGATTGTTGGGTTCTATTTTTCTCATAATTGGATCTGTATGTGATGAATAGCTTAGAAGGAATGCATTAATGAGGAGCATAGGTTTGAACTGTACTGATATGGATTGTTTCACATAGCAGGCTGTGATTCATGTGGGGAACGTTAGGGGCTAGGATGAGATAAGACTTGTATTTCTCACAGATACGAACACTCTCTCTTTGTTGTCTGTGAAACCGTCCTTGAACGTGGGTACATGGAGTACAGTGGAATGGTGTCTTTTGGGTGCTGACTCCGCAGGTTATTATGATAGCAACTTATGCCAAGGGGTGGGACTTACCCGTGCACCAACGGATTGGCTGAGTAAAGTCTAAACCACACTCAGTCCTTTACTCTGATTGGCCAACAGAAGAGGTGGGAACTCTCTGTCAGAGTATTTGAGAAATAACCTGTAAACAATAGTTTAGTTCTCTGAGTGCCCTGCGTGGTATCTCAGTGGACCCGTATATACGAACCTTCATACTTATCATACATACATTTTGCATATAATAAATTAAGCTTGGATTGAAGATCTCTTGATTCTTATTCCAATACCAGATTTGAATTACGCAATTTCTAACATAATTCTGGTGGCAGCGGCACTACGAACACACGTCACCTCATTCCTATGGCTCTCCTTCAGACCAGAGCAGTATGGGTGTGCACCATATAGGGAGAAGGGTGCCATTTCAGATGCGTCCATGTACATTTGATAACATAACAAAGTCTAGGTCCAAGAGGCTTCTAAACAGCTTCCACCCCCAAGCCGTAAGACTCCTGAACATCTAATCAAATGGCTGCCCAGACTATTTGCCGTACCAGGAGGAATAACGCTGTCCTCCTCTAGCACACTGAAGCCAAGTTCCCACCCCAGTATAGAGGAAACCTCCACTGACTGTTTAAGGTACAGTACA
This sequence comes from Coregonus ussuriensis, assembly GCA_031479575.1. Lineage (NCBI taxonomy): Eukaryota > Metazoa > Chordata > Actinopteri > Salmoniformes > Salmonidae > Coregonus > Coregonus ussuriensis. The sequence continues at coordinate 141,305,511 of CM062494.1, read as the reverse complement.
CACACACACACACACACTATGACATTTCCCATGTCGTCAACCAGGGACCTTTTATCCCAGAGGAGTATGACCTGAGAACTAAGGACACCACCAACATGATCTACGTCAACCAGGGACCTTCTATCCCAGAGGAGTATGACCTGGGAACTAAGGACACCACCAACATGATCTACGTCAACCAGGGACCTTCTATCCCAGAGGAGTATGACCTGAGAACTAAGGACACCACCAACATGATCTACGTCAACCAGGGACCTTCTATCCCAGAGGAGTATGACCTGAGAACTAAGGACACCACCAACATGATCTACGTCAACCAGGGACCTTCTATCCCAGAGGAGTATGACCTGAGAACTAAGGACACCACCAACATGATCTACGTCAACCAGGGACCTTCTATCCCAGAGGAGTATGACCTGAGAACTAAGGACACCACCAACATGATCTACGTCAACCAGGGACCTTCTATCCCAGAGGAGTATGACCTGAGAACTAAGGACACCACCAACATGATCTACGTCAACCAGGGACCTTTTATCCCAGAGGAGTATGACCTGAGAACTAAGGACACCACCAACATGATCTACGTCAACCAGGGACCTTTTATCCCAGAGGAGTATGACCTGAGAACTAAGGACACCACCAACATGATCTACGTCAACCAGGGACCTTCTATCCCAGAGGAGTATGACCTGAGAACTAAGGACACCACCAACATGATCTACGTCAACCAGGGACCTTTTATCCCAGAGGAGTATGACCTGGGAACTAAGGACACCACCAACATGATCTACGTCAACCAGGACCAACGTAGGCTGGAGCTCATCCAAGGAGATCAATGAAGCCGCTACGGGACCAATACAGGCTGGAGCTCATCCAATGACATCACTGAAGCTGCTGTGCTGCTCTTCTGACGCTGCGATCCTCAACAGCAGCATTCTGGGAAATTACGTTTTCTACCCAGAGAAGTCTGAGCCTTTGATTGGCTGACAAGATAATACATATTTCTAATTTCACAAACCTGTCTGAGGAAAAAGGGTGATTTGGGACGTAATGCTGATTATTTGCCACTAGAGGGCGATTTAAGATGTACTACTAATTATTGGCCACTAGGAGTGTTGATCAAAGAACAGATAAAGGTTCAAATCAACTGTAACTTCCATCCCTTGATATTGTCCTCTCTCTCTTCTCTCTCTCTCTCTCTCTCTCTCTCTCTCTCTGTCTCTCTCTCTCTCTCTCTCTCTCAATTCAATTCAATTTAAGGGCTTTATTGGCATGGGAAACGTGTGTTAACATTGCCAAAGCAAGTGAAGTAGATAGTAAACAAAAGTGAAATAAACAATAAATATTAACAGTAAACATTACACTCAGAAGTTTCAAAAGAATAAAGACATTTCAAATGAGACTCTCTCTCTCTCTCTCTCTCTCTCTCTCTCTCTCTCTCTCTCTCTCTCTCTCTCTCTCTCTCTCTCTCTCTCTCTCTCTCTCTCTCTCTCTCTCTCTCAAACACTGTTCTACTATTACTTAAATCAGCGTGGGGAGGTGTCTAACTGTATGGAGAGAAGAGAGGGAGGGAGAGGAGGAGGGGAGGGCCAGCGTGGGGAGGGAGGGGGAGAGTGAGGGCCGCGGGGAGGGATTTCCAAGCCCGGCTCGGGGAACCCTGGGTTCAGTGTCCATAATAGTCCCAGCATCCAAATCAGCCGCTAATCCGTTCCTTGAATGTTCCCACCGAATAAAACACCTGGGCGACGCCAGCTCTCGGCTTTAGATCAAGGGCAACAGGATTAGGTTCAGCTAAATATACAGCTCCCTCTGGGTTTATCCAACAGCTGATAGCCTAACAGGGTGAGCTCTGATAGTGGTGACGGTCTCTGCCTCTCTCTCTCTACTCTACAGGCTACAGAGATCCTGCTCCACATTTCTCCGTCTCTGCTTCCGATGGGTCTGTTAATGGAGGTGTCCTCCCGTCGCTCAAACTGAGTTTAGGGGACCTGTTTTCGAGCTACTTGTCGGACGGTATGCCCTGCCTCCAGTCCGAACCGCTGCAGGAGCCGATGGCCTCGGACGGAGCGACTCCCGACCCCTCCTCTCCTTCTAACTCTCCCTGCCCGGGCGGGGAGGAAAGGCCTGCGGTGACCAGTGCCGGATGGTTTTTCTCGCCGCTGTGGAGCCCTCGGACCAAGACGCGTCGATGGAGGTTTGGGAGCGGAGTGGACAGCGACAGGGTGGAGGTTTGGCTGGATGATCACTCGTCCAGGTAAGAACATAATGGGATGTAGAAAGTGTGTTTCTTCATCCTGGTCAAAATAGTACACTATATAGGGCAGTGTTTCTTCATCCTGGTCAAAATAGTACACTATATAGGGAAGTGTTTCTTCATCCTGGTCAAAATAGTACACTATATAGGGCAGTGTTTCTTCATCCTGGTCCAAATAGTACACTATATAGGGCAGTGTTTCTTCATCCTGGTCAAAATAGTGCACTATATAGGGCAGTGTTTCTTCATCCTGGTCAAAATAGTTCACTATATAGGTCAGTGTTTCTTCATCCTGGTCAAAATAGTGCACTATATAGGGCAGTGTTTCTTCATCCTGGTCAAAATAGTACACTATATAGGGCAGTGTTTCTTCATCCTGGTCCAAATAGTACACTATATAGGGCAGTGTTTCTTCATCCTGGTCAAAATAGTGCACTATATAGGGCAGTGTTTCTACATCCTGGTCAAAATAGTACACTATATAGGGCAGTGTTTCTTCATCCTGGTCAAAATAGTACACTATATAGGGCAGTGTTTCTTCATCCTGGTCAAAATAGTACACTATATAGGGCAGTGTTTCTTCATCCTGGTCCAAATAGTACACTATATAGGGCAGTGTTTCTTCATCCTGGTCCTGGTCAAAATAGTACACTATATAGGGCAGTGTTTCTTCATCCTGGTCCAAATAGTACACTATATAGGGCAGTGTTTCTTCATCCTGGTCCTGGTCCAAATAGTACACTATATAGGGCAGTGTTTCTCCATCCTGGTCAAAATAGTGCACTATATAGGGCAGTGTTTCTTCATCCTGGTCAAAATAGTACACTATATAGGGCAGTGTTTCTTCATCCTGGTCAAAATAGTACACTATATAGGGCAGTGTTTCTTCATCCTGGTCCAAATAGTACACTATATAGGGCAGTGTTTCTTCATCCTGGTCCTGGTCAAAATAGTACACTATATAGGGCAGTGTTTCTTCATCCTGGTCCAAATAGTACACTATATAGGGCAGTGTTTCTACATCCTGGTCAAAATAGTACACTATATAGGGCAGTGTTTCTTCATCCTGGTCAAAATAGTACACTATATAGGGCAGTGTTTCTTCATCCTGGTCAAAATAGTACACTATATAGGGCAGTGTTTCTTCATCCTGGTCAAAATAGTACACTATATAGGGCAGTGTTTCTTCATCCTGGTCAAAATAGTGCACTATATAGGGCAGTGTTTCTTCATCCTGGTCAAAATAGTACACTATATAGGGCAGTGTTTCTTCATCCTGGTCAAAATAGTACACTATATAGGGCAGTGTTTCTTCATCCTGGTCAAAATAGTACACTATATAGGGCAGTGTTTCTTCATCCTGGTCAAAATAGTACACTATATAGGGCAGTGTTTCTTCATCCTGGTCAAAATAGTGCACTATATAGGGCAGTGTTTCTTCATCCTGGTCAAAATAGTACACTATATAGGGCAGTGTTTCTACATCCTGGTCAAAATAGTACACTATATAGGGCAGTGTTTCTTCATCCTGGTCAAAATAGTACACTATATAGGGCAGTGTTTCTTCATCCTGGTCAAAATAGTACACTATATAGGGCAGTGTTTCTTCATCCTGGTCAAAATAGTACACTATATAGGGCAGTGTTTCTTCATCCTGGTCAAAATAATACACTATATAGGGCAGTGTTTCTTCATCCTGGTCAAAATAGTACACTATATAGGGCAGTGTTTCTTCATCCTGGTCAAAATAGTGCACTATATAGGGCAGTGTTTCTACATCCTGGTCCAAATAGTACACTATATAGGGCAGTGTTTCTTCATCCTGGTCCAAATAGTACACTATATAGGGCAGTGTTTCTACATCCTGGTCCAAATAGTGCACTATATAGGGCAGTGTTTCTTCATCCTGGTCAAAATAGTACACTATATAGGGCAGTGTTTCTACATCCTGGTCAAAATAGTGCACTATATAGGGCAGTGATTCTACATCTCATCCTGGTCAAAATAGTACACTACATAGGGCAGTGTTTCTACATCCTGGTCAAAATAGTGCACTATATAGGGCAGTGTTTCTACATCCTGGTCAAAATAGTACACTATATAGGGCAGTGTTTCTTCATCCTGGTCAAAATAGTACACTATATAGGGCAGTGTTTATTCATCCTGGTCAAAATAGTACACTATATAGGGCAGTGTTTCTTCATCCTGGTCAAAATAGTACACTATATAGGGCAGTGATTCTACATCTCATCCTGGTCAAAATAGTACACTACATAGGGCAGTGTTTCTTCATCCTGGTCAAAATAGTGCACTATATAGGGCAGTGTTTTTACATCCTGGTCAAAATAGTGCACTATATAGGGCAGTGTTTCTTCATCCTGGTCCAAATAGTACACTATATAGTGTTTCTTCATCTATATTATAGTTTTTGCCCTAGCACTACACACCTGATTCCACTAATGAAAGGTTTGATGATGAGTTGATTCATGGAATCGGGTGCGTGGTGCTTAGCATTAAGAAACACTGATATAGGGAATAGGGTGTTATTTAAGACTTGTCCTGTGTGTGTGTGTGTGTGTCAGGGAGATGGTGGGAAGCTGGTTCGTGGAGACGGTAACCTCTCCCCAGACCTCCAGAGGGCCCAGCAGGTCTCCGTCCGACCCCAGCTCTAGCATGCTCCTCCTGGGCCGCGGCCGGGACACCTTCCCCCTGTCCAGCCCCTCCCTCCGGATCTCCACCTCCGCCTCCATCCCCTCCTTGTCCCAACCCCCCTCTCACCAGACCTCCACCCTCTCCACCCCCCGGTGGAGTGACCCCCTCACCCTCGAGAGGGCGGGCAGTTGCTCCCCCCGTACTCCTCGCTCCCTCCACTCCCCCGTTTCTTCTCGCTCCCTCCGCTGTCCCCACTCCCCCCGCTCTTCACCCCGCTCTTCACCCCGCTCTCCGAGGAGGACTAGATCCTGTGGGCGAGGTGAGCCCTGTGGGCGAGGTGAGGGCTGTGACTGGATGATGAAGCTACTGGCTGGAGGCTCTGGGAGGATAGGCTCTGTGGCGGAGCTCTGCCAGGGGGCCCTGCTACATGCTTTAGAGGTGGTGGGGGCAGAACGCTGCTCTCTGTCTCTGCTCAGACAGGTACTACTGCTGTTAGCTAGTTACTGTTGTCTGGTTGATAGATAGATAGATAGATAGATAGATAGATAGATAGATAGATAGATAGATAGATAGATAGAGAGATAGAGAGATAGAGAGATAGATAGATTGATTGATTGATTGATTGGCTGGTTGATTGGTTGATTGAATGATTGGCTGGTTGATTGGCTTGATTGGTTGGTTGATTCATTGATTGGCTGGTTGATTGGTTGATTGGGTGATTGGCTGGTTGATTGGCTTGATTGGTTGGTTGATTCATTGATTGGTTGGTTGATTGACATATTGATTGATTGACATTGATTGATTGGTAGGATTCTTTCTGTTGTCCCACCAGGACCAGGACGGATGTAGGGGATTGGTCCAGGTGGTTGCCCTGACGGGGGGGCCGGGCTGCGTGAAGGAGGAGTCTTCCAGCAACCACGCCCACCTGGAGCTGGTGAAGGGCATCCTTGGATATGTAGTTGCCACGGGGATGCCCATGAACATGACAGGAGATGTCTATGAGGTAAACAAAAACGTCTACTTCTCTCTCAATTCAATTAAATGGGCTTTATTGGCATGGGAAACGTATGTTAACGTTGCCAAAGCAAGTGAAATAGATAATAAACAAAAGTGAAATAAACAATAAAAAATTGACAGTAAACATTACACTCACAAAAGTTCCAAAGGAATAAAGATATTTCAAATGTCATATTATGTCTATATACAGTGTACAAAAGGTAAGATAAATCAACATAAATATGGGTTGTATTTACAATGGTGTTTGTTCTTCACTGGTTGTCCTTTTCTTGTGGCAACAGGTCACAAATCTTGCTGCTGTGATGGCACACTGTGGTTTTTCACCCAGTAGATAAGGGAGTTTAACCAAATTGCATTTGTTTTCAAATTCTTTGTGGGTCTGTGTAATCTGAGGGAAATATGTGTCTCTAATATGGTCATACATTTGGCAGGAGGTTAGGAAGTGCAGCTCAGTTTCCACCTCATTTTGTGGGCAGTGTGCACATAGCCTGTCTTCTCTTGAGAGCCAGGTCTGCCTACAGCGGCCTCTCTCAATAGCAAGGCTATGCTCACTGAGTCTGTACATAGTCAAAGCTTTCCTTCATTTTGGGTCAGTCACTGTGGTCAGCTATTCTGCCACTTTGTACTCTCTGTTTAGGGCCAAATAGCATTCTAGTTTGCTCAGTTGTTTTGTTAATTCTTTCCAATGTATCAAGTAATTATCTTTTTGTTTTCTCATGATTTGGTTGGGTCTAATTGTGTTGCTGTCCTGGGGCTCTGTGGGGTCTGTTTGTGTTTGTGAACAGGACCAGCTTGCTTAGGGGACTCTTCTCCAGGTTCATCTCTCTATAGGTGATGGCTTTGTTATGGAAGGTTTGGGAATGGCTTCCTTTTAGGTGGTTGTAGAATTTAACAGCCCTTTTCTGGATTTAGATAATTAGCGGGTATCGTCCTAATTCTGCTCTGCATGCATTATTTGGTGTTTTATGTTGTACACAGAGGATCTTTTTTGCAGAATTCTGCATCCAGAGTCTAAATTTGGTGTTTGTCCCATTTTGTGAATTCGTGGTTGGTGTGCGGACCCCAGACCTCACAACCATAAAGGGCAATGGGTTCTATAACTGATTCAAGTATTTTTATCCAGATCCTAATTGGTATGATGAATTTTATGTTCCTTTTGATGGCATAGAAGGCCCTTCTTGCCTTGTCTCTCAGATCGTTCACAGCTTTGTGGAAGTTACCTGTGGCGCTGATGTTTAGGCCGAGGTATGTATCGTTTGTTGTGTGCTCTAGGGCAACGGTGTCTAGATGGAATTTGTATTTGTCGTACTGAACAACTGCAACTGAACATTTCTTGGAACACCATTATTTTTGTCTTAATGAGATTTACTGTCAGGGCCCAGGTCTGACAGAATCTGTGCAGAAGATCTAGGTGCTGCTGTAGGCCCTCCTTGGTTGGGGACAGAAGCACCAGATCATCAGCAAACAGTAGACATTTGACTTCAGATTCTAGTAGGGTGAGGCCGGGTACTGCAGACTGTTCTAGTGCCCTCGCCAATTCGTTGATATATATGTTGAAGAGGGTGGGGCTCAAGCTGCCTCCCTTTCTCACCCCACAGCCCTGTGGAAAGAAATGTGTGTGTGTTTTTTGCCAATTTTAACCGCACACTTGTTGTTTGTGTACATGGATTTTATAATGTCGTATGTTTTTCCCCCAACACCACTTTCCATCAATTTGTATAGCAGACCCTCATGCCAAATTGAGTCAAAAGCTTTTTTGAAATCAACAAAGCATGAGAAGACTTTACCTTTGTTTTGGTTTGTTTGTTTGTCAATTAGGGTGTGCAGGGTGGATACGTGGTCTGTCGTACGGTAATTTGGTAAAAAGCCAATTTGACATTTGCTCAGTACATTGTTTTCACTGAGGAAATGTACGAGTCTGCTGTTAATGATAATGCAGAGGATTTTACCAAGGTTGCTGTTGACGAAATATCCCACAGTAGTTATTGGGGTCAAATTTGTCTCCAGTTTTGTGGATTGGGGTGATCAGTCCTTGGTTCCAAATATTGGGGAAGATGCTAGAGCTGAGGATGATGTTAAAGATTTTAAGTATAGCCAATTGGAATTTGTGGTCTGTATATTTTATCATTTAATTGAGGATACCATCAACACCACAGGTCTTTTTGGGTTGGAGGGTTTGTATTTTGTCCTGTAGTTCATTCAATGTAATTGGAGAATCCAGTGGGTTCTGGTAGTCTTTAATAGTTGATTCTTAGATTTGTATTTGATCATGTATATGTTTTTGCTGTTTGTTCTTTGTTATAGGGCCAAAAAAAAGATTGGAGAAGTGGTTTACCCATACATCTCCGTTTTGGATAGATAACTCTTCATGTTGTTGTTTGTTTAGTGTTTTCCAATTTTCCCAGAAGTGGTTAGAGTCTATGGATTCTTCAATTACATTGAGCTGATTTCTGACATGCTGTTCCTTCTTTTTCCGTAGTGTATTTCTGTATTGTTTTAGTGATTCACCATAGTGAAGGCGTAGGCTCAGGTTTTCTGGGTCTCTATGATTTTGGTTGGATAGGTTTCTCTATTTCTTTCTTAGGTTTTTGCATTCTTCATCAACCGTTTGTCATTGTTGTTAATTTGCTTATGTTGTCTGCTTGACATTTTTAGATTTGATAGGGAAGCTGAGAGGTGAAATATACTGTTTAGGTTTTCTACTGCCAAGTTTACACCTTCACTATTACAGTGAAACATTTTGTCCAGGAAGTTGTCTAAAAGGGATTGAATTTGTTGTTGCCTAATAGTTTTTTGGTAGGTTTCTACACTACTTTCCTTCCATCTATAGCATTTCTTAATATTATGCAGTTCCTTTGGCTTTGATGCCTCATGATTGAGTACTGCTCTGTTCAAGTAGACAGATTTTTGCTGTGATCTGATAGGGGTGTCAGTGGGCTGACTGTGAACGCTCTGAGAGACTCTGGGTTGAGGTCAGTGATAAAGTAATCTACAGTACTACTGCCAAGAGATGAGCTATAGGTGTACCTACCGTAGGAGTCTCCTCGAAGCCTACCATTGACTATGTACAGACTCGGCGTGCGACCGAGCTGCAGGACTTGTGACCCCTTTTTGTTAGTTGTTGTGTCTAGGGGGGCATATTTGGGCGGGAATGCTGTCACCTCCATGTAGGTGTTTGTGCCCCTGTGTGCTAAGAGTGTCAGGTTCTTGTCCAGTTCTGGCATTTAGGTCGCCACAGACTAGTACTTGTCCCTGGGCCTCTCTCTCTCTCTCTCTCTCTCTCTCTCTCTCTCTCTCTCTCTCTCTCTCT
>CM062494.1:141241275-141293775 GCA_031479575.1 Coregonus ussuriensis | reverse complement strand
AGCAGCCTTCATTAGGCTACATGACAGACAGACAGCAGACAGCAGCCTTCATTAGGCTACATGACAGACAGACAGACAGACAGACAGACAGACAGACAGACAGACAGACAGACAGACAGACAGCAGCCTTCATTAGGCTACATGACAGACAGACAGACAGACAGCAGCCTCCATTAGGCTACATGACAGACAGACAGACAGACAGACAGACAGACAGACAGCAGCCTTCATTAGGCTACATGACAGACAGACAGCAGCCTTCATTAGGCTACATCACAGACAGACAGACAGACAGCAGCCTTCATTAGGCTACATGACAGACAGACAGACAGACAGACAGACAGCAGCCTTCATTAGGCTGCATGACAGACAGACAGACAGACAGACAGACAGCAGCCTTCATTAGGCTACATGACAGACAGACAGCAGCCTTCATTAGGCTACATGACAGACAGACAGCAGCCTTCATTAGGCTACATCACAGACAGACAGACAGACAGACAGCAGCCTCCATTAGGCTACATGACAGACAGACAGACAGACAGACAGACAGACAGACAGACAGCAGCCTTCATTAGGCTACATGACAGACAGACAGACAGACAGCAGCCTCCATTAGGCTACATGACAGACAGACAGACAGACAGACAGACAGACAGACAGACAGACAGACAGACAGACAGACAGCAGCCTTCATTAGGCTACATGACAGACAGACAGACAGACAGCAGCCTCCATTAGGCTACATGACAGACAGACAGACAGACAGACAGACAGACAGACAGACAGACAGACAGACAGACAGCAGCCTTCATTAGGCTACATCACAGACAGACAGACAGACAGCAGCCTTCATTAGGCTACATGACAGACAGACAGACAGACAGACAGACAGACAGCAGCCTTCATTAGGCTGCATGACAGACAGACAGACAGACAGACAGACAGACAGCAGCCTTCATTATGCTACATGACAGACAGACAGACAGCAGCCTTCATTAGGCTACATGACAGACAGACAGACAGACAGACAGACAGACAGACAGACAGCAGCCTCCATTAGGCTACATGACAGACAGACAGACAGCAGCCTCCATTAGGCTACATGACAGACAGACAGACAGACAGACAGACAGTAGCCTTCATTAGGCTACATGACAGACAGACAGACAGACAGACAGACAGACAGCAGCCTCCATTAGGCTACATGACAGACAGACAGACAGCAGCCTTCATTAGGCTACATGACAGACAGACAGACAGACAGACAGACAGACAGCAGCCTTCATTAGGCTACATGACAGACAGACAGACAGCAGCCTTCATTAGGCTACATGACAGACAGACAGACAGACAGCAGCCTCCATTAGGCTACATGACAGACAGACAGACAGACAGCAGCCTTCATTAGGCTACATGACAGACAGACAGACAGACAGACAGACAGACAGACAGACAGACAGACAGACAGCAGCCTTCATTAGGCTACATGACAGACAGACAGACAGACAGCAGCCTTCATTAGGCTACATGACAGACAGACAGACAGACAGCAGCCTTCATTAGGCTACATGACAGACAGACAGACAGACAGACAGCAGCCTTCATTAGGCTACATGACAGACAGACAGACAGACAGACAGACAGACAGACAGTAGCCTTCATTAGGCTACATGACAGACAGACAGACAGACAGACAGACAGACAGACAGACAGACAGAAGACAGACAGACAGACAGCAGCCTTCATTAGGCTACATGACAGACAGACAGAACAGACAGACAGACAGACAGACAGACAGACAGCAGCCTTCATTAGGCTACATGACAGACAGACAGACAGACAGACAGACAGTAGCCTCCATTAGGCTACATGACAGACAGACAGACAGACAGACAGACAGACAGACAGTAGCCTTCATTAGGCTACATGACAGACAGACAGACAGACAGACAGACAGCAGCCTCCATTAGGCTACATGACAGACAGACAGACAGACAGCAGCCTCCATTAGGCTACATGACAGACAGACAGACAGACAGACAGACAGACAGACAGACAGACAGACAGACAGACAGCAGCCTTCATTAGGCTACATGACAGACAGACAGACAGCAGCCTTCATTAGGCTACATGACAGACAGACAGACAGACAGCAGCCTCCATTAGGCTACATGACAGACAGACAGACAGACAGCAGCCTTCATTAGGCTACATGACAGACAGACAGACAGACAGCAGCCTTCATTAGGCTACATGACAGACAGACAGACAGACAGACAGACAGACAGACAGACAGACAGACAGACAGCAGCCTTCATTAGGCTACATGACAGACAGACAGACAGACAGACAGACAGACAGACAGCAGCCTTCATTAGGCTACATGACAGACAGACAGACAGACAGCAGCCTCCATTAGGCTACATGACAGACAGACAGACAGACAGACAGACAGACAGACAGAGAGACAGACAGACAGACAGCAGCCTTCATTAGGCTACATGACAGACAGACAGACAGACAGCAGCCTTCATTAGGCTACATGACAGACAGACAGACAGACAGCAGCCTTCATTAGGCTACATGACAGACAGACAGACAGACAGCAGCCTTCATTAGGCTACATGACAGACAGACAGCAGCCTTCATTAGGCTACATGACAGACAGACAGCAGCCTTCATTAGGCTACATGACAGACAGACAAACAGACAGACAGACAGACAGACAGACAGACAGACAGACAGACAGCAGCCTTCATTAGGCTACATGACAGACAGACAGCAGACAGCAGCCTTCATTAGGCTACATGACAGACAGACAGACAGACAGACAGACAGACAGACAGACAGACAGCAGCCTTCATTAGGCTACATGACAGACAGACAGACAGACAGCAGCCTCCATTAGGCTACATGACAGACAGACAGACAGACAGACAGACAGACAGACAGCAGCCTTCATTAGGCTACATGACAGACAGACAGCAGCCTTCATTAGGCTACATCACAGACAGACAGACAGACAGCAGCCTTCATTAGGCTACATGACAGACAGGACAGACAGACAGACAGACAGCAGCCTTCATTAGGCTGCATGACAGACAGGACAGACAGACAGACAGACAGACAGACAGCAGCCTTCATTAGGCTACATGACAGACAGACAGCAGCCTTCATTAGGCTACATGACAGACAGACAGTGGCCTTCATTAGGCTACATCACAGACAGACAGGACAGACAGACAGCAGCCTCCATTAGGCTACATGACAGACAGACAGGACAGACAGACAGACCAGACAGACAGACAGACAGACAGCAGCCTTCATTAGGCTACATGACAGACAGACAGACCAGACAGCAGCCTCCATTAGGCTACATGACAGACAGACAGACAGACAGACAGACAGACAGACAGACAGACAGACAGACAGACAGCAGCCTTCATTAGGCTACATGACAGACAGACAGACAGACAGACAGCAGCCTCCATTAGGCTACATGACAGACAGACAGACAGACAGACAGACAGACAGACAGACGGACAGACAGACAGACAGACAGCAGCCTTCATTAGGCTACATCACAGACAGACAGACTCAGACAGCAGCCTTCATTAGGCTACATGACAGACAGACAGACAGACAGACAGACAGCAGCCTTCATTAGGCTGCATGACAGACAGACAGACAGACAGACAGACAGACAGACAGACAGACAGACAGCAGCCTTCATTATGCTACATGACAGACAGACAGACAGCAGCCTTCATTAGGCTACATGACAGACAGACAGACAGACAGACAGCAGCCTCCATTAGGCTACATGACAGACAGACAGACAGCAGCCTCCATTAGGCTACATGACAGACAGACAGACAGACAGACAGACAGTAGCCTTCATTAGGCTACATGACAGACAGACAGACAGACAGACAGACAGCAGCCTCCATTAGGCTACATGACAGACAGACAGACAGACAGACAGACAGACAGACAGACAGTAGCCTTCATTAGGCTACATGACAGACAGACAGACAGACAGACAGACAGACAGACAGCAGCCTCCATTAGGCTACATGACAGACAGACAGACAGCAGCCTTCATTAGGCTACATGACAGACAGACAGACAGACAGACAGACAGCAGCCTTCATTAGGCTACATGACAGACACAGACAGACAGCAGCCTTCATTAGGCTACATGACAGACAGACAGACAGACAGCAGCCTCCATTAGGCTACATGACAGACAGACAGACAGACAGCAGCCTTCATTAGGCTACATGACAGACAGACAGACAGACAGACAGACAGACAGACAGACAGACAGACAGACAGACAGCAGCCTTCATTAGGCTACATGACAGACAGACAGACAGACAGCAGCCTTCATTAGGCTACATGACAGACAGACAGACAGACAGCAGCCTTCATTAGGCTACATCGACAGACAGACAGACAGAAGACCAGCAGCCTTCATTAGGCTACATGACAGACAGGACAGACAGACAGACAGACAGACAGACGACCAGTAGCCTTCATTAGGTACCCTGACAGACAGACAGACAAGACAGACAGACAGCAGACAGACAGCCAGACAGAAGACAGCAGCCTTATTAGGCTACATGACCAGACAGACAGACAGACAGACAGGACAGGACAGACAGAGGCGACAGCAGCTTCATTAGGCTACATGACAGACAGACAGACAGACAGACTCTAGACAGTAGCCTCATTAGGCTACATGACAGTACAGACAGACAGACAGACAGACGACAGGACAGCACAGTAGCCTTCATTTAGGCTACATGACAGACAGACAAGACAGACAGACAGGACAGCAGCTCCATAGGTACATGAACGAAGACAGACAGACAGCCAGCCTCCATTAGGCTACATGACAGACAGACCAGACAGACAGACAGACAGACAGACAGACAGACAGACAGACAGACAGACAGCAGCCTTCATTAGGCTACATGACAGACAGACAGACAGCAGCCTCCATTAGGCTACATGACAGACAGACAGACAGACAGCAGCCTTCATTAGGCTACATGACAGACAGACAGACAGACAGCAGCCTTCATTAGGCTACATGACAGACAGACAGACAGACAGACAGACAGACAGAACAGACAGACAGACAGCAGCCTTCATTAGGCTACATGACAGACAGACAGACAGACAGACAGACAGACAGCAGCCTTCATTAGGCTACATGACAGACAGACAGACAGACAGCAGCCTCCATTAGGCTACATGACAGACAGACAGACAGACAGACAGACAGCAGCCTCCATTAGGCTACATGACAGACAGACAGCAGCCTCCATTAGGCTATATGACAGACAGACAGCAGCCTCCATTAGGCTACATGACAGACAGACAGCAGCCTTCATTAGGCTACATGACAGACAGACAGACAGACAGCAGCCTCCATTAGGCTACATGACAGACAGACAGACAGCAGCCTTCATTAGGCTACATGACAGACAGACAGACAGACAGACAGACAGACAGACAGCAGCCTTCATTAGGCTACATGACAGACAGACAGACAGCAGCCTCCATTAGGCTACATGACAGACAGACAGACAGCAGCCTTCATTAGGCTACATGACAGACAGACAGACAGCAGCCTCCATTAGGCTACATGACAGACAGACAGACAGCAGCCTTCATTAGGCTACATGACAGACAGGACAGACAGACAGACAGACAGACAGACAGACAGACAGCAGCCTTCATTAGGCTACATGACAGACAGACAGCAGCCTTCATTAGGCTACATGACAGACAGACAGCAGCCTTCATTAGGCTACATGACAGACCAGACAGACAGACAGCAGCCTCCATTAGGCTACATGACAGACAGACAGACAGACAGCAGCCTCCATTAGGCTACATGACAGACAGACAGACAGACAGCAGCCTCCATTAGGCTACATGACAGACAGACAGACAGACAGCAGCCTTCATTAGGCTACATGACAGACAGACAGCAGCCTTCATTAGGCTACATGACAGACAGACAGACAGACAGCAGCCTTCATTAGGCTACATGACAGACAGACAGACAGACAGACAGGACAGACATACCGCAGCCTTCATTAGGCTACATGACAGACAGACAGACAGACAGACAGACAGACAGACAGACAGACAGACAGACAGCAGCCTTCATTAGGCTACATGACAGACAGGACAGACAGACAGCAGCCTTCATTAGGCATACAAGACAGACAGACAGCAGCCTTCATTAGGCTACATGACAGACAGACAGACAGACAGCAGCCTTCATTAGGCCTACATGACAGACAGACAGACAGACAGCAGCCTTCATTAGGCTACATGACAGGACAGACAGACAGACAGCAGCCTCCATTAGGCTACATGACAGACAGAAGACAGACCGTAGCCTTCATTAGGATACATGACAGACAGACAGACAGACAGCAGCCTTCCATTAGGCTACATGACAGACAGACAGCCAGACAGACAGACAGACAGACAGACAGACAGACAGCAGCCTTCATTAGGCTACATGACAGGGACAGACAGACAGACAGCAGCCTTCATTAGCCTACATGACAGACAGACAGACAGAAGACAGACAGACACGACATGACAGACAGACAGCAGCCTTCATTAGGCTGCATGACAGATAGACAGACAGACAGACAGACAGACAGACAGTAGCCTTCATTATGCTACATGACAGACAGACAGACAGACAGACAGCCTTCATTAGGCTACATGACAGACAGCAGCCTTCATTAGGCTACATGACAGACAGACAGCAGCCTTCCATTAGGCTACATGACAGACAGACAGACAGACAGACAGCCTTCATTAGGCTACATGACAGACAGCAGCCTTCATTAGGCTACATGACAGACAGCAGCCTTCATTAGGCTACATGACAGACAGCAGCCTCCATTAGGCTACATGACAGACAGACAGTAGCCTTCATTATGCTACATGACAGACAGACAGACAGACAGACAGTCTTCATTAGGCTACATGACAGACAGCAGCCTTCATTAGGCTACATGACAGACAGCAGCCTCCATTAGGCTACATGACAGACATACAGCAGCCTCCATTAGGCTACATGACAGACAGACAGACAGCAGCCTTCATTAGGCTACATGACAGACAGACAGCAGCCTTCATTAGGCTACATGACAGACAGACAGCAGCCTCCATTAGGCTACATGAAGACAGCAGCCTTCATTAGGCTACATGACGACAAGACAGCAGCCTTCATTAGGCTACATGACAGACAGACAGCAGCCTTCATTTTTTTTTTTTTAGGCTACATGATAGACAGACAGCAGCCTTCATTAGGCTACATGACAGACAGCAGCCTTCATTAGGCTACATGACAGACAGACTGACAGCAGCCTTCAGTAGGCTACATGACAGACAGAAAGCAGCCTTCATTAGGCTACATGACAGACAGACAGCAGCCTTCATTAGGCTACATGACAGACAGACAGCAGCCTTCATTAGGCTACATGACAGACAGCAGCCTTCATTAGGCTACATGACAGACAGACTGACAGCAGCCTTCAGTAGGCTACATGACAGACAGACTGACAGACAGACAGAGGGGAACCCCAACCTCCCTCCTCTCTCCTTCCTCCCTCGTTTCAACCTGATGAACCAGAGATCAGTGTAACTCCCTTATCAGAAGTAATCTCTGGCTGGCGGCGGTGTGTGTCTCCTCTCTGGGGTTTACCTCGGGTAGAGCTGGGAAGTAAGGCCTCATCCTGTCTGTTGGCAAGAATACGGGGAGGGGGGAGAAAGGTGGAGGGAGGAGGGAGGGGGGAGGGAGGGGGAGGAGGGAGGTGGGAGGGTGGGGAGGAGTGAGAAGGGAGGAGGAGGGGGAAGGTGGGAGGAAGGGAGGATGGGGAGGAGCGTGGAGGAGGGTGAAGGTGGGAGGAGGGGAGGGGAGGAGCAGAGGGTGGAGGGAGTGGAGGGGAGGAGGGGGAGGACTGTGGAGGAGGGCGAAGGTGTAGGTAGGCGTGAGGAGGGGTGAGGAGGGGGGGAAGGTGGGTGAAAGTGGAGGTAGGGTAGGAAAGGAGGGTGGGGTGGAGCGGGAAAGGAGGGAGGAAGGGTGAGGAGGGTGGAGGAGGTTTGAAGGGGTGGGAGGTAGGGTGAGGAGGGGGGAGGAGGGGGGAAGGTGGGAGGTAGGGTGAGGAGGGGGGAGGAGGGGGGAGGTGGGAGGTAGGGTGAGGAGGGGGGAAGGTGGGAGGTAGGGTGAGGAGGGGGGAGGAGGGGGAAGGTGGGAGGTAGGGTGAGGAGGGGGGGAAGGTGGGAGGTAGGGTGAGGAGGGGGGAGGAGGGGGGAAGGTGGGAGGTAGGGTGAGGAGGGGGGGAAGGTGGGAGGTAGGGTGAGGAGGGGGGAGGAGGGGGGAAGGTGGGTGTATGTTACCGAGTAGACGATCTACTAAATAAATGTAAAATAAATAAAAAATGAAATAGTTTGTTCTGCCTCTCCTCCAGGACCCCAGGTTCAACACAGACGAGGACCAGACGGCAGGTTTCAAACTCAAGAGTGTCCTGAGTGTCCCTATGAAGAACAGCAGACAGGAGGTGGGGCAGAACATCATGGTTCCTCCCAAATGGCACCCTACACCCCTCACACCATTCTGGACTAAAGTAGTGCACTGAATAACTGGATAGCACATTGGGTGCCATTTGGGACGTAAGCCATGTCATCAGGGTTCAGGCTAATTCCAAGCCATGTCATCAGGGTTCAGGCTAATTCCAAGCCATGTCATCAGGGTTCAGGCTAATTCCAAGCCATGTCATCAGGGTTCAGGCTAATTCCAAGCCATGTCATCAGGGTTCAGGCTAATTCCAAGCCATGTCATCAGGGTTCAGGCTAATTCCAAGCCATGTCATCAGGGTTCAGGCTAATTCCAAGCCATGTCATCAGGGTTCAGGCTAATTCCAAGCCATGTCATCAGGGTTCAGGCTAATTCTAATATCAATTCATTCAATTCTGGAAGTAAACTGACATTCATATATCCATATCCTGTTGTCCATATCCTGTTCAAATTACCTAATTATTTATGTCTATCCCCCCCCCCACCTTGCTCTCTCTCTCTCTCTCTCTCTCTCTCTCTCTCTCTCTCTCTCTCTCTCTCTCTCTCTCTCTCTCTCTCTCTCCCCCCCCTCCCTCTCTCTCTCTCTCTCTCTCTCTCTCTCTCTCTCTCTCTCTCTCTCTCTCTCTCTCTCTCCCTCTCTCTCTCTCTCTCTCTCTCTCTCTCTCTCTCTCTCTCCTCTGTCTCTCTCCCTCTCTCTCTCTCTCTCCCCCCCCCCCTCTCTCTCTCTCCTCCCCTCCCTCTCTCTTCTCCTCTAGGTTCTAGGTGCAGCTCTGGTACTGAACAAGAGGATCAGTGCTGATGACCAGGGTTCTCTGTTCACAGACCAGGATGAGAAGGTGTGTGTGTGTGTGTGTGTGGAGAGGTGAGTTATGAGTGGACATTTGAGTGAGTGACTGTTGTCTGTTATTGGCTGTTGAACAATAGTATGAACTGTAGTATAATTGGGTGAACCTCTAGTATGATTGGCTCGTCGTAGCGAGTGATCCAGTGATTGGCTGTTGATGAGTGACTCCGACCTGTGATTGGCTGTTGATGAGTGACTGCATGTGATTGGATGTTAATGTGTGCATCCGTACTGTGATTGGCTGTTGATGAGTGCCTCTGCTCTGTGATAGGTCCTGGCCTGTCACATGGGTCTGCTCGGGCTGGTCCTGGACAATGTTCAGCTCTTTGAGAGATCCAGACAGGAAGCCAACCGCTGCCAGGTACCTGTCAATCAATCATTCAATCAATCATCACTCCACCACCGTGTTATATCTATTCACTGGTCTGTGTGTCTGTCTTTGTTTATGTGTGTGTGTGTGTCTGTGTGTGTGTGTGTTTGTCAGGTGTTGCTGACCCTGGCCAGGCTGCTGTCAGAGGAACAGAAGTCGATGGAGAATCTCCTGGGCAAAATGGCCGCCACCATCCTGCCCTTCGCACGTGCTCAGTACTGTACCATTTTCATCGCCAGGGACAGACCCAAGGTACACAGCACCATGATGTCATATCCTGTTCCTTATTGAAAGACAGTCTCCCTATTGCAGTGACAGTTTGAGAGAAATGCCCCTGACCCCTAGCCCTATGCCCCTAACCCCTAGCCCTATGCCCCTAACCCCTAGCCCTATGCCCCTAACCCCTAGCCCTATGCCCCTAGCCCCTAACCCTATGCCCCTAACCCCTAGCCCTATGCCCCTAACCCCTAGCCCTATGCCCCTAACCCCTAACCCCTAACCCCTATGCCCCTAACCCCTAACCCCTAACCCCTAACCCCTATGCCCCTAACCCCTAACCCCTATGCCCCTAACCCCTAACCCCTAACCCCTATGCCCCTAACCCCTATGCCCCTAACCCCTATGCCCCTAACCCCTATGCCCCTATGCCCTTAGCCCCTAACCCCTATGCCCCTAGCCCCTATGCCCCTAACCCTATGCCCCTAGCCCCTAACCCTATGCCCCTAGCCCCTAACCCCCTAACCCCTAGCCCCTAACCCCTATGCCCCTAGCCCCTATGCCCCTAACCCTATGCCCCTAGCCCCTAACCCTATGCCCCTAGCCCCTAACCCTATGCCCCTAACCCCTATGCCCCTAACCCCTAACCCTATGCCCCTAACCCCTATGCCCCTAACCCCTAACCCTATGCCCCTAACCCCTAACCCTATGCCCCTAGCCCCTAACCCCTAACCCTATGACCCTAGCCCCTAACCCTATGCCCCTAACCCTATGCCCCTAGCCCCTAACCCTATGCCCCTAACCCCTATGCCCCTAGCCCCTAACCCCTAACCCCTATGCCCCTAACCCCTAACCCCTAACCCTATGCCCCTAGCCCCTAACCCCTAACCCCTATGCCCCTAGCCCGTAACCCCTAACCCTATGCCCCTAGCCCCTAACCCTATGCCCCTAACCCCTAGCCCTATGCCCCTAACCCCTAACCCCTATGCCCCTAACCCCTAACCTCTATGCCCCTAACCCCTATGCCCCTAACCCCTATGCCCCTAACCCCTATGCCCCTAGCCCCTAACCCCCTAACCCCTATGCCCCTAACCCCTATGCCCCTAGCCCCAAACCCCCTAACCCCTATGCCCCTAACCCCTAACCCTATGCCCCTAGCCCCTAACCCCTAGCTTTATGCCCCTAGCCCCTAACCCCTAACTCTCTGCCCCTAGACCCTAACCCCTAGCCCTATGCCCCTAGACCCTAACCCCTAGCTTTATGCCCCTAACCCCTAACCCCTAACCCTATGGCCCTAACCCCTAGCTTTATGCCCTAACCCCTAGCTTTATGCCCCTAACCCCTAACCCTATGCCCCTAACCCCTAGCCCTATGCCCCTAACCCCTAACCCTATGGCCCTAACACCTAACCCCTAACCCTATGGCCCTAACCCCTAACCCCTAACCCTATGGCCCTAACCCCTAACCCTATGCCCCTAACCCCTAACCCTATGCCCCTAACCCCTAACTTTATGCCCCTAACCCCTAGCCCTATGCCCCTAACCCCTAGCGCTATGCCCCTAACCCCTAATCCTATGCTCCTAACCCCTAGCCCTATGCCCCTAACCCTAGCCCTATGCCCCTAGCCCCTAACCCCTAGCCCTATGCCCCTAACCCCTAACCCTATGCCCCTAACCCCTAGCCCTATGCCCCTAACCCCTAGCCCTATGCCCCTAACCCCTAGCACCTAACCCCTAACCCTATGCCCCTAACCCCTAGCCCTATGCCCCTAACCCCTAGCCCTATGCCCCTAACCCCTAGCCCTATGCCCCTAACCCCTAGCCCTATGCCCCTAACCCCTAACCCTATGCCCCTAACCCCTAGCCCTATGCCCCTAACCCCTAGCCCTATGCCCCTAACCCCTAACCCTTTGCCCCTAGCTCCTAGCACCTAACCCCTAGCCCTTACCCCCCTAACCCCTATGCCCCTAGCCCCTAACCCCTAGCTTTATGCCCCTAGCCCAATGCCCCTAACCCCTAGCTTTATGCCCCTAGCCCAATGCCCCTAACCCCTAGCCCAATGCCCCTAACCCTAGCCCCTAACCCCTAGCCCTATGCCCCTAGCCCCTAACCCCTAGCCCCTAACCCCTAGCCCTATGCCCCTAATCCTAGCCCTATGCCCCTAACCCCTAGCCCTATGCCCCTAACCCCTAACCCTATGCCCCTAACCCCTAGCCCTATGCCCCTAACCCCTAACCCTATGCCCCTAACCCCTAGCCCTATGCTCCTAGCCCCTAACCCTATGCCCCTAGCCCCTAACCCTATGCCCCTAACCCCTAACCCTATGCCCCTAACCCCTAACCCTATGCCCCTAACCCCTATGCCCCTAACCCTATGCCCCTAACCCCTATGCCCCTAACCCCTAACCCTATGCCCCTAACCCCTATGCCCCTAACCCTATGCCCCTAACCCTATGCCCCTAACCCCTATGCCCCTAGCCCCTAACCCCTAACCCCTATGCCCCTAACCCCTAACCCTATGCCCCTAGCCCCTAACCCCTAACCCCTATGCCCCTAGCCCCTAACCCCTAACCCTATGCCCCTAGCCCCTAACCCCTAACCCTATGCCCCTAGCCCCTAACCCTATGCCCCTAACCCCTAGCCCTATGCCCCTAACCCCTAACCCCTAACCCCTATGCCCCTAATCCCTATGCCCCTAACCCCTATGCCCCTAACCCCTAACCCCCTAACCCCTATGCCCCTAACCCCTATGCCCCTAGCCCCTAACCCCCTAACCCCTATGCCCCTAACCCCTATGCCCCTAGCCCCTAACCCCCTAACCCCTATGCCCCTAACCCCTAACCCTATGCCCCTAGCCCCTAACCCCTAGCTTTATGCCCCTAGCCCCTAACCCCTAACTCTCTGCCCCTAGACCCTAACCCCTAGCCCTATGCCCCTAGACCCTAACCCCTAGCTTTATGCCCCTAACCCCTAACCCCTAACCCTATGGCCCTAACCCCTAGCTTTATGCCCCTAACCCCTAGCTTTATGCCCCTAACCCCTAACCCTATGCCCCTAACCCCTAGCCCTATGCCCCTAACCCCTAACCCTATGGCCCTAACCCCTAACCCCTAACCCTATGGCCCTAACCCCTAACCCCTAACCCTATGCCCCTAACCCGTAACCCTATGCCCCTAACCCCTAGCCTTATGCCCCTAATCCCTAGCTTTATGCCCCTAACCCCTAGCCCTATGCCCCTAACCCCTAGCCCTATGCCCCTAACCCCTAATCCTATGCTCCTAACCCCTAGCCCTATGCCCCTAACCCTAGCCCTATGCCCCTAGCCCCTAACCCCTATGCCCCTAACCCCTAACCCTATGCCCCTAACCCCTAACCCTATGCCCCTAACCCCTAGCCCTATGCCCCTAACCCCTAGCCCTATGCCCCTAACCCCTAGCACCTAACCCCTAACCCTATGCCCCTAACCCCTAACCCTATGCCCCTAACCCCTAGCCCTATGCCCCTAACCCCTAGCCCTATGCCCCTAACCCCTAGCCCTATGCCCCTAACCCCTAACCCTATGCCCCTAGCTCCTAGCACCTAACCCCTAGCCCTAACCCCCTAACCCCTATGCCCCTAGCCCCTAACCCCTAGCTTTATGCCCCTAGCCCAATGCCCCTAACCCCTAGCTTTATGCCCCTAGCCCAATGCCCCTAACCCCTAGCCCAAAGCCCCTAACCCTAGCCCCTAACCCCTAGCCCTATGCCCCTAGCCCCTAACCCCTAGCCCTATGCCCCTAACCCCTAGCCCTATGCCCCTAGCCCCTAACCCTATGCCCCTAGCACCTAACCCCTAGCTTTATGTCCCTAGCCCAATGCCCCTAACCCCTAACCCTATGCCCCTAACCCCTAATCCTATGTCCCCTAGCCCCTAACCCCTAGCCCTATGCCTCTAGCCCCTAGCCCCTAACCCTATGCCCCTAGTCCCTAATCCCTATCTCTATGCCCCTAGCTACTAACCCCTAGTCCCTAACCCCTACGCCTTAACCACTAACCCCTAACCCCTAACTCCTAACCACTAGCTCCTCACCCCTAACCACTAGCTTCTAACCTCTAATCACTAGCTCCTAACCCCTAACCCCTAACCACTAGCTCCTAACCCCTAGCTCCTAACCACTAGCTTCTAACCCCTAATTCCTAACCCCTAACCACTAGCTCCTAACCCCTAAGCACTAGCTCCTAACCCCTAACCCCTAACCACTAGCTCCTAATCCCTAACCCCTAACCACTAGCTCCTAACCCCTAACCACTAGCTCCTAACCCCTAACCCCTAACCACTGACCACTAGCTCCTAGCCCCTAACCCCTAACCACTAACCCCTAACCACTAACCACTGACCACTAGCTTCTAACCCCTAACCACTAGCTCCTAACCCCTAAGCACTAGCTCCTAGCCCCTAACCACTAGCTCCTAATCCCTAACCCCTAACCACTAGCTCCTAACCCCTAACCACTAGCTCCTAACCCCTATCCACTAGCTCCTAACCCCTAAGCACTAGCGCCTAACCCCTAACCACTAGCTCCTAACCCCTAAGCACTAGCTCCTAACCCCTAACCCCTAACCACTAGCTCCTAATCCCTAACCCCTAACCACTAGCTCCTAACCCCTAACCACTAGCTCCTAACCCCTATCCACTAGCTCCTAACCCCTAAGCACTAGCTCCTAGCCCCTATCCACTAGCTTCTAACCCCTAAACACTAGCTCCTAACCCCTAACCACTGACCACTAGCTCCTAACCCCTAAGCACTAGCTCCTAACCCCTAAACACTAGCTCCTAACCCCTAAGCACTAGCTCCTAGCCCCTATCCACTAGCTTCTAACCCCTAAACACTAGCTCCTAACCTCTAACCACTGACCACTAGCTCCTAACCCCTAACCACTAGCTCCTAACCCCTATCCACTAGCTCCTAACCCCTAAGCACTAGCTCCTAGCCCCTATCCACTAGCTTCTAACCCCTAAACACTAGCTCCTAACCCCTAACCACTGACCACTAGCTCCTAACCCCTAAGCACTAGCTCCTAACCCCTAAACACTAGCTCCTAACCCCTAAGCACTAGCTCCTAGCCCCTATCCACTAGCTTCTAACCCCTAAACACTAGCTCCTAACCCCTAACCACTGACCACTAGCTCCTAACCCCTACGCACTAGCTCCTAACCCCTAAACACTGGCTCCTAACCCCTAACCACTAGCTCCTAACCCCTAACCACTAGCTCCTAACCCCTACCATGTAGATCTGAAGTAATGATCAGATAGGTTTCAATATAATCAATATAATTACTTTTGGGAGCATATGGTGAATAGCAGTCTAAGGTTTGATTGTGTTCTCAGTTTTCTGCTGTTGTTTTTTTAGTCTAAACTTTCCCAACTATACGAGGAGGATAACAGTCTAAAGGCATCGGTGGTAAGCACCAGCACTAAATAAGCCGTGCTTCTTTTCAAAATATTATCACAAAATACGTACCTTGTTTTTTCTCCCTAAAGCTTTCAGTTACACTGGTTTGTAAAACACAATACATAACTTTCTGGTTTTTAAAACACAAGACAAAACTTTCTGGTTTTTAAAACACAAAACACAATAAATAACTTTCTGGTTCATAAAACACAAGACAAAACTTTCTGGTTTTTAAAACACAAAACACAATAAATAACTTTCTGGTTCATAAAACACAAGACAAAACTTTCTGGTTTATGAAACACAATAAATAACTTTCTGTTTTTTAAAACACAAGCCATAACTTTATTAGTGTCTTAGTTGACTGCAGCATTGTGTTAGCTGGGTGGATCCAGCATGGTCACCACTTTTACTATTTCTTTGCTTGGCTTATCAGTCTGGTTTTGGTCGTAAACATGTTCTCTTTCTGTTCGGACGCTGATTGGACCAGCCGTTTTCTGGTTCATTCCAAAACCCCATCTGTTGGCTCGAAGGCCAGACTGATAAAAGCAGATCAAAAAGATATTGAACGTAGCGTTCATTCTGGATTCACCAGGCTAGTGTAGTGTTGTCAGGACAGGGCTGGAAATGGAGGGGGAATCTGGGGGGCGGAACCAGTGAAATCATTTTAATATTTTAGCGTTGGTATTGAAGGATTCCAGAGTGACTTTCTTCCATTCCTACCCCCCTGTGTGTTGTTACTAATGGTCTATTGTTTAAACAGACAACCTGGTTGACGTGTTCTATTGTTCTGTTGTGTTCTAGAACTCCTTCTCTGGGCTGGTCCATATGGAGGGAGAAGAACAAGGATCAGAGTTCCAGATCTATAAAAGGTTCTAGAAGGTTCTTCCTCTCGTATCCCTGTTGTATCATTCCATCGACGGCCGTGTTTTGTTTCAGTTTGTGTATACATGATTTAGACCATAGGGATGTGTTTAAGACATAACTGCTCTTTTTGATTTAGTTGACTTGGGACGGTCTTGGTGTACTAAACCGTGTAGATATCAGGAGCAAATAGGAATATATTTAAATTGGGAGAAAGGTTGCAAAATACCAGTCATTTTCTCCACATTCCCAGGTTTTCCCAAACAATCCTGGTTGGAGGATTCCTGAATTTGCTCCTTGTTCCTTCCTGGTTCCAGGAATCTTCCAACCGGATCTTCTGGATCACATGGGCATTTGGGGAAAGTTACCTGAATGTCTCAACCTTATTTGGGACTGGTGGCTTAGCACTGATCAGCAGTGGACCATTTTTCTGTGTTTGATGGTTAATGTAAATAATGTATATTTCTGTGTTTCCATAGAGACTGTAGCATCACTATATTTCTGTGTTTCCATTGAGACTGTAGCATCACTATATTTCTTTGTTTCCATAGAGACTGTAGCATCACTATATTTCTGTGTTTCCATAGAGACTGTAGCATCACTATATTTCTGTGTTTCCATTGAGACTGTAGCATCACTATATTTCTGTGTTTCCATAGAGACTGTAGCATCACTATATTTCTTTGTTTCCATAGAGACTGTAGCATCACTATATTTCTGTGTTTCCATAGAGACTGTAGCATCACTATATTTCTGTGTTTCCATTGAGACTGTAGCATCACTATATTTCTTTGTTTCCATAGAGACTGTAGCATCACTATATTTCTGTGTTTCCATAGAGACTGTAGCATCACTATATTTCTGTGTTTCCATAGAGACTGTAGCATCACTATATTTCTGTGTTTCCATAGAGACTGTAACATCACTATATTTCTGTTTTTCCATTGAGACTGTAGCATCACTATATTTCTGTGTTTCCATAGAGACTGTAGCATCACTATATTTCTGTGTTTCCATAGAGACTGTAGCATCACTATATTTCTTTGTTTCCATAGAGACTGTAGCATCACTATATTTCTGTGTTTCCATAGAGACTGTAGCATCACTATATTTCTGTGTTTCCATAGAGACTGTAGCATCACTATATTTCTGTGTTTCCATAGAGGCTGTAGCATCACTATATTAATGTGTTTCCATAGAGACTGTAGCATCACTATATTTATGTTTCCATAGAGACTGTAGCATCACTATATTTCTGTGTTTCCATAGAGACTGTAGCATCACTATATTTATGTGTTTCCATAGAGACTGTAGCATCACTATATTTCTGTGTTTCCATAGAGACTGTAGCATCACTATATTTATGTTTCCATAGAGACCGTAGCATCACTATATTTCTGTGTTTCCATAGAGACTGTAGCATCACTATATTTATGTTTCCATAGAGACTGTAGCATCACTATATTTCTGTGTTTCAATAGAGACTGTAGCATCACTATATTTATGTTTCCATAGAGACCGTAGCATCACTATTTTACTGTGTTTCCATAGAGACTGTACCCTCCCAGACATAGACCTGACCCACGCCCTGCAGGTGCTGGTCTCCAAGGAGACACTGAACGTGTCCGGCGCCGATCAGGACCCCCCCACGGGTAGTCTGGTCTGCTGCCCGATCAGAAATGGGAAGACAGGGAAAATCATTGGTGCGTCGCTCTTTCTCCATTTCACATGTATCTTTTCTAGTTTACAGTCTTTTTTATACAGCTATGTTTATATAACTTTAACCTTACTATAGAATTCCATTGACAACAACAGCATGAATTCTATAATCAAATCAATTCAAATCAAAATTTATTTGCCACATGCACCGAATATTACCGTGAAATGCTTACTGACAAGCCCTTAACCAACAATGCATTTATTTTTTGATAAAAAAGTCAAATAAAACAACAACAAAAAAGTGTTGAGAAAAAAAGAGCAGAAGTAAAAATAAAATAACAGTAGGGAGGCTATATATACAGGGGGGTACCGGTGCAGAGTCAATGTGCGGGGGCACCGGCTAGTTGAGGTAGTTGAAGTAATATGTACATGTGGGTAGAGTTAAAGTGACTATGCATAAATAATTAACAGAGTAGCAGCAGCGTAAAAAGATGGGGTGGAGGTGGGGGGGCAGTGCAAATAGTCCGGGTAGCCATGATTAGCTGTTCAGGAGTCTTATGGCTTGGGGGTAGAAGCTGTTGAGAAGCCTTTTGGACCTAGACTTGGCGCTCCGGTATCGCTTGCCGTGCGGTAGCAGAGAGAACAGTCTATGACTAGGGTGGCTGGAGTCTTTGACAATTTTGAGGGCCTTCCTCTGACACCGCCTGGTATAGAGGTCCTGGACGGCAGGAAGCTTGGCCCCAGTGATGTACTGGGCCGTACGCACTACCCTCTGTAGTGCCTTGCGGTCGGAGGCCGAGCAGTTCCCATACCAGGCGGTGATGCAACCAGTCAGGATGCTCTCGATGGTGCAGCTGTATAACTTTTTGAGGATCTGAGGACCCATGCCAAATCTTTTCAGTCTCCTGAGGGGGGAATAGGCTTTGTCGTGCCCTCTTCACGACTGTCTTGGTGTGTTTGGACCATGATAGTTCGTTGGTGATGTGGACACCGAGAAACTTGAAGCTCTCAACCTGTTCCACATGCACACCTCCTACAGTAGTAAGAGTCGGGTGCCTCTGTTTGGTGTAGGGAGTCTTCTTCTTCTTCTGTGGTTGTTAGAGGCACGCTGTTAGTCGTTGTTGATAGTCGAGGCAGAGATCTTGATATCAGTACGTCTTAAACCAGCGGATTACTGGCTCTTCAGTCTTTATTTACTGATCTATGCACTGACAAGGAAGTCTTGTATTTACTGACTAGGAAGTGTTGTATTTACTGACTAGGAAGTATTGTATTTACTGACTAGGAAGTATTGTATTCACTGACTAGGAAGGATTATATTTACTGAAGAGGAAGTGTTGTATTTACTGACTAGGAAGTGTTGTATTTACTGACTAGGAAGTATTGTATTTACTGACTAGGAAGTGTTGTATTTACTGACTAGGAATTGTTGTAGTTACTGACTAGGAAGTCTTGTATTCACTGACTAGGAAGTATTATATTTACTGACTAGAAAGTGTTGTATTTACTGACTAGGAAGTGTTGTAGTTACTGACTAGGAAGTCTTGTATTTACTGACTAGAAAGTATTGTATTTACTGACTAGAAAGTGTTGTATTGACTGACTAGAAAGTGTTGTATTTACTGACTAGGGTGTGTTGTATTTACTGACTAGAACGTGTTGTATTTACTGACTAGAACGTGTTGTATTCACTGACTAGGAAGTCTTGTATTTACTGACTAGGAATTCTTGTATATACTGACTAGAAAGTGTTGTATCTACTGAGAAAGTTTGTATTTACTGACTAGGAAGTATTGTATTTACTGACTAGGAAGTATTGTATTTACTGACTAGGAAGTATTGTATTTACTGACTAGGAAGTATTGTATTTAGGAAGTATTGTATTTACTGACTAGGAAGTATTGTATTTACTGACTAGGAAGTTATGTATTTGATGACTAGGAAGTATTGTATTTACTGACTAGGAAGTGTTGTATTTACTGAATAGGAAATATTGCATTTAATGTCTAGGAAGTATTGTATTTACTGACTAGGAAGTATTGTATTTATTGAATAGGAAGTGTTGTATTTACTGACTATGAAGTATTGTATTTACTGACTAGGAAGTATTGTATTTACTAACTAGGAAGAATTGTATTTAATGAATAGGAAGTATTGTATTTACTGACTAGGAAGTATTGCATTTACTGACTAGGAAGTATTGCATTTACTGACTAGGAAGTATTGCATTTACTGACTAGGAAATATTGTATTTACTGACTAGGAAATATTGTATTTACTGACTAGGAAGTACTGTATTTACTGACTATGAAGTATTGTATTTACTGACTAGGAAGTATTGTATTTAGGAAGTATTGTATTTACTGACTAGGAAGTATTGTATTTACTGACTAGGAAGTATTGTATTTACTGACTAGGAAGTGTTTATTTAGGAATTATTGTATTTACTGACTAGGAAGTATTGTATTTACTGACTAGAAAGTATTGTATTTACTGACTAGGAAGTGTTGTATTTACTGAATAGGAAATTTTGCATTTAATGTCTAGGAAGTATTGTATTTACTGACTAGGAAGTATTGTATTTACTGACTAGGAAGTGTTTATTTAGGAAGTATTGTATTTACGGACTAGGAAGTATTGTATTTACTGACTAGAAAGTATTGTATTTACTGACTAGGAAGTGTTGTATTTACTGAATAGGAAATATTGCATTTAATGTCTAGGAAGTATTGTATTTACTGACTAGGAAGTATTGTATTTACTGACTAGGAAGTATTGTATTTAATGAATAGGAAGTATTGTATTTACTGACTAGGAAGTATTGTATTGACTGACTAGGAAGTATTGTATTTGATGAATAGGAAGTATTGTATTTACTGACTAGGAAGTACTGTATTTAATGAATAGGAAGTATTGTATTTACTGAATAGGAAGTATTGTATTGACTGAACAGGAAGTATTGTATTTATTGAATAGGAAGTATTGTATTGACTGACTAGGAAGTATTGTATTTGATGAATAGGAAGTATTGTATTTAATGAATAGGAAGTATTGTATTTACTGAATAGGAAGAATTGTATTTAATGTCTAGGAAGTATTGTATTTACTGACTAGGAAGTATTGTATTTAATGAATAGGAAGTATTGTATTTAATGAATAGGACGTATTGTATTTACTGAATAGGAAGTATTGTATTTAGGAAGTACTTTATTTACTGACTAGGAAGTATTGTATTTACTGAATAGGAAGAATTGTATTTAATGTCTAGGATGTATTGTATTTACTGACTAGGAAGTATTGTGTTTACTGACTAGGAATATTTTTTTACTAGGACTGTAGAGAGTCTTGGCTGTAGGAAGTATTGTATTTACTAAAGAGTCTTGTATTTACTAGGACGTTTTGGCTGTAGATCATCTTGGCTGATGATAGTATTGTATTTACTGGCTGTAGAGTGTTGTTTCTGATCATTATTTCAGATCTACATGGTTAGTGGCTAGGAGCTAGTGATTAGTGTTGTTTTTACTATAGAGTCTTCTATTTACTAGGAAGTCTGTAGATAATGTTGGTTGTAGATAATCTTGGCTGTAGATAATCTTGGTTGTAGAGAATGTTGTATTTACTAGGAAGTCTGTAGATAATCTTGGCTGTATATAATCTTGTATTTACTATGAAGTCTGTAGATTATTTTGGCTGTAGAGACTCTTGACTGTAGAGGATGTTGCATTTACCAGGAAGTCTGTAGATAATCTCGGCTGTAGATAATCTTGTATTTACTAGGAAGTCTTCTAAATGAATAGCTGACTGAGTATTAGCAGCATTAGGCAAGGTGTTAACCTTTTAGAGTGCGTCAGCCAGGGTACTTAGCAGGGTTGTTGGCTAGACAGAGCCTTAACCATCACCTGATCTACACACCACAGATAGACAGAGCCTTAACCATCACCTGATCTACACACCACAGATAGACAGAGCCTTAACCATCACCTGATCTACACACCACAGATAGACAGAGCCTTAACCATCACCTGATCTACACACCACAGATAGACAGAGCCTTAACCATCACCTGATCTACACACCACAGATAGACAGAGCCTTAACCATCACCTGATCTACACACCACAGATAGACAGAGCCTTAACCATCACCTGATCTACACACCACAGATAGACAGAGCCTTAACCATCACCTGATCTACACACCACAGATAGACA
Source organism: Coregonus ussuriensis (assembly GCA_031479575.1). Lineage (NCBI taxonomy): Eukaryota > Metazoa > Chordata > Actinopteri > Salmoniformes > Salmonidae > Coregonus > Coregonus ussuriensis. Next base: position 141,271,558 of record CM062494.1, on the reverse strand, counting down.
GAGCCTTAACCATCACCTGATCTACACACCACAGATAGACAGAGCCTTAACCATCACCTGATCTACACACCACAGATAGACAGAGCCTTAACCATCACCTGATCTACACACCACAGATAGACAGAGCCTTAACCATCACCTGATCTACACACCACAGATAGACAGAGCCTTAACCATCACCTGATCTACACACCGCAGATAGACAGAGCCTTAACCATCACCTGATCTACACACCACAGATAGACAGAGCCTTAACCATCACCTGATCTACACACCACAGATAGACAGAGCCTTAACCATCACCTGATCTACACACCACAGATAGACAGAGCCTTAACCATCACCTGATCTACACACCACAGATAGACAGAGCCTTAACCATCACCTGATCTACACACCACAGATAGACAGAGCCTTAACCATCACCTGATCTACACACCACAGATAGACAGAGCCTTAACCATCACCTGATCTACACACCACAGATAGACAGAGCCTTAACCATCACCTGATCTACACACCACAGATAGACAGAGCCTTAACCATCACCTGATCTACACACCACAGATAGACAGAGCCTTAACCATCACCTGATCTACACACCACAGATAGACAGAGCCTTAACCATCACCTGATCTACACACCACAGATAGACAGAGCCTTAACCATCACCTGATCTACACACCACAGATAGACAGAGCCTTAACCATCACCTGATCTACACACCACAGATAGACAGAGCCTTAACCATCACCTGATCTACACACCACAGATAGACAGAGCCTTAACCATCACCTGATCTACACACCACAGATAGACAGAGCCTTAACCATCACCTGATCTACACACCACAGATAGACAGAGCCTTAACCATCACCTGATCTACACACCACAGATAGACAGAGCCTTAACCATCACCTGATCTACACACCACAGATAGACAGAGCCTTAACCATCACCTGATCTACACACCACAGATAGACAGAGCCTTAACCATCACCTGATCTACACACCACAGATAGACAGAGCCTTAACCATCACCTGATCTACACACCACAGATAGACAGAGCCTTAACCATCACCTGATCTACACACCACAGATAGACAGAGCCTTAACCATCACCTGATCTACACACCACAGATAGACAGAGCCTTAACCATCACCTGATCTACACACCACAGATAGACAGAGCCTTAACCATCACCTGATCTACACACCACAGATAGACAGAGCCTTAACCATCACCTGATCTACACACCACAGATAGACAGAGCCTTAACCATCACCTGATCTACACACCACAGATAGACAGAGCCTTAACCATCACCTGATCTACACACCACAGATAGACAGAGCCTTAACCATCACCTGATCTACACACCACAGATAGACAGAGCCTTAACCATCACCTGATCTACACACCACAGATAGACAGAGCCTTAACCATCACCTGATCTACACACCACAGATAGACAGAGCCTTAACCATCACCTGATCTACACACCACAGATAGACAGAGCCTTAACCATCACCTGATCTACACACCACAGATAGACAGAGCCTTAACCATCACCTGATCTACACACCACAGATAGACAGAGCCTTAACCATCACCTGATCTACACACCACAGATAGACAGAGCCTTAACCATCACCTGATCTACACACCACAGATAGACAGAGCCTTAACCATCACCTGATCTACACACCACAGATAGACAGAGCCTTAACCATCACCTGATCTACACACCACAGATAGACAGAGCCTTAACCATCACCTGATCTACACACCACAGATAGACAGAGCCTTAACCATCACCTGATCTACACACCACAGATAGACAGAGCCTTAACCATCACCTGATCTACACACCACAGATAGACAGAGCCTTAACCATCACCTGATCTACACACCACAGATAGACAGAGCCTTAACCATCACCTGATCTACACACCACAGATAGACAGAGCCTTAACCATCACCTGATCTACACACCACAGATAGACAGAGCCTTAACCATCACCTGATCTACACACCACAGATAGACAGAGCCTTAACCATCACCTGATCTACACACCACAGATAGACAGAGCCTTAACCATCACCTGATCTACACACCACAGATAGACAGAGCCTTAACCATCACCTGATCTACACACCACAGATAGACAGAGCCTTAACCATCACCTGATCTACACACCACAGATAGACAGAGCCTTAACCATCACCTGATCTACACACCACAGATAGACAGAGCCTTAACCATCACCTGATCTACACACCACAGATAGACAGAGCCTTAACCATCACCTGATCTACACACCACAGATAGACAGAGCCTTAACCATCACCTGATCTACACACCACAGATAGACAGAGCCTTAACCATCACCTGATCTACACACCACAGATAGACAGAGCCTTAACCATCACCTGATCTACACACCACAGATAGACAGAGCCTTAACCATCACCTGATCTACACACCACAGATAGACAGAGCCTTAACCATCACCTGATCTACACACCACAGATAGACAGAGCCTTAACCATCACCTGATCTACACACCACAGATAGACAGAGCCTTAACCATCACCTGATCTACACACCACAGATAGACAGAGCCTTAACCATCACTGATCTACACACCACAGATAGACAGAGCCTTAACCATCACCTGATCTACACACCACAGATAGACAGAGCCTTAACCATCACCTGATCTACACACCACAGATAGACAGAGCCTTAACCATCACCTGATCTACACACCACAGATAGACAGAGCCTTAACCATCACCTGATCTACACACCCACAGATAGACAGAGCCTTAACCATCACCTGATCTACACACCACAGATAGACAGAGCCTTAACCATCACCTGATCTACACACCACAGATAGACAGAGCCTTAACCATCACCTGATCTACACACCACAGATAGACAGAGCCTTAACCATCACCTGATCTACACACCACAGATAGACAGAGCCTTAACCATCACCTGATCTACACACCACAGATAGACAGAGCCTTAACCATCACCTGATCTACACACCACAGATAGACAGAGCCTTAACCATCACCTGATCTACACACCACAGATAGACAGAGCCTTAACCATCACCTGATCTACACACCACAGATAGACAGAGCCTTAACCATCACCTGATCTACACACCACAGATAGACAGAGCCTTAACCATCACCTGATCTACACACCACAGATAGACAGAGCCTTAACCATCACCTGATCTACACACCACAGATAGACAGAGCCTTAACCATCACCTGATCTACACACCACAGATAGACAGAGCCTTAACCATCACCTGATCTACACACCACAGATAGACAGAGCCTTAACCATCACCTGATCTACACACCACAGATAGACAGAGCCTTAACCATCACCTGATCTACACACCACAGATAGACAGAGCCTTAACCATCACCTGATCTACACACCACAGATAGACAGAGCCTTAACCATCACCTGAATCTACACACCACAGATAGACAGAGCCTTAACCATCACCTGATCTACACACCACAGATAGACAGAGCCTTAACCATCACCTGATCTACACACCACAGATAGACAGAGCCTTAACCATCACCCTGATCTACACACCACAGATAGACAGAGCCTTAACCATCACCTGATCTACACACCACAGATAGACAGAGCCTTAACCATCACCTGATCTACACACCACAGATAGACAGAGCCTTAACCATCACCTGATCTACACACCACAGATAGACAGAGCCTTAACCATCACCTGATCTACACACCACAGATAGACAGAGCCTTAACCATCACCTGATCCTACACACCACAGATAGACAGAGCCTTAACCATCACCTGATCTACACACCACAGATAGACAGAGCCTTAACCATCACCTGATCTACACAACCACAGATAGACAGAGCCTTAACCATCACCTGATCTACACAACCACAGATAGACAGAGCCTTTAACCATCACCTGATCTACACATCACACAGATAGACAGAGCCTTAACCATCACCTGATCTACACCACCACAGATAGACAGAGCCTTAACCATCACCTGATCTACACACCACAGATAGACAGAGCCTTAACCATCACCTGATCTACACACCACAGATAGACAGAGCCTTAACCATCACCTGATCTACACACCACAGATAGACAGAGCATTAACCATCACCTGATCTACACACCACAGATAGACAGAGCCATTAACATCACTGATCAACACACCACAGATAGACAGAGCCTTAACCATCACCTGATCTACACACCACAGATAGACAGAGCCTTAACCATCACCTGATCTACACACCACAGATAGACAGAGCCTTAACCATCACCTGATCTACACACCACAGATAGACAGAGCCTTAACCATCACCTGATCTACACACCACAGATAGACAGAGCCTTAACCATCACCTGATCTACACACCACAGATAGACAGAGCCTTAACCATCACCTGATCTACACACCACAGATAGACAGAGCCTTAACCATCACTGATCTACACACCACAGATAGACAGAGCCGTAACCATCACCTGATCTACACACCACAGATAGACAAGCCTTAACCATCACCTGATCTACACACCACAGATAGACAGAGCCTTAACCATCACCTGATCTACACACCACAGATAGACAGAGCCTTAACCTTCACCTGATCTACACACCACAGATAGACAGAGGCCTTAACCATCACCTGATCTACACACCACAGATAGACAGGAGCCTTAACCATCACCTGATCAACACACCACAGATAGACAGAGCCTTAACCATCACCTGATCTACACACCACAGATAGACAGAGCCATAACCATCACTGATCTACCACACCACAGATAGACAGAGGCCTTAACCGATCACCTGATCTACACACCACAGATAGACAGAGCCTTAACCATCACCTGATCTACACACCACAGATAGACAGAGCCTTACCATCACCTGATCTACACACCACAGATAGACAGAGCCCTTAACCATCACCTGATCTCACACCACAGATAGACAGAAGCCTTAACCATCACCTGATCTACACACCACAGATAGACAGAGCCTTAACCATCACCTGATCTACACACCACAGATAGACAGAGCCTTAACCATCACCTGATCTACACACCACAGATAGACAGAGCCTTAACCACATCACTGATCTACACACCACAGATAGACCAGAGCCTTAACCATCACCTGATCTACACACCACAGATAGACAGAGCCTTAACCATCACCTGATATACACACCACAGATAGACAGAGCCTTAACCATCACCTGATCTACACACCACAGATAGGACAGAGCCTTAACCACCACTGATCTACACACCACAGATAGACAGAGCCTTAACCATCACCTGATCTACACACCACAGATAGACAGAGCCTTAACCATCACCTGATCTACACACCACAGATAGACAAGAGCCTTTAACCATCACCTGATCTACACACCACAGATAGACAGAGCCTTAACCATCACCTGATCTACCACACCAGATAGACAGAGCCTTAACCATAACCTGATCTACACACCACAGATAGACAGAGCCTTAACCATCACCTGATCTACACACCACAGATAGACAGAGCCTTAACCATCACCTGATCTACACACCACAGATAGACAGAGCCTTAACCATCACTGATATACACACCACAGATAGACAAAGCCTTAACCATCACCTGATCTTCACACCACAGATAGACAGAGCCTTAACCATCACCTGATCTACACACCACAGATAGACAGAGCCTTAACCATCACCTGATATACACACCACAGATAACAGAGCCTTAACCATCACCTGATCTACACACCACAGATAGACAGAGCCTTAACCATCACCTGGATCTACACACCACAGATAGACAGAGCCTTAACCATCAACTGATCTACACACCACAGATAGGACAGAGCCTTTAACCATCACCTGATTCTACACACCACAGATAGACAGAGCCTTAACCAATCACCTGATCTACACACCGCAGATAGGACAGAGCCTTAAAACCATCACCTGATTCTACACACCACAGATAGACAGAGCCTTAACCATCACCTGATCTACACACCACAGATAGACAGAGCCTTAACCATCACCTGATCTACACACCACAGATAGACAGAGCCTTAACCATCACCTGATCTACACACCACAGATAGACAGAGCCTTAACCATCACCTGATCTACACACCACAGATAGACAGAGCCTTAACCATCACCTGATCTACACACCACAGATAGGACAGAGCCTTAACCATCACTGATCTACACACCACAGAGATAGACAGAGCCTTAACCATCACCTGATCTACACACCACAGATAGACAGAGCCTTAACCATCACCTGATCTACACACCACAGATAGACAGAGCCCTTTACCATTCACTGATCTACACACCACAGATAGACAGAGCCTTAACCATCACCTGGATCTACACACCACAGATAGACAGAGCCTTAACCATCACTGATCTAAACACTTGGGTGGTGTGCACAGATAGACAGAGCCTTAACCATCACCTGATCTAACACACCACAGATAGACAGAGCCTTAACCATCACCTGATCTACACACCACAGATAGGACAAAGCCTTAACCATCACCTGATCTACACACCACAGATAGACAGAGCCTTAACCATCACTGATCTACACACCACAGAAAGACAGAGTCTTAACCATCACCTGATCTACACACCACAGATAGACAGAGCCTTAACCAATCACCTGATCTACACACCCACAGATAGACAGAGCCTTAACCATCACCTGATCTACACACCACAGAATAGACAGAGCCTTAAACATCACCTGATCTACACTCCACAGATAGACAGAGCCTTAACCATCACCGATCTACACACCACAGATAGACAGAGCCTTTAACCAATCACCTGATCTACACACCACAGATAGACAGAGCCTTAACCATCACCTGATCTACACACCACAGATAGACAGAGCCTTAACCATCACCTGATCTACACACCACAGATAGACAGAGCACCTTACATCACCTGATCTACACACCACAGATAGACAGGAGCCTTAACCATCACCTGATCTACACACCACAGATAGACAGAGCCTTAACCATCACCTGATCTACACACCACAGATAGACAGAGCCTTAACCATCACCTGATCTACACACCCACAGATTGAGACAGAGCCTTAACCATCACATGATCTACACTCCACAGATAGACAGAGCCTTAACCATCACCGATCATCACAACCACAGGATAGACAGAGCCTTAACCATCACCTGTTATCTACACTACCACAGATAGACAGAGCCTTAACCATCACCTGATCTATCACACCACAGATAGACAGAGCCTTAACCATCACCTGATCTACAGCACCCACAGATAGACAGAGCCTTAACCATCACCTGATCTACACACCACAGATAGACAGAGCCTTAACCATCACCTGAATCTACACACTACAGATAGGACAGAGCCTTATCCATCCTAACCTGATCCTACTCACCACAGATGGATAAGCAGCCTCTTACCATCTCCTGATCTACAACTCCACAGATAGACAGAGCCTTAACCATCACCTGAATCTACTCACCACTGATAGACAGAGCCTTAACCATTCAACTGATTCCTACATCTCCACAGATAGACAGCGCTTAACCATCACCTGATCTTCACACTCCACAGATAGACAGAGCCTTAACCATCACCCTGATCTACACACCACAGATAAGACAGAGCCTTAACCATCACCTGATCTACACACCACAGATAGACAGAGCCTTAACCATCACCTGATCTACACACCACAGATAGACAGAGCCTTAACCATCACCTGATTCTACACACCACAGATAGACAGAGCCTTAACCATCACCTGATCTACACACACAGATAGACAGAGCCTTAACCATCACCTGATCTACACACCACAGATAGACAGAGCCTTAACCATCACCTGATCTACACACCACAGATAGACAGAGCCTTAACCATCACCTGATCTACACACCACAGATAGACAGAGCCTTAACCATCACCTGATCTACACACCACAGATAGACAGAATCTTAACCATCACCTGATCTACACACCACAGATAGACAGAGCCTTTACCATCACTGATCTACACACCACAGATAGACAGAGCCTTAACCATCACCTGATCTACACACCACAGATAGACAGAGCCTTAACCATCACTGATCTAAACACCACAGATAGACAGAGCCTTAACCATCACCTGATCTACACACCACAGATAGACAGAGCCTTAACCATCACCTGATCTACACACCACAGATAGACAAAGCCTTAACCATCACCTGATCTACACACCACAGATAGACAGAGCCTTAACCATCACTGATCTACACACCACAGAAAGACAGAGCCTTAACCATCACCTGATCTACACACCACAGATAGACAGAGCCTTAACCATCACCTGATCTACACACCGCAGATAGACAGAGCCTTTAACCATCACCTGATCTACACACCACAGATAGACAGAGCCTTAACCATCACCTGATCTACACACCGCAGATAGACAGAGCCTTAACCATCACCTGATCTACACACCAGAGATGGACAGAGCCTTAACCATCACCTGATCTACACACCACAGATAGACAGAGCCTTAACCATCACCTGATCTACACACCACAGATAGACAGAGCCTTAACCATCACCTGATCTACACACCACAGATAGACAGAGCCTTAACCATCACCTGATCTACACACCACAGATAGGACAGAGCCTTAACCATCACCTGATCTACACACCACAGATAGACAGAGCCTTAACCATCACCTGATCTACACACCACAGATAGACAGAGCTTAACCATCACCTGATCTACACACCACAGATAGACAGAGCCTTAACCATCACCTGATATACACACCACAGATTAGACAGAGCCTTAACCATCACCTGATCTACACACCACAGATACACAGAGCCTTAACCATCACCTGATCTACACACCACAGATAGACAGAGCCTTAACCATCACCTGATCTACACACCACAGATAGACAGAGCCTTAACCATCACTGAACTTTACACACCACAGATAGACAGAGCCTTATTTTACCATCACCTGATCTACACACCACAGATAGACAGAGCCTTAAAACCATCACCTGATCTACACAACACAGATAGACAGAGCCTTAACCATCACCTGATCTACACACGCAGATAGACAGAGCCTTAACCATCACCTGATCTACACACCACAGATAGACAGAGCCTTAACCATCACCTGATCTACACACCACAGATAGACAGGAGCCTTAACCATCACCTGATCTACACACCACAGATAGACAGAGCCTTAACCATCACTGATCTACACACCACAGATAGACAGAGCCTTAACCATCACCTGATCTACACACCACAGATAGACAGAGCCTTAACCATCACCTGATCTACACACCACAGATAGACAGAGCCTTAACCATCACCTGATCTACACACCACAGATAGACAGAGCCTTTAACCATCACCTGATCTACACACCACAGATAGACTGAGCCTTAACCATCACCTGATATACACACCACAGATAGACAGAGCCTTAACCATCACCTGATCTACACACCACAGATAGACAGAGCCTTAACCATCACTGATCTACACACCACAGATAGACAGAGCCTTAACCATCACCTGATCTACACACCACAGATAGATAGAGCCTTAACCATCACCTGGATCTACACACCACAGATAGACAGAGCCTTAACCATCACCTGATCTACACACCCACAGGATAGACAGAGCCTTAACCATCACCTGAATCTACACACCACAGATAGACAGAGCCTTAACCATAACCTTGATCTACACACCACAGATAGACAGAGCCTTAACCATCACCTGATCTACACACCACAGATAGACAGAGCCTTAACCATCACCTGATCTACACACCAACAGATAGACAGAGGGCCTTAACCATCACTGATATACACCACTGATAGACAGAGCCTTAACCATCACTGATCTTCACACCACAGATAGACAGAGCCTTAACCATCACCTGATCTACACACCACAGATAGACAGAGCCTTAACCATCACCTGATCTACACACCACAGATAGACAGAGCCTTAACCATCACCTGATCTACACACCACAGATAGACAGAGCCTTAACCATCACCTGATCTACACACCACAGATAGACAGAAGCCTTAACCATCACCTGATCTACACACCACAGATAGACAGAGCCTTTAACCATCACCTGATCTACACACCACAGATAGACAGAGCCTTAACCATTCACCTGATCTACACACCGCAGATAGACAGAGCCTTAACCATCACCTGATCTACACACCACAGATAGACAGAGCCTTAACCATCACCTGATCTACACACCTACAAGATAGACAGAGCCTTAACCATCACCTGATCTACACACCACAGATAGACAGAGCCTTAACCATCACCTGATCTACACACCACAGATAGACAGAGCCTTAACCATCACCTGATCTACACACCACAGATAGACAGAGCCTTAACCATCACCTGATCTACACACCACAAGATAGACAGAGCCTTAACCATCACCTGATCTACACACCACAGATAGACAGAGCCTTAAACCATCACCTGATCTACACACCACAGATAGACAGAGCCTTAACCATCACCTGATCTACACACACACAGATAGACAGAGCCTTAACCATCACCTGATCTTCACACCACAGATAGACAGAGCCTTAACCATTCACCTGATCTTACACACCACAGATAGACAGAGCCTTAACCATCACCTGATCTACACACCACAGATAGACAGAGCCTTTAAAAACCATCACCTGATCTACACACCACAGATAGGACAGAGCCTTAACCATCACCTGATCTACACACCACAGATAGACAGAGCCTTAACCATTCACCTGATCTACACACCACAGATAGACAGAGCCTTAACCATCACCTGATCTACACACCACAGATAGACAGAGCCTTTAACCATCACCTGATCTACACACCACAGATAGACAGAGCCTTAACCATCACCTGATCTACACACCACAGATAGACAGAGCCTTTAACCATCACCTGATCTACACACCACAGATAGACAGAGCCTTTAACCATCACCTGATCTACACACCACAGATAGACAGAGCCTTTAACCATCACCTGATCTACACACCACAGATAGACAGAGCCTTAACCATCACCTGATCTACACACCACAGATAGACAGAGCCTTAACCATCACCTGATCTACACACCACAGATAGACAGAGCCTTAACCATCAGCTGATCTGCACACCACAGATAGACAGAGCCTTAACCATCACCTGATCTACACACCACAGATAGACAGAGCCTTAACCATCACCTGGATCTACACACCACAGATAGACAGAGCCTTAACCATCACCTGATCTACACACCACAGATAGGACAGAGCCTTAACCATCACCTGATCTACACACCACAGATAGACAGAGCCTTAACCATCACCTGATCTACACACCACAGATAGACAGAGCCTTAACCATTCACCTGATCTACACACCCACAGATAGACAGAGCCTTAACCATCACTGATCTACACACCGCAGATAGACATAGCCTTAACCATCACCTGATCTACACACCACAGATAGACAGAGCCTTAACCATCACCTGATCTGCACACCACAGATAGACAGAGCCTTAACCATCACCTGATCTACACACCACAGATAGACAGAGCCTTAACCATCACCTGATCTACACACCACAGATAGACAGAGCCTTAACCATTCACCTGATCTACACACCACAGATAGACAGAGCCTTTAACCATCACCTGATCTACACACCACAGATAGACAGAGCCTTAACCATCACCTGATTCTACACACCACAGATAGACAGAGCCTTTAACCATCACTTGATTCTACACACCACAGATAGACAGAGCCTTAACCATCACCTGATCTACACACCACAGATAGACAGAGCCTTAACCATCACCTGATCTGCACACCACAGATAGAGACAGAGCCTTAACCATTCACCTGATCTACACACACACAGATAGACAAGAGCCTTACCATCACCTGATCTAACACACCACAGATAGACAGAGCCTTAACCCATCACCTGATTCTACACACCCACAGATAGACAGAGCCTTAACCATCACCTGATCTGCACACCACAGATAGACAGAGCCTTAACCATCACCTGATCTACAACACCACAGATAGACAGGAGCCTTAACCATCACCTGATCTACACACCACAGATAGACAGAGCCCTTAACCATCAACCTGATCTACACACCACAGATAGACAGAGCCTTAACCATCACCTGATCTACACACCACAGATAGACAGAGCCTTTAACCATCACCTGATCTACACACCACAGATAGACAGAGCTTAAACCATCACCTGATCTACACACCACAGATAGACAGAGCCTTTTAACCATCACTGATCTACACACCACAGATAGACAGAGCCTTTTTAACCATCACCTGATCTACACACCACAGATAGGACAGAGCCTTTAAACCATCACCTGATCTACACACCACAGATAGACAGAGCCTTAACCATCACCTGGCATCTACACACCACAGATAGACAGAGCCTTAAACCATCACCTGATCTACACACCACAGATAGACAGAGCCTTAACCATTCAGCTGATCTGCACACCACAGATAGACAGAGCCTTAACCATCACCTGATCTACACACCACAGATAGACAGAGCCTTAACCATCACCTGATCTACACACACAGATTAGACAGAGCCTTAACCATCACCTGATCTACACACCACAGGTGGTGTGGGGGTTGATGTTGTTGGGGGATAGACAGAGCCTTAACCATCACCTGATCTACACACCACAGATAGACAGAGGCCTTAACCCCCCCCCATCACTGATCTACACACCACAGATAGACAGAGCCTTAAATAACCATCACCTGATCTACACACCACAGATAGACAGAGCCTTAAAACCATCACTGATCTACACACCGCAGATATTTGACATAGCCTTAACCATCACCTGATCTACACACCACAGATAGACAGAGCCTTAACCATCACCTGATCTGCACACAACAGATAGACAGAGCCTTAACCATCACCTGATCTACACACCACAGATAGACAGAGCCTTAACCATCACCTGATCTACACACCACAGATAGACAGAGCCTTAACCATCACCTGATCTACACACCACAGATAGACAGAGCCTTAACCATCACCTGATCTACACACCACAGATAGACAGAGCTTAACCATCACCTGATCTACACACCACAGATAGACAGAGCCTTTAACCATCACCTGATCTACACACCACAGATAGACAGAGCCTTAACCATCCACCTGATCTACACACCACAGATAGACAGAGCCTTAACCATCACCTGATCTACACACCACAGATAGACAGAGCCTTAACCATCACCTGATCTACACACCACAGATAGACAGAGCCTTAATCTAAACCATCACCTGATCTACACCACACAGATAGACAGAGCCCTTTAACCATCACCTGATCTACACACCACAGATAGACAGAGCCTTAACCATCACCTGATCTACACACACAGATAGACAGAGCCTAACCACTCACCTGATCTACACACCACAGATAGACAGTCGCCTTAACCCATCAACTGATCTCACACCACAGATAGACAGAGCCCTTAACCCATCACCTGATCTACACACCACAGATAGACAGAGCCTTAACCATCACCTGATCTACACACCACAGATAGACAGAGCCTTAACCATCACCTGATCTACACACCACAGATAGACAGAGCCTTAACCATCACCTGATCTACACACCACAGATAGACAGAGCCTTAACCATCACCTGATCTACACACCACAGATAGACAGAGCCTTAACCATCACCTGATCTACACACCACAGATAGACAGAGCCTTAACCATCACCTGATCTACACACCACAGATAGACAGAGCCTTAACCATCACCTGATCTACACACCACAGATAGACAGAGCCTTAACCATCACCTGATCTACACACCACAGATAGACAGAGCCTTAACCATCACCTGATCTACACACCACAGATAGACAGAGCCTTAACCATCACCTGATCTACACACCACAGATAGACAGAGCCTTAACCATCACCTGATCTACACACCACAGATAGACAGAGCCTTAACCATCACCTGATCTACACACCACAGATAGACAGAGCCTTAACCATCACCTGATCTACACACCACAGATAGACAGAGCCTTAACCATCACCTGATCTACACACCACAGATAGACAGAGCCTTAACCATCACCTGATCTACACACCACAGATAGACAGAGCCTTAACCATCACCTGATCTACACACCACAGATAGACAGAGCCTTAACCATCACCTGATCTACACACCACAGATAGACAGAGCCTTAACCATCACCTGATCTACACACCACAGATAGACAGAGCCTTAACCATCACCTGATCTACACACCACAGATAGACAGAGCCTTAACCATCACCTGATCTACACACCACAGATAGACAGAGCCTTAACCATCACCTGATCTACACACCACAGATAGACAGAGCCTTAACCATCACCTGATCTACACACCACAGATAGACAGAGCCTTAACCATCACCTGATCTACACACCACAGATAGACAGAGCCTTAACCATCACCTGATCTACACACCACAGATAGACAGAGCCTTAACCATCACCTGATCTACACACCACAGATAGACAGAGCCTTAACCATCACCTGATCTACACACCACAGATAGACAGAGCCTTAACCATCACCTGATCTACACACCACAGATAGACAGAGCCTTAACCATCACCTGATCTACACACCACAGATAGACAGAGCCTTAACCATCACCTGATCTACACACCACAGATAGACAGAGCCTTTAACCATCACCTGATCTACACACCACAGATAGACAGAGCCTTAACCATCACCTGATCTACACACCACAGATAGACAGAGCCTTAACCATCACCTGATCTACACACCACAGATAGACAGAGCCTTAACCATCACCTGATCTACACACCACAGATAGACAGAGCCTTAACCATCACCTGATCTACACACCACAGATAGACAGAGCCTTAACCATCACCTGATCTACACACCACAGATAGACAGAGCCTTAACCATCACCTGATCTACACACCACAGATAGACAGAGCCTTAACCATCACCTGATCTACACACCACAGATAGACAGAGCCTTAACCATCACCTGATCTACACACCACAGATAGACAGAGCCTTAACCATCACCTGATCTACACACCACAGATAGACAGAGCCTTAACCATCACCTGATCTACACACCACAGATAGACAGAGCCTTAACCATCACCTGATCTACACACCACAGATAGACAGAGCCTTAACCATCACCTGATCTACACACCACAGATAGACAGAGCCTTAACCATCACCTGATCTACACACCACAGATAGACAGAGCCTTAACCATCACCTGATCTACACACCACAGATAGACAGAGCCTTAACCATCACCTGATCTACACACCACAGATAGACAGAGCCTTAACCATCACCTGATCTACACACCACAGATAGACAGAGCCTTAACCATCACCTGATCTACACACCACAGATAGACAGAGCCTTAACCATCACCTGATCTACACACCACAGATAGACAGAGCCTTAACCATCACCTGATCTACACACCACAGATAGACAGAGCCTTAACCATCACCTGATCTACACACCACAGATAGACAGAGCCTTAACCATCACCTGATCTACACACCACAGATAGACAGAGCCTTAACCATCACCTGATCTACACACCACAGATAGACAGAGCCTTAACCATCACCTGATCTACACACCACAGATAGACAGAGCCTTAACCATCACCTGATCTACACACCACAGATAGACAGAGCCTTAACCATCACCTGATCTACACACCACAGATAGACAGAGCCTTAACCATCACCTGATCTACACACCACAGATAGACAGAGCCTTAACCATCACCTGATCTACACACCACAGATAGACAGAGCCTTAACCATCACCTGATCTACACACCACAGATAGACAGAGCCTTAACCATCACCTGATCTACACACCACAGATAGACAGAGCCTTAACCATCACCTGATCTACACACCACAGATAGACAGAGCCTTAACCATCACCTGATCTACACACCACAGATAGACAGAGCCTTAACCATCACCTGATCTACACACCACAGATAGACAGAGCCTTAACCATCACCTGATCTACACACCACAGATAGACAGAGCCTTAACCATCACCTGATCTACACACCACAGATAGACAGAGCCTTAACCATCACCTGATCTACACACCACAGATAGACAGAGCCTTAACCATCACCTGATCTACACACCACAGATAGACAGAGCCTTAACCATCACCTGATCTACACACCACAGATAGACAGAGCCTTAACCATCACCTGATCTACACACCACAGATAGACAGAGCCTTAACCATCACCTGATCTACACACCACAGATAGACAGAGCCTTAACCATCACCTGATCTACACACCACAGATAGACAGAGCCTTAACCATCACCTGATCTACACACCACAGATAGACAGAGCCTTAACCATCACCTGATCTACACACCACAGATAGACAGAGCCTTAACCATCACCTGATCTACACACCACAGATAGACAGAGCCTTAACCATCACCTGATCTACACACCACAGATAGACAGAGCCTTAACCATCACCTGATCTACACACCACAGATAGACAGAGCCTTAACCATCACCTGATCTACACACCACAGATAGACAGAGCCTTAACCATCACCTGATCTACACACCACAGATAGACAGAGCCTTAACCATCACCTGATCTACACACCACAGATAGACAGAGCCTTAACCATCACCTGATCTACACACCACAGATAGACAGAGCCTTAACCATCACCTGATCTACACACCACAGATAGACAGAGCCTTAACCATCACCTGATCTACACACCACAGATAGACAGAGCCTTAACCATCACCTGATCTACACACCACAGATAGACAGAGCCTTAACCATCACCTGATCTACACACCACAGATAGACAGAGCCTTAACCATCACCTGATCTACACACCACAGATAGACAGAGCCTTAACCATCACCTGATCTACACACCACAGATAGACAGAGCCTTAACCATCACCTGATCTACACACCACAGATAGACAGAGCCTTAACCATCACCTGATCTACACACCACAGATAGACAGAGCCTTAACCATCACCTGATCTACACACCACAGATAGACAGAGCCTTAACCATCACCTGATCTACACACCACAGATAGACAGAGCCTTAACCATCACCTGATCTACACACCACAGATAGACAGAGCCTTAACCATCACCTGATCTACACACCACAGATAGACAGAGCCTTAACCATCACCTGATCTACACACCACAGATAGACAGAGCCTTAACCATCACCTGATCTACACACCACAGATAGACAGAGCCTTAACCATCACCTGATCTACACACCACAGATAGACAGAGCCTTAACCATCACCTGATCTACACACCACAGATAGACAGAGCCTTAACCATCACCTGATCTACACACCACAGATAGACAGAGCCTTAACCATCACCTGATCTACACACCACAGATAGACAGAGCCTTAACCATCACCTGATCTACACACCACAGATAGACAGAGCCTTAACCATCACCTGATCTACACACCACAGATAGACAGAGCCTTAACCATCACCTGATCTACACACCACAGATAGACAGAGCCTTAACCATCACCTGATCTACACACCACAGATAGACAGAGCCTTAACCATCACCTGATCTACACACCACAGATAGACAGAGCCTTAACCATCACCTGATCTACACACCACAGATAGACAGAGCCTTAACCATCACCTGATCTACACACCACAGATAGACAGAGCCTTAACCATCACCTGATCTACACACCACAGATAGACAGAGCCTTAACCATCACCTGATCTACACACCACAGATAGACAGAGCCTTAACCATCACCTGATCTACACACCACAGATAGACAGAGCCTTAACCATCACCTGATCTACACACCACAGATAGACAGAGCCTTAACCATCACCTGATCTACACACCACAGATAGACAGAGCCTTAACCATCACCTGATCTACACACCACAGATAGACAGAGCCTTAACCATCACCTGATCTACACACCACAGATAGACAGAGCCTTAACCATCACCTGATCTACACACCACAGATAGACAGAGCCTTAACCATCACCTGATCTACACACCACAGATAGACAGAGCCTTAACCATCACCTGATCTACACACCACAGATAGACAGAGCCTTAACCATCACCTGATCTACACACCACAGATAGACAGAGCCTTAACCATCACCTGATCTACACACCACAGATAGACAGAGCCTTAACCATCACCTGATCTACACACCACAGATAGACAGAGCCTTAACCATCACCTGATCTACACACCACAGATAGACAGAGCCTTAACCATCACCTGATCTACACACCACAGATAGACAGAGCCTTAACCATCACCTGATCTACACACCACAGATAGACAGAGCCTTAACCATCACCTGATCTACACACCACAGATAGACAGAGCCTTAACCATCACCTGATCTACACACCACAGATAGACAGAGCCTTAACCATCACCTGATCTACACACCACAGATAGACAGAGCCTTAACCATCACCTTGATCTACACACCACAGATAGACAGAGCCTTAACCATCACCTGATCTACACACCACAGATAGACAGAGCCTTTAACCATCACCTGATCTACACACCACAGATAGACAGAGCCTTAACCATCACCTGATCTACACACCACAGATAGACAGAGCCTTAACCATCACCTGATCTACACACCACAGATAGACAGAGCCTTAACCATCACCTGATCTACACACCACAGATAGACAGAGCCTTAACCATCACCTGATCTACACACCACAGATAGACAGAGCCTTAACCATCACCTGATCTACACACCACAGATAGACAGAGCCTTAACCATCACCTGATCTGCACACCACAGATAGACAGAGCCTTAACCATCACCTGATCTACACACCACAGATAGACAGAGCCTTAACCACCACAGATAGACAGAGCCTTAACCACCACAGATAGACAGAGCCTTAACCACCACAGATAGACAGAGCCTTAACCACCACAGATAGACAGAGCCTTAACCACCACAGATAGACAGAGCCTTAACCACCACAGATAGACAGAGCCTTAACCACCACAGATAGACAGAGCCTTAACCACCACAGATAGACAGAGCCTTAACCACCACAGATAGACAGAGCCTTAACCACCACAGATAGACAGAGCCTTAACCACCACAGATAGACAGAGCCTTAACCACCACAGATAGACAGAGCCTTAACCACCACAGATAGACAGAGCCTTAACCACCACAGATAGACAGAGCCTTAACCACCACAGATAGACAGAGCCTTAACCACCACAGATAGACAGAGCCTTAACCACCACAGATAGACAGAGCCTTAACCACCACAGATAGACAGAGCCTTAACCACCACAGATAGACAGAGCCTTAACCACCACAGATAGACAGAGCCTTAACCACCACAGATAGACAGAGCCTTAACCACCACAGATAGACAGAGCCTTAACCACCACAGATAGACAGAGCCTTAACCACCACAGATAGACAGAGCCTTAACCACCACAGATAGACAGAGCCTTAACCACCACAGATAGACAGAGCCTTAACCACCACAGATAGACAGAGCCTTAACCACCACAGATAGACAGAGCCTTAACCACCACAGATAGACAGAGCCTTAACCACCACAGATAGACAGAGCCTTAACCACCACAGATAGACAGAGCCTTAACCACCACAGATAGACAGAGCCTTAACCACCACAGATAGACAGAGCCTTAACCACCACAGATAGACAGAGCCTTAACCACCACAGATAGACAGAGCCTTAACCACCACAGATAGACAGAGCCTTAACCACCACAGATAGACAGAGCCTTAACCACCACAGATAGACAGAGCCTTAACCACCACAGATAGACAGAGCCTTAACCACCACAGATAGACAGAGCCTTAACCACCACAGATAGACAGAGCCTTAACCACCACAGATAGACAGAGCCTTAACCACCACAGATAGACAGAGCCTTAACCACCACAGATAGACAGAGCCTTAACCACCACAGATAGACAGAGCCTTAACCACCACAGATAGACATCCCCGTAACATCTCAGAGTAGCAGGGCTGATCCAGGATCAGGTTCCCACCTGTCTATGTAATCTTATTCATCGTGATCTAAAAGGCCAAAACCTGGATCAGCGGCTACTCTGAGACGCTCTATGAATACAGGCCCTGGGCAGGACAATACAGTGTAAGATTGAGTTATGAATCGTCATTAAATAAATAAATAAATAAATAAAGTTATTAACACCTTTCATCCATCCCTCTGTTGTTGTTGTTGTTGTTGTTGTTGTTGTTGTTGTTGTCGTCGTCGTTCAGCCGTCTGCCAGCTGAAGAACAAACTGGGCGTGGCCCCTGGCGAGCCGGAGACGGGCAGGGAGTTTAACCGTTATGAAGAGCGCCTCCTGGAGGACTTTGCCGTGTACTGCGGCCTGGCCCTGCAGACCGTCCAGACCGTCCAACGCATAGAGTACCAACGAGCCAGCCAGGATGTCA
This sequence comes from Coregonus ussuriensis, assembly GCA_031479575.1. Taxonomy (NCBI): domain Eukaryota; kingdom Metazoa; phylum Chordata; class Actinopteri; order Salmoniformes; family Salmonidae; genus Coregonus; species Coregonus ussuriensis. The sequence goes on along the minus strand of CM062494.1, from coordinate 141,250,697 downwards.
CCCAGGAGGTATATATATATATACATAGAGTACCAACGAGCCAGCCAGGATGTCACCCAGGAGGTAGGGGGAGGAGACAAAAGTATATATATATATATATATATACAGTACAAAAGTCAAATGTTTGGACACACCTACTCATTCAAGGGTTTTTCTTTATTTTTTTACTATTTTCTACATTGTAGAATAATAGTGAAGACATCAAAACTATGAAATAACACATATGGAATCATGTAGTAACCAAAAAAAGTGTTAAACAAATCAAAATATATTTTATATTTGAGATTCTTCAAAGCAGCCACCCTTTTTGCCTGGATGACAGCTTTGCACACTCTTGGCAATCAATTGAATTTACCGCAGTTGGACTGCAATCAAGTTGTAGAAACATCTCAAGGATGATCAATGGAAACAGGATGCACCTGAGCTCAATTTCGAGTCTCATAGCAAAGGGTCTGAATACTTATGTAAATGAGGTATTTCTGTTTTTTATTTTTAATACATTTAAAAAATATATATAAAGACCTGTTTTTGCTTTGTCATTAGGGGGTATTGTGTGTAGACTGATGAGGATTAAAAAAAAAAAAGTAATCCATTTTAGAATAAGGCTGTAACGTAACAAAATGTGGAAAAAGTCAAGGGGTCTGAATACTTTCCGAATGCACTGTGTACATATGGACATTTACAGTACAGCGTTGTACATACACATCTAAAATCTATGAATTAAAAATCTGAGACACCCTGGGGTCTTCCCAAATGGAGCCCTATTCCCTGGGTTCTGGTCAAAGGTAGTGGTCTATATAATGAGTAGGATGATGCCATGTGGGCTGAAGTGGTTGCCTCTGAAATGGCCCCGTAATCCCTATATACAGTAGGACCTCTGACCAGCAGGGCCCAGGGCTTTGATAACGGAGTTTACTCAACTGTTGTTTTTCAGCGTGTGTTTACAGGAGTGTGTGTGTGTGTGTTTATGTGTGTATGTGATGTGTTTACGTGTGTGTGTTTGTGTTAATGTGTGTGTGTTTTGTTTTACGTGTGTGTGTGTGTTTTTAAGTCTATGTGCTGTGTTAATGTGTGTGTGTGTCTGTCCTCTCCTCAGGTTCTTTCCTACCACCTTACTGCAGCTGAAGAGGAAATCCGAGCGTTGCAGGTGAACCACTAATCTCAACAGACGAACACCTATCCATCCCTCTCTCCATCCATCCATCTCTCTCTCTCCTTCCATCCCTTTCCACTCCACGTCTTTCTCTCTCTTTCCCTCTCCCTCTCTCTCTCTCTCTCTCTCTCTCTCTCTCTCTCTCTCTCTCTCTCTCTCTCTCTCTCTCTCTCTCTCTCTCTCTCTCTCTCTCTCTCTCTCTCTCTCTCTGTCTCCTCATCCCCTTTCCCACCTCTCTCTCTCTCTCTCTCTCTCTCTCTCTCTCTCTCTCTCTCTCCCTTATTCCTCTTTCCACAGATCTCTCTCTCTTTCCACCCCCATCTTTCTGTCTCTCTTTCCATACCTCCCTTCTTCTCTCCCTTTCTTTTTCCATCTCTCCCTCCATCTCTCCCTCCCTCTGTATCTCTCTTTCCCTTTCTGTGCCAATCTCTCCCCTCCCTTCTCAGTGTTTGCCCTAGGATTTTTTTCAGCAGCGGAGGGGTGGGGTGGGTCTTCCTGGTGGGTCCGGGGGCTGGACATGCTACTCCAAAATGCATGAACATTAAATTATGTTATCTTCCTTTAAATCTGAAAGTCGTTTAATTTTATCTCTTGATATCAATGACATCACCAGCCAATTCTATATTAACCCCAAAAATGATTTAGCTAGCGTAACGTTACTGTATCTTAGCTAACAATTATTACATACATTTATTACTAAGGTTGGCTACACTTCCAGGATTACTAGCTAGCTAGTTCCTTTGGAGGTTTCTCTGACGATCTGATGAGAATCTGAGGAAGATATGTCACTCTGATCTTAGAAGCGTGTCTCAGTTAAAAAATACAACATTTAAAAAAGCTGCTGCTAAATGAATATAGGGGAAACGCTACCCTTCCTCCTTCCCTCCCATTCCTCCCTACACCCCTCTCTCTCTCCCTCCTTCCCTCCCTATACCCTCCCATTCCTCCCTACACCCCTCTCCCTCTCCCTCCTTCTCTCTCCCTCCTTCCCTCCCTATACCCACCCATTCCTCCCTACACCCCTCTCCCTCTCCAACCCTCTCTCCATCTATCTATCCATCCCTCCCTCTCTATCCCTCTTTCCCTTTCTCTGCCAATACCTCTCTCCCTCCCTCTCTCATTCCATCCCTCTCTCCCTCCCCCTCTCCCAATCCCTCTCTCCCTCCCCCTCTCCCAATCCCTCTCTCCCTCCCCCTCTCCCAATCCCTCTCTCCCTCCCCCTCTCCCAATCCCTCTCTCCCTCCCTCTCTCTTTCCACCACTCTCTCCCTCTATCTCTCCCTTACTCTCTATCCATCTTTCCCTTTCTCTGCCAATCCCTCTCTCCCTTATCCTTCCCTCCCCATATCCACCTGTCCCTCCCCCTCTCCCCCTCCATCCCTCTCTCTCCCTCCTTCCCTCTCTCCTTCCCCATCCCTCTCTCCCTCCCCCTCTCCCCATATCCACCTGTCCCTCTCTCCCTCCCCCTCTCCCCCTCCCTCCCCCCTCTCCCCATCCCTCCCCTCTCTCCTCCACCCCAGCAGTGGAGGGATGTCTCCAGTGGAAACTGGTGACCAGTGTCAGTCAGATTAGTGTAATGGTTGCTAAGGTGTGTTTCTCCTCCGTCTGAGCTAAACCCAGATTAGACCAGATTAACCACCATCATTTAGAGGTCCAGAGGTCAACATCCCACTGCCTTGACCCCCCCTGAACTCCTCACCCCACTACCTCTTAACAGATACCTGCACATCCCTGACTACTGTCTCTCTTTCTGTGTGTGTGTGTGTGTGTGTGTGCGCGTGTGAGAGAGAGAGAGTGTGTGTGTGTGTATACAGTACGTGTGTTTGAATCCCTCCTCTCTCCTCTCTCACCCTAACCAGGAAGCTGATATCCCCTCTGCCCAATCACTGCGCATCCTGGACTTCAGCTTCTCTGATTTCGGCCTATCAGAGGAATCCACGGCTCAGGCCACAGTCAGAATGTTCCTGGATCTCAACCTAGTACAGGACTTCAACATCGACTACAAGGTAACACACACACACACACACACACACACACACACACACTCACACAGTTATTAAATGTGTATCTTTGGTCCTGTGAGTATGACTCTGTTCTTCTTCAACACTTTACCATCTCCTATTGGCGTCCTTTTACCTTCATCACTTTACCATCTCCTATTGGTGTCCTTTTACCTTCATCACTTTACCATCTCCTATTGGTGTCCTTTTAACTTCATCACTTTACCATCTCCTATTGGCGTCCTTTTACCTTCATCACTTTACCATCTCCTATTGGCGTCCTTTTACCTTCATCACTTTACCATCTCCTATTGCCGTCCTTTTACCTTCATCACTTTACCATCTCCTATTGGCGTCCTTTACCTTCACCACTTTACCATCTCCTATTGGTGTCCTTTTACCTTCATCACTTTACCATCTCCTATTGGTGTCCTTTTACCTTCATCACTTTACCATCTCCTATTGGTGTCCTTTTAACTTCATCACTTTACCATCTCCTATTGGCGTCCTTTTACCTTCATCACTTTACCATCTCCTATTGGTGTCCTTTTACCTTCATCACTTTACCATCTCCTATTGGTGTCCTTTTAACTTCATCACTTTACCATCTCCTATTGGCGTCCTTTTACCTTCATCACTTTACCATCTCCTATTGGCGTCCTTTTACCTTCATCACTTTACCATCTCCTATTGGCGTCCTTTTACCTTCATCACTTTACCATCTCCTATTGGCGTCCTTTTACCTTCATCACTTTACCATCTCCTATTGGCGTCCTTTTACCTTCATCACTTTACCATCTCCTATTGGCGTCCTTTTACCTTCATCACTTTACCATCTCCTATTGGCGTCCTTTTACCTTCATCACTTTACCATCTCCTATTGGCGTCCTTTTACCTTCATCACTTTACCATCTCCTATTGGCGTCCTTTTACCTTCATCACTTTACCATCTCCTATTGGCGTCCTTTTACCTTCATCACTTTACCATCTCCTATTGGCGTCCTTTTACCTTCATCACTTTACCATCTCCTATTGGCGTCCTTTTACCTTCATCACTTTACCATCTCCTATTGGCGTCCTTTTACCTTCATCACTTTACCATCTCCTATTGGCGTCCTTTTACCTTCATCACTTTACCATCTCCTATTGGCGTCCTTTTACCTTCATCACTTTACCATCTCCTATTGCGTCCTTTTACCTTCATCACTTTACCATCTCCTATTGGCGTCCTTTTACCTTCATCACTTTACCATCTCCTATTGCGTCCTTTTACCTTCATCACTTTACCATCTCCTATTGGCGTCCTTTTACCTTCATCACTTTACCATCTCCTATTGGCGTCCTTTTACCTTCATCACTTTACCATCTCCTATTGGCGTCCTTTTACCTTCATCACTTTACCATCTCCTATTGGCGTCCTTTTACCTTCATCACTTTACCATCTCCTATTGGCGTCCTTTTACCTTCATCACTTTACCATCTCCTATTGGCGTCCTTTTACCTTCATCACTTTACCATCTCCTATTGGCGTCCTTTTACCTTCATCACTTTACCATCTCCTATTGGCGTCCTTTTACCTTCATCACTTTACCATCTCCTATTGGCGTCCTTTTACCTTCATCACTTTACCATCTCCTATTGGCGTCCTTTTACCTTCATCACTTTACCATCTCCTATTGGCGTCCTTTTACCTTCATCACTTTACCATCTCCTATTGGCGTCCTTTTACCTTCATCACTTTACCATCTCCTATTGGCGTCCTTTTACCTTCATCACTTTACCATCTCCTATTGGCGTCCTTTTACCTTCATCACTTTACCATCTCCTATTGGCGTCCTTTTACCTTCATCACTTTACCATCTCCTATTGGCGTCCTTTTACCTTCATCACTTTACCATCTCCTATTGGCGTCCTTTTACCTTCATCACTTTACCATCTCCTATTGGCGTCCTTTTACCTTCATCACTTTACCATCTCCTATTGGCGTCCTTTTACCTTCATCACTTTACCATCTCCTATTGGCGTCCTTTTACCTTCATCACTTTACCATCTCCTATTGCCGTCCTTTTACCTTCATCACTTTACCATCTCCTATTGGCGTCCTTTTACCTTCATCACTTTACCATCTCCTATTGGCGTCCTTTTACCTTCATCACTTTACCATCTCCTATTGGCGTCCTTTTACCTTCATCACTTTACCATCTCCTATTGGCGTCCTTTTACCTTCATCACTTTACCATCTCCTATTGGCGTCCTTTTACCTTCATCACTTTACCATCTCCTATTGGCGTCCTTTTACCTTCATCACTTTACCATCTCCTATTGGCGTCCTTTTACCTTCATCACTTTACCATCTCCTATTGGCGTCCTTTTACCTTCATCACTTTACCATCTCCTATTGGCGTCCTTTTACCTTCATCACTTTACCATCTCCTATTGGCGTCCTTTTACCTTCATCACTTTACCATCTCCTATTGGCGTCCTTTTACCTTCATCACTTTACCATCTCCTATTGGCGTCCTTTTACCTTCATCACTTTACCATCTCCTATTGGCGTCCTTTTACCTTCATCACTTTACCATCTCCTATTGGCGTCCTTTTACCTTCATCACTTTACCATCTCCTATTGGCGTCCTTTTACCTTCATCACTTTACCATCTCCTATTGGCGTCCTTTTACCTTCATCACTTTACCATCTCCTATTGGCGTCCTTTTACCTTCATCACTTTACCATCTCCTATTGGCGTCCTTTTACCTTCATCACTTTACCATCTCCTATTGGCGTCCTTTTACCTTCATCACTTTACCATCTCCTATTGGCGTCCTTTTACCTTCATCACTTTACCATCTCCTATTGGCGTCCTTTTACCTTCATCACTTTACCATCTCCTATTGGCGTCCCGTCCTTTTACCTTCATCACTTTACCATCTCCTATTGGCGTCCTTTTACCTTCATCACTTTACCATCTCCTATTGGCGTCCTTTTACCTTCATCACTTTACCATCTCCTATTGGCGTCCTTTACCTTCATCACTTTACCATCTCCTATTGGCGTCCTTTTACCTTCATCACTTTACCATCTCCTATTGGCGTCCTTTTATCCTCTTCATCACTTTACCATCTCCTATTGGCGTCCTTTTACCTTCATCACTTTACCATCTCCTATTGGCGTCCTTTAACCTTCATCACTTTACCATCTCCTATTGGCGTCCTTTTACCTTCATCACTTTACCATCTCCTATTAGCGTCCTTTACCTTCATCACTTTACCATCTCCTATTGGCGTCCTTTTACCTTCATCACTTTACCATCTCCTATTGGCGTCCTTTTACCTTCATCACTTTACCATCTCCTATTGGTGTCCTTTTACCTTCATCACTTTACCATCTCCTATTGGCGTCCTTTTACCTTCATCACTTTACCATCTCCTATTGGCGTCCTTTTACCTTCATCACTTTACCATCTCCTATTGGCGTCCTTTTACCTTCATCACTTTACCATCTCCTATTGGCGTCCTTTTACCTTCATCACTTTACCATCTCCTATTGGCGTCCTTTTATCCTCTTCATCACTTTACCATCTCCTATTGGCGTCCTTTTACCTTCATCACTTTACCATCTCCTATTGGCGTCCTTTTACCTTCATCACTTTACCATCTCCTATTGGCTCCTTTTACCTTCATCACTTTACCATCTCCTATTGGCGTCCTTTTACCTTCATCACTTTACCATCTCCTATTGGCGTCCTTTTACCTTCATCACTTTACCATCTCCTATTGGCGTCCTTTTACCTTCATCACTTTACCATCTCCTATTGGCGTCCTTTTACCTTCATCACTTTACCATCTCCTATTGCCGTCCTTTTACCTTCATCACTTTACCATCTCCTATTGGCGTCCTTTACCTTCACCACTTTACCATCTCCTATTGGCGTCATTTTACCTTCATCACTTTACCATCTCCTATTGGCGTCCTTTTACCTTCATCACTTTACCATCTCCTATTGGCGTCCTTTTACCTTCATCACTTTACCATCTCCTATTGGCGTCCTTTTACCTTCATCACTTTACCATCTCCTATTGGCGTCCTTTTACCTTCATCACTTTACCATCTCCTATTGGCGTCCTTTTACCTTCATCACTTTACCATCTCCTATTGGCGTCCTTTTACCTTCATCACTTTACCATCTCCTATTGGCGTCCTTTTACCTTCATCACTTTACCATCTCCTGTTGGCGTCCTTTCACCTTCATCACGTTACCATTCTCTCCCCCTCTCTCCATCTCCCCCTTCTTTCCTCCCCCTCCAGTGTCTCTGTCAGTGGGTTCTGAGCGTAAGGCGTGGTTACCGTAGCAACGTGCCCTATCACAACTGGAGCCACGGCCTCAGCACCGCCCAGTGTATGTTCGCTATGATGACGTCTACAGACCAGTTACAGGTGAGAGGTCAGGGGTCAGGTGTTAGGGATCAGTGTATGTTCTCTATGATGACGTCTACAGACCAGTTACAGGTGAGAGGTCAGAGGTTAGGGGTTACAGGTCAGTGAAGCCTGTTTCCCGGACCCAGCCTATTCCTGGAGTAATACACCTGTTTCCATGGTGATTCTCCGCTGGGTTGTGTTCAGTAAGGCCACACCGTTTACAAACAAAACCAGAAAGGAAAACGAGGCTTTCTTAAATGGACAAGATCAGGTAGAACCCCTACTCCTTTTCACAATGTTTTAGGTCAGAGGTTAAAGGCTAGAGGTCAGGGTAGCTGTGTGGTTAAAGGTTAGAGGTTAGGGTTGCTGTGTGGTTAAAGGTTAGAGGTCAGGGTAGCTGTGTGGTTAAAGGTTAGAGGTCAGGGTTGCTGTGTGGTTAAAGGTTAGAGGTCAGGGTAGCTGTGTGGTTAAAGGTTAGAGGTCAGGGTAGCTGTGTGGTTAAAGGTTAGAGGTCAGGGTTGCTGTGTGGTTAAAGGTTAGAGGTCAGGGTTGCTGTGTGGTTAAAGGTTCGAGGTCAGGGTAGCTGTGTGGTTAAAGGTCAGAGGTCAGGGTAGCTGTGTGGTTAAAGGTTAGAGGTCAGGGTAGCTGTGTGATTAAAGGTTAGAGGTCAGGGTAGCTGTGTGGTTAAAGGTTAGAGGTCAAGGTAGCTGTGTGGTTAAAGGGTAGAGGTCAGGGTAGCTGTGTGGTTAAAGGTTAGAGGTCAGGGTAGCTGTGTGGTTAAAGGTTAGAGGTCAGGGTAGCTGTGTGGTTAAAGGTTAGAGGTCAGGGTAGCTGTGTGGTTAAAGGTTAGAGGTCAGGGTAGCTGTGTGGTTAAAGGTTAGAGGTCAGGGTAGCTGTGTGGTTAAAGGTTAGAGGTCAGGGTTGCTGTGTGGTTTGAGGTCAGGGTAGCTGTGTGGTTAAAGGTTAGAGGTCAGGGTAGCTGTGTGGTTAAAGGTTAGAGGTCAGGGTAGCTGTGTGGTTAAAGGTTAGAGGTCAGGGTTGCTGTGTGGTTAAAGGTTAGAGGTCAGGGTTGCTGTGTGGTTTGAGGTCAGGGTAGCTGTGTGGTTAAAGGTTAGAGGTCAGGGTAGCTGTGTGGTTAAAGGTTAGAGGTCAGGGTTGCTGTGTGGTTAAAGGTTAGAGGTCAGGGTAGCTGTGTGGTTAAAGGTTAGAGGTCAGGGTAGCTGTGTGGTTAAAGGTTAGAGGTCAGGGTAGCTGTGTGGTTAGAGGTTAGAGGTCAGGGTTGCTGTGTGGTTAAAGGTTAGAGGTCAGGGTAGCTGTGTGGTTAAAGGTTAGAGGTCAGGGTAGCTGTGTGGTTAAAGGTTAGAGGTCAGGGTAGCTGTGTGGTTAAAGATTAGAGGTCAGGGTTGCTGTGTGGTTAAAGGTTAGAGGTCAGGGTAGCTGTGTGGTTAAAGGTTAGAGGTCAGGGTTGCTGTGTGGTTAAAGGTTAGAGGTCAGGGTAGCTGTGTGGTTAAAGGTTAGAGGTCAGGGTAGCTGTGTGGTTAGAGGTCAGGGTAGCTGTGGGGTTAAAGGTTAGAGGTCAGGGTAGCTGTGTGGTTAGAGGTCAGGGTTGCTGTGTGGTTAAAGGTTAGAGGTCAGGGTAGCTGTGTGGTTAGAGGTCAGGGTTGCTGTGTGGTTAAAGGTTAGAGGTCAGGGTAGCTGTGTGGTTAAAGGTTAGAGGTCAGGGTAGCTGTGTGGTTAAAGGTTAGAGGTCAGGGTAGCTGTATGGTTAAAGGTTAGAGGTCAGGGTTGCTGTGTGGTTAAAGGTTATAGGTCAGGGTTGCTGTGTGGTTAAAGGTTAGAGGTCAGGGTTGCTG
>CM062494.1:141223775-141236275 GCA_031479575.1 Coregonus ussuriensis | reverse complement strand
ATGTTGTCTATATAGAGTATGTATACTTTAATATATATATACTTACACTACCGTTCAAAAGTTTGGGGTCACTTAGAAATGTCCTTGTTTTCCATGAAATGAGTTTGAATAGGAACTATAGCAGGTTAGAAATAATGATTTTTAATATAAATAATAATTGTGTCCTTCAAACTTTGCTTTCGTCAAAAATCCTCCATTTACAGCAATTACAGCCTTGCAGACCTTTGGCATTCTAGTTGTCAATTTGTTGAGGTAATCTGAAGAGATTTCACCCCATGCACCTCCCACAAGTTGGATTGGCTTGATGGGCACTTCTTACGTACCATACGGTCAAGCTGCTCCCACAACAGCTCAATAGGGTTGAGATCCGGTGACTGTGCTGGCCACTCCATTATAGACAGAATACCAGCTGACTGCTTCTTCCCTAAATAGTTATTGCATAGTTTGGAGCTGTGCTTTGGGTCATTGTCCTGTTGTAGGAGGAAATTGGCTCCAATCAAGTGCCGTCCACAGGGTATGGCATGGCGTTGCAAAATCCTTCCTTCTTCAAGATCCCTTTTACCCTGTACAAATCTCCCACTTTACCACCACCAAAGCACCCCCAGACCATCACATTGCCTCCACCATGCTTGACAGATGGCATCAAGCACTCCTCCAGCATCTTTTCATTTGGTCTGCGTCTCACAAATGTTCTTCTTTGTGATCTGAACACCTCAATCTTCGATTCGTCTGTCCATAACACGTTTTTCCAATCTTCCTCTGTCCAGTGTATGTGTTCTTTTGCCCATCTTAATATTTTCTTTTTATTGGCCAGTCTGAGATATGGCTTTTTCTTTGCAACTCTGCCTAGAAGGTCAGCATCCCGGAGTCGCCTCTTCACTGTTGACGTTGAGACTGGTGTTTTGCGGGTACTATTTAATGAAGCTGCCAGTTGAGGACCTGTGAGGCGTCTGTTTCTCAAACTAGACACTCTAATGCATTTGTCCTCTTGCTCAGTTGTGCACCGGGGCCTCCCACTCCTCTTTCTATTCTGGTTAGAGACAGTTTGCGCTGTTCTGTGATGGGAGTAGTACACAGCGTTTTACGAGATCTTCAGTTTCTTGGCAATTTCTCGCATGGAATAGCCTTCATTTCTCACAACAAGAATAGACTGACGAGTTTCAGAACAAAGTTATTTATTTCTGGCCATTTTGATCCTGTAATCGAACCCACAATTGCTGATGCTCCAGATACTGAACTAGTCTCAAGAAGGCCAGTTTTATTGCTTCTTTAATCAGCACAACAGTTTTCAGCTGTGCTAACATAATTGCAAAAGGGTTTTCTAATGATCAGTTAGCCTTTTAAAATGATAAACTTGAATTAGCAACCACAACGTGCCATTGGAACACAGGACTGATGGTTGCTGATAATGGGCCTCTGTACGCCGATGTAGATATTCCATTACAAATCAGCCGTTTCCAGCTACAATAGCCATTTACAACATTAACAATGTCTACACTGTATTTCTGATCAATTTGATGTTATTTTAATGGACAAAAAATTTGCTTTTCTTTCGAAAACAAGGACATTTCTAAGTGACCCCAAACTTTTGAATGGTAGTGTATATGTTGTTTATATAGAGTATGTATACTTTACTATATATATACTTATATATGTTATCTATATAGAGTATGTATACTTTATAATATATCTACTTATATATGTTGTCTATATAGAGTATGTATACTTTCCTATATATATACTTATATATGTTGTCTATATAGAGTATGTATACTTTATAATATATCTACTTATATATGTTGTCTATATAGAGTATGTATACTTTACTATATATATACTTATATATGTTGTCTATATAGAGTATGTATACTTTATAATATATCTACTTATATATGCTGTCTATACTTTACTATATATACCGTATATTCTTGTACATGTTGTCTATACGTAATATTTACACTTTAATGTATATCAAATTAAATGAAACGTAATTAGTCACATGCTTGGTAAACAACCGGTGTAGACTACCAGTGAAATGCTTACTGACGGGTCCTTCCCAACAACGAGGAGAGAGAGTAAACAGATCAATAACAGACCAGTTATAACACGTAGTAATAATACAAGGTAGAATAAATACACAATGACTAATGATTACTAGGCTATATACACAGGGGTACCAGTACTGAGTCGATGTGCTGGAGTACGAGGTAATAACTAGGCTATATACACAGGGGAACCAGTACTGAGTCCATGTGCTGGGGTACGAGGTAATAACTAGGCTATATACACAGGGGAACCAGTACTGAGTCCATGTGCTGGGGTACGAGGTAATAACTAGGCTATATACACAGGGGAACCAGTACTGAGTTCATGTGCTGGGGTACGAGGTAATAACTAGGCTATATACACAGGGGAACCAGTACTGAGTTCATGTGCTGGGGTACGAGGTAATAACTAGGCTATATACACAGGGGAACCAGTACTGAGTTCATGTGCTGGGGTACGAGGTAATAACTAGGCTATATACACAGGGGAACCAGTACTGAGTTCATGTGCTGGGGTACGAGGTAATAACTAGGCTATATACACAGGGGAACCAGTACTGAGTTCATGTGCTGGGGTACGAGGTAATAACTAGGCTATATACACAGGGGAACCAGTACTGAGTTCATGTGCTGGGGTACGAGGTAATAACTAGGCTATATACACAGGGGAACCAGTACTGAGTTCATGTGCTGGGGTACGAGGTAATAACTAGGCTATATACACAGGGGAACCAGTACTGAGTCGATGTGCTGGGGTACGAGGTAATAACTAGGCTATATACACAGGGGAACCAGTACTGAGTCCATGTGCTGGGGTACGAGGTAATGGTGGTCCTTTGTAGCTCAATTGGTAGAGCATGGCGCTTGTAACGCCAGGGTAGTGGGTTCGATCCCCGGGACCACCCATACGTAAAAATGTATGCGCACATGACTGTAAGTCGCTTTGGATAAAAGCGTCTGCTAAATGGCATATTATTATTATTATTAATAACTTGGCTATATACACGGGGTACCAGTACTGAGTCGATGTCCAGGGGTACAAGGTAATAACTAGGCTATATACACAGGGTACCAGTACTGATGAGACATTTACATTTTACATTTTTAGTCATTTAGCAGATGCTCTTATCCAGAGCGACTTACAGTTAGTGAGTGCATACATTTTCATACTGGCCCCCCCGTGGGAAACGAACCCACAACCCTGGCGTTGCAAGCGCCATGCTCTACCAACTGAGCTACAGGGGACAAAAGAGTTAGTGCAAAAAGGATCAGCGCAGATAGTCTGGGTAGTTGTTTGGTTAACTATTTAACTAACTATTCAGTAGTCTTATAGCTTGGGGATTTGAAGCTGTTCAGGGTCCTGTTGGTTCCAGACTTGGTGCATCGGTACCGCTTGCCGTGCGGTAGCAGAGAGAACAGTCTATGACTAGGGTGGCTGGAGTCTTTGTCCGTTTTTAGGGCCTTCCTCTGACACCGCCTGCAGTAGAGGTCCTGGATGTCAGGGAGCTCGGCCCCAGTTTACCATGTGATTATACATCTAGCAGGGGAGACTCTGCTCGGCCCCAGTCTACCATGTGATTAGACATCTAGCAGGGGAGACTCTGCTCGGCCCCAGTTTACCATGTGATTAGACATCTAGCAGGGGAGACTCTGCTCGGCCCCAGTTTACCATGTGATTAGACATCTAGCAGGGGAGACTCTGCTCGGCCCCAGTTTACCATGTGATTAGACATCTAGCAGGGGAGACTCTGCTCGGCCCCAGTCTACCATGTGATTATACATCTAGCAGGGGAGACTCTGCTCGGCCCCAGTTTACCATGTGATTATACATCTAGCAGGGGAGACTCTGCTCGACCCCAGTTTACCATGTGATTATACATCTAGCAGGGGAGACTCTGCTCGGCCCCAGTCTACCATGTGATTATACATCTAGCAGGGGAGACTCTGCTCGGCCCCAGTTTACCATGTGATTATACATCTAGCAGGGGAGACTCTGCTCGGCCCCAGTTTACCATGTGATTATACATCTAGCAGGGGAGACTCTGCTCGGCCCCAGTTTACCATGTGATTAGACATCTAGCAGGGGAGACTCTGCTCGGCCCCAGTTTACCATGTGATTAGACATCTAGCAGGGGAGACTCTGCTCGGCCCCAGTTTACCATGTGATTATACATCTAGCAGGGGAGACTCTGCTCGGCCCCAGTTTACCATGTGATTAGACATCTAGCAGGGGAGACTCTGCTCGGCCCCAGTTTACCATGTGATTAGACATCTAGCAGGGGAGACTCTGCTCAGGCCCCAGTTTACCATGTGATTAGACATCTAGCAGGGGAGACTCTGCTCAGCCCCAGTTTACCATGTGATTAGACATCTAGCAGGGGAGACTCTGCGGTAGCCTCATTCTGTGTGTGTCTGTTCAGGAGGAGGGCAGAGTTCTTTGAGCTGGGTCAGAAAGGAGTGAGGTGGGAGGAAGACAGGCACAGAGACTTACTAAGGTGAGCACCCTAAACCCTATGTAGTGCACTACTTTTGAGCCTGTGGACCCTAACCCTGTGGACCCTAACCCTATGGACCCTAACCCTATGGACCCTAACCCTATGGACCCTGTATCTATGGACCCTGTATCTATGGACCCTAACCCTATGGACCCTGTATCTATGGACCCTGTATCTATGGACCCTAACCCTATGGACCCTAACCCTATGGACCCTGTATCTATGGACCCTGTATCTATGGACCCTGTATCTATGGACCCTGTATCTATGGACCCTAACCCTATGGACCCTAACCCTATGGACCTTGTATCTATGGACCCTAACCCTATGGACCCTCTATGGACCCTGTATCTATGGACCCTAACTCTATGGACCCTAACCCTATCCCTATGGACCCTGTATCTATGGACCCTAACCCTATGGACCCTGTATCTATGGACCCTAACCCTATGGACCCTGTATCTATGGACCCTGTATCTATGGACCCTAACCCTATGGACCCTGTATCTATGGACCCTAACCCTATGGACCCTGTATCTATGGACCCTGTATCTATGGACCCTAACCCTATGGACCCTAACCCTATGGACCCTGTATCTATGGACCCTAACTCTATGGACCCTGTATCTATGGACCCTGTATCTATGGACCCTGTATCTATGGACCCTGTATCTATGGACCCTAACCCTATGGACCCTGTATCTATGGACCCTGTATCTATGGACCCTGTATCTATGGACCCTGTATCTATGGACCCTAACCCTATGGACCCTGTATCTATGGACCCTGTATCTATGGACCCTAACCCTATGGACCCTGTATCTATGGACCCTGTATCTATGGACCCTAACCCTATGGACCTTGTATCTATGAACCCTAACCCTATGGACCCTAACTCTATGGACCCTAACCCTATGGACCCTAACCCTATGGACCCTGTATCTATGGACCCTAACTCTATGGACCCTAACCCTATGGACCCTAACCCTATGGACCCTAACCCTGTGGACCCTAACCCTATGGACCCTGTATCTATGGATCCTAACCCTATGGACCCTGTATCTATGGACCCTGTATCTATGGACCCTGTATCTATGGACCCTGTATCTATGGACCCTAACTCTATGGACCCTGTATCTATGGACCCTAACCCTATGGACCCTGTATCTATGGACCCTAACCCTATGGACCCTGTATCTATGGATCCTAACCCTATGGACCCTGTATCTATGGACCCTGTATCTATGGACCCTAACCCTATGGACCCTGTATCTATGGACCCTGTATCTATGGACCCTGTATCTATGGACCCTAACCCTATGGACCCTGTATCTATGGACCCTAACCCTATGGACCTTGTATCTATGGACCCTAACCCTATGGACCTTAACCCTATGGACCCTAACTCTATGGACCCTGTATATATGGACCCTGTATCTATGGACCCTGTATCTATGTACCCTGTATCTATGGACCCTAACCCTATGGACCCTGTATCTATGGACCCTGTATCTATGGACCCTAACCCTATGGACCCTGTATCTATGGACCCTGTATCTATGGACCCTAACCGTATGGACCCTGTATCTATGGACCCTGTATCTATGGACCCTAACCCTATGGACCTTGTATCTATGAACCCTAACCCTATGGACCCTAACTCTATGGACCCTAACCCTATGGACCCTAACCCTATGGACCCTGTATCTATGGACCCTAACTCTATGGACCCTAACCCTATGGACCCTAACCCTGTGGACCCTAACCCTATGGACCCTGTATCTATGGATCCTAACCCTATGGACCCTGTATCTATGGACCCTGTATCTATGGACCCTGTATCTATGGACCCTGTATCTATGGACCCTAACTCTATGGACCCTGTATCTATGGACCCTAACCCCATGGACCCTGTATCTATGGACCCTAACCCTATGGACCCTGTATCTATGGACCCTGTATCTATGGACCCTAACCCTATGGACCCTGTATCTATGGACCCTAACCCTATGGACCCTGTATCTATGGACCCTAACCCTATGGACCTTAACCCTATGGACCCTAACTCTATGGACCCTGTATATATGGACCCTGTATCTATGGACCCTGTATCTATGGACCCTAACCCTATGGACCCTAACCCTATGGACCCTGTATCTATGGACCCTAACCCTATGGACCCTGTATCTATGGACCCTGTATCTATGGACCCTGTATCTATGGACCCTGTATCTATGGACCCTAACCCTATGGACCCTAACCCTATGGACCCTGTATCTATGGACCCTGTATCTATGGACCCTAACCCTATGGACCCTAACCCTATGGACCCTGTATCTATGGACCCTGTATATATGGACCCTAACTATATGGACCCTGTATCTATGGACCCTAACCCTATGGACCCTAACCCTATGGACCCTAACCCTATGGACCCTGTATCTATGGACCCTAACCCTATGGACCCTGTATCTATGGACCCTAACCCTATGGACCCTAACCCTATGGACCCTGTATCTATGGACCCTGTATCTATGGACCCTAACCCTATGGACCCTGTATCTATGGACCCTAACCCTATGGACCCTAACCAGATGGACCCTGTATCTATGGACCCTGTATCTATGGACCCTAACCCTATGGACCCTGTATCTATGGACCCTGTATCTATGGATCCTGTATATATGGACCCTAACTCTATGGACCCTAACCCTATGGACCCTAACCCTATGGACCCTGTATCTATGGACCCTGTATCTATGGACCCTGTATCTATGGACACTGTATCTATGGACCCTGTATCTGTGGACCCTGTATCTATGGACCCTGTATCTATGGACCCTGTATCTATGGACCCTGTATCTATGGACCCTGACCCTATGGAAACTAACCCTATGGACCTTGTATCTATGGACCATAACCCTATGGACCCTAACCCTATGGACCCTGTATCTATGGACCCTAACTCTATGGACCCTAACCCTATGGACCCTAACCCTATGGACCCTGTATCTATGGACCCTGTATCTATGGACCCTAACCCTATGGACCCTGTATCTATGGACCCTGTATCTATGGACCCTAACCCTATGGACCCTGTATCTATGGACCCTAACCCTATGGACCCTGTATCTATGGACCCTGTATCTATGGACCCTAACCCTATGGACCCTAACCCTATGGACCCTGTATCTATGGACCCTAACCCTATGGACCCTGTATCTATGGACCCTAACCCTATGGACCCTGTATCTATGGACCCTGTATCTATGGACCCTAACCCTATGGACCCTAACTCTATGGACCCTGTATCTATGGACCCTTACCCTATGGACCCTGTATCTATGGACCCTAACCCTATGGACCCTGTATCTATGGACCCTGTATCTATGGACCCTGTATCTATGGACCCTAACCCTATGGACCCTGTATCTATGGACCCTGTATCTATGGACCTGTATCTATGGACCCTAACCCTATGGACCCTAACCCTATGGACCCTATATCTATGGACCCTAACCCTATGGACCCTGTATCTATGGACCCTAACCCTATGGACCCTAACCCTATGGACCCTGTATCTATGGACCCTAACCCTATGGACCCTAACCCTATGGACCCTGTATCTATGGACCCTAACCCTATGGACCCTGTATCTATGGACCCTGTATCTATGGACCCTGTATCTATGGACCCTAACCCTATGGACCCTAACCCTATGGACCCTGTATCTATGGACCCTAACCCTATGGACCCTGTATCTATGGACCCTAACCCTATGGACCCTGTATCTATGGACCCTAACCCTATGGACCCTGTATCTATGGACCCTGTATCTATGGACCCTAACCCTATGGACCTTGTATCTATGAACCCTAACCCTATGGACCCTAACCCTATGGACCCTGTATCTATGGACCCTGTATCTATGGACCCTAACCCTATGGACCCTGTATCTATGGACCCTGTATCTATGGACCCTGTATCTATGGACCCTAACTCTATGGACCCTGTATCTATGGACCCTAACCCCATGGACCCTGTATCTATGGACCCTAACCCTATGGACCCTAACCCTATGGACCCTAACCCTATGGACCCTAACCCTATGGACCCTGTATCTATGGATCCTAACCCTATGGACCCTGTATCTATGGACCCTGTATCTATGGACCCTGTATCTATGGACCCTGTATCTATGGACCCTAACTATATGGACCCTGTATCTATGGACCCTAACCCCATGGACCCTGTATCTATGGACCCTGTATCTATGGACCCTAACCCTATGGACCCTAACCCTATGGACCCTGTATCTATGGACCCTAACCCAATGGACCCTGTATCTATGGACCCTGTATCTATGGACCCTAACCCTATGGACCCTGTATCTATGGACCCTGTATCTATGGACCCTGTATCTATGGACCCTGTATCTATGGACCCTAACCCTATGGACCCTGTATCTATGGACCCTGTATCTATGGACCCTGTATCTATGGACCATAACCATATGGACCCTAACCCTATGGACCCTGTATCTATGGACCCTGTATCTATGGACCCTGTATCTATGGACCCTAACCCTATGGACCCTAACTCTATGGACCCTGTATCTATGGACCCTAACCCTATGGACCCTAACCCTATGGACCCTGTATCTATGGACCCTAACCCTATGGACCCTGTATCTATGGACCCTAACCCTATGGACCCTGTATCTATGGACCCTAACCCTATGGACCCTGTATCTATGGACCCTAACCCTATGGACCCTGTATCTATGGACCCTAACCCTATGGACCCTAACCCTATGGACCCTAACCCTATGGACCCTGTATCTATGGATCCTGTATCTATGGACCCTAACCCTATGGACCCTAACCCTATGGACCCTAACCCTATGGACCCTGTATCTATGGACCCTGTATCTATGGACCCTGTATCTATGGACCCTAACCCTATGGACCCTGTATCTATGGACCCTGTATCTATGGACCCTAACCCTATGGACCCTGTATCTATGGACCCTGTATCTATGGATCCTGTATCTATGGACCCTAACTCTATGGACCCTAACCCTATGGACCCTAACCCTATGGACCCTGTATCTATGGACCCTGTATCTATGGACCCTGTATCTATGGACCCTGTATCTATGGACCTTGTATCTATGAACCCTAACTCTATGGACCCTGGTCAAAAGTAGTGCACTAGGGTGCAATTTGGGACACAACATCTCTTCCTTATGTAGTGCACTACTTTATAATACCCCATTCCTGTATGACACCCCATTCCCTATTTAGTGCACTACTGTATGACACCCCATTCCCTATTTAGTGCACTACTGTATGACACCCCATTCCCTATTTAGTGCACTACTGTATGACACCCCATTCCCTATTTAGTGCACTAGTTTTGACCAGGGCCCCATAGGGACCATCTAGTCGTGATCGACTCTGATCCAGGAGTGTGTGTGTGTGTGTGTGTGTGTGTGTGTGTGTGTGTGTCTCCCACAGGTCGATGCTAATGACAGCCAGCGACATTGCTGCCATTACAAAGCCTTGGCATATTCAGAAGAGGGTAAGCACTCACACACACACACACACACACACACACACACACACACACACACATACACACACACATACATACACACACTGAGACATAGACACACACACACACTGACACATAGACACACACACACACACACACACTGAGACATAGACACACACACACACACACACACACACACACACACACACACTGACACATAGACACACACACACACACACACACACACACACACACACATACACTATAACCCTGGTTCTATCTGTCCTCAGACAGCTAAGCTGGTGGCATCAGAGTTTTAACCCTGGTTCTCTCTGTCCTCAGACAGCTAAGCTGGTGGCATCAGAGTTTTAACCCTGGTTCTCTCTGTCCTCAGACAGCTAAGCTGGTGGCATCAGAGTTTTAACCCTGGTTCTCTCTGTCCTCAGACAGCTAAGCTGGTGGCATCAGAGTTTTAACCCTGGTTCTCTCTGTCCTCAGACAGCTAAGCTGGTGGCATCAGAGTTTTAACCCTGGTTCTCTCTGTCCTCAGACAGCTAAGATGGTGGCATCAGAGTTTTAACCCTGGTTCTCTCTCTCCTCAGACAGCTAAGCTGGTGGCATCAGAGGAGTTTTAACCCTGGTTCTCTCTGTTCTCAGACAGCTAAGATGGTGGCATCAGAGTTTTAACCCTGGTTCTCTCTGTCCTCAGACAGCTAAGCTGGTGGCATCAGAGTTTTAACCCTGGTTCTCTCTCTCCTCAGACAGCTAAGCTGGTGGCATCAGAGTTTTAACCCTGGTTCTCTCTGTCCTCAGACAGCTAAGATGGTGGCATCAGAGGAGTTTTAACCCTGGTTCTCTCTGTCCTCAGACAGCTAAGATGGTGGCATCAGAGTTTTAACCCTGGTTCTCTCTCTCCTCAGACAGCTAAGCTGGTGGCATCAGAGTTTTTTGCTCAAGGAGACCGAGAGAAGGAAGAGTTCAACATCAAACCTGTTGTAAGTAGCTTTCACTGCATGGAACTTTTTGATTAGATTAATTTGACCATTTAGAAACACAATTCAACCCCACACATATGGATGCAATGCATTTGAAATCATGATAAAAACACAAAAATGTTTAACAACTTATTATGTTATTGTTCAACTCAGTGGTCCTCTGACCTTGAAGACAACATGTTAACTCAGTGGTCCTCTGACCTTGAAGACAACATGTTAACTCAGTGGTCCTCTGACCTTGAAGACAACATGTTAACTCATGTTAATGTTAACTACAGTGTCAGTCATTTAATCTGACTCCTCCTGAATGGAAAACTCATCTGGTTCTGTATAGCTCAGTTGGTCGAGCATGGCATTTGCAATGGTAGGGCAGTGGGTTTGTGGTTATGCAGCTTGGGATAAAAGTGACATCTGTTTGTCCCCAGGACATGATGAACAGAGACAACAGCACTCGTCTTCCTCACATGCAGGTCAACTACATCGATGGGATGTGCCATCCCTTATACCAGGTGGGTTCTGGTCCATTCACCCTCTAGACAACCTGGGGAGGTCCTGGTCCATTCCCCCTCTACAACCTGGGTGGGTCCTGGTCCATTCACCCTCTATACAACCTGGGTGGGTCCTGGTCCATTCACCCTCTAGACAACCTGGGTGGGTCCTGGTCCATTCACCCTCTAGACAACCTGGGTGGGTTCTGGTCCATTCACCCTCTATACAACCTGGGTGGGTCCTGGTCCATTCCCCCTCTAGACAACCTGGGTGGGTCCTGGTCCATTCCCCCTCTATACAACCTGGGTGGGTCCTGGTCCATTCCCCCTCTATACAACCTGGGTGGGTCCTGGTCCATTCCCCCTCTATACAACCCGGGTGGGTCCTGGTCCATTCACCCTCTAGACAACCTGGGTGGGTTCTGGTCCATTCCCCCTCTATACAACCTGGGTGGGTCCTGGTCCATTCCCCCTCTATATAACCTGGGTGGGTCCTGGTCCATTCCCCCTCTATACAACCTGGGTGGGTCCTAGTCCATTCCCCCTCTATACAACCTGGGTGGGTCCTGGTCCATTCCCCCTCTATACAACCTGGGTGGGTCCTGGTCCATTCCCCCTCTATACAACCTGGGTGGGTCCTGGTCCATTCCCCCTCTATACAACCTGGGTGGGTCCTGGTCCATTCCCCCTCTATACAACCCGGGTGGGTCCTGGTCCATTCACCCTCTAGACAACCTGGGTGGGTTCTGGTCCATTCCCCCTCTATACAACCTGGGTGGGTCCTGGTCCATTCCCCCTCTATACAACCTGGGTGGGTCCTGGTCCATTCCCCCTCTATACAACCTGGGTGGGTCCTAGTCCATTCCCCCTCTATACAACATGGGTGGGTCCTGGTCCATTCCCCCTCTATACAACCTGGGT
>CM062494.1:141168775-141218775 GCA_031479575.1 Coregonus ussuriensis | reverse complement strand
TAAAATTGACTGTGTCCATAAAATTTATATAGTATGTATAAGCTGGAAGTAGAGGCTTAAGCATTGTTGTTCACTAGTTTACTCCAATTAGCGAAGGGGTGGTGGGGTTGGAAAGTAATAAAGGGGAACATATTTTTTTTAAGGATATGTATGTACAGTGGGGAAAAAAAGTATTTAGTCAGCCACCAGTTGTGCATGTTCTCCCACTTAAAAAGATGAGAGAGGCCTGTAATTTTCATCATAGGTACACGTCAACTATGACAGACAAATTGAGGAGAAAAAATCCAGAAAATCACATTGTAGGATTTTTAATGAATTTATTTGCAAATTATGGTGGAAAATAAGTATTTGGTCACCTACAAACAAGCAAGATTTCTGGCTCTCACAGACCTGTAACTTCTTCTTTAAGAAGCTCCTCTGTCCTCCACTCGTTACCTGTATTAATGGCACCTGTTTGAACTTGTTATCAGTATAAAAGACACCTGTCCACAACCTCAAACAGTCACACTCCAAACTCCACTATGGCCAAGACCAAAGAACTGTCAAAGGACACCAGAAACAAAATTGTAGACCTGCACCAGGCTGGGAAGACTGAATCTGCAATAGGTAAGCAGCTTGGTTTGAAGAAATCAACTGTAGGAGCAATTATTAGGAAATGGAAGACATACAAGACCACTGATAATCTCCCTCGATCTGGGGCTCCACGCAAGATCTCACCCCGTGGGGTCAAAATGATCACAAGAACGGTGAGCAAAAATCCCAGAACCACACGGGGGACCTAGTGAATTACCTGCAGAGAGCTGGGACCAAAGTAACAAAGCCTACCATCAGTAACACATTACGCCGCCAGGGACTCTAATCCTGCAGTGCCAGATGTGTCCCCCTGCTTAAGCCAGTACATGTCCAGGCCCGTCTGAAGTTTGCTAGAGTGCATTTGGAGGATCCAGAAGAGGATTGGGAGAATGTCATATGGTCAGATGAAACCAAAATATAACTTTTTGGTAAAAACTCAACTCGTCGTGTTTGGAGGACAAAGAATGCTGAGTTGCATCCAAAGAACACCATACCTACTGTGAAGCATGGGGGTGGAAACATCATGATTTGGGGCTGTTTTTCTGCAAAGGGACCAGGATGACTGATCCGTGTAAAGGAAAGAATGAATGGGGCCATGTATCGTGAGATTTTGAGTGAAAACCTCCTTCCATCAGCAAGGGCATTGAAGATGAAACGTGGCTGGGTCTTTCAGCATGACAATGATCCCAAACACACCGCCCGGGCAACGAAGGAGTGGCTTCGTAAGAAGCATTTCAAGGTTCTGGAGTGGCCTAGCCAGTCTCCAGATCTCAACCCCATAGAAAATCTTTGGAGGGAGTTGAAAGTCCGTGTTGCCCAGCGACAGCCCCAAAACATCACTGCTCTAGAGGAGATCTGCATGGAAGAATTGGCCAAAATACCAGCAACAGTGTGTGAAAACCTTGTGAAGACTTACAGAAAACGTTTGACCTGTGTCATTGCCAACAAAGGGTATATAACAAAGTATTGAGAAACTTTTGTTATTGACCAAATACCTATTTTCCACCATAATTTGCAAATAAATTCATTAAAAATCCTACAATGTGATTTTCTGGATTTTTTCCCCTCATTTTGTCTGTCATAGTGGACGTGTACCTATGATAAAAATTACAGGCCTCTCTCATCTTTTTAAGTGGGAGAACTTGCACAATTGGTGGCTGACTAAATACTTTTTTTCCCCACTGTCTGTATATGTATTTATATGTGTGTATGTATGTATGTGTATATATGTATGTGTATGTATATATATATATATATATATATATATATATATATATATATATTTATATTTGTGAGAAGAAAAAAAACATATGGGGGATTGGAAGTAATGCAGACAATTACATTGATGGAAGTTACAATCTATCTGCAATATTAAAGCTGATCTACCCCCCAAAGCAAAATAATAATAATAATAATGTATCTCCCCTGGTTTAACCTGGACCTCTATCTCTCTCAACTCTACATTAATAATGTATCTCCCCTGGTGCCAAGAGTGTACAAAGCTGTCATCAAGGCAAAGGGTGGCTATTTGAAGAATCTCAAAATATAAAATATATTTTGATTTGTTTAACACTTTTTTTTTGGTTATTACATGATTCCATGTGTGTTATTTCCTAGTTTTGATGTCTTCACTATTTATTCTACAATGTAGAAAATAGTAAAAAAATAAAGAAAAACCCTTGAATGAGTCGGTGTTGTAAAACATTTGACCGGTAGTGTATGACTCTTAGAGCAGAGCTGCCAAGACCACTTCCTGGAGATCTGCCGTCCTGGGGGTTTTCAGTCCAACACTCATTTAACACACCTGATTCTAATTATTAGCTGCTCAACAAGACCTTAACTAGCTGAATCTGATATGCTAAATTAGGGTTGGGACTAAAAACCTACATGACAGTAGATCTCCAGGAAAGAGGGGTTGGGCAGCCCTGTCTTCAGCCCCCCCCCCCCCCCCCCCCCCCCCCCCCACACCACACTGATTTTGTTATAATGTTTGACTCACTCAAATACCATGAGAACATGGCATAAGCAAAATGTGGAGAATTGCAGGAAATTAGCTTTAAAACAGCAAAATGTTGTCTCCGCTGCAAAGAGGGGGGGGGGTTCTGTAGTGTATTAAGGATTATGATTTCATAAGGTTTCAAGTGGAACCTGAGAGAATGGTTAAAGTAGAGGGAGCCATTTTGTAGTGACACCCCTGTTCGTTGGAGACAGGGGATTGGACAGAAGAGGGAGCCATTTTGTAGTGACACCCCTGTTCGTTGGAGACAGGGGATTGGACAGCAGAGGGAGCCATTTTGTAGTGACACCCCTGTTCGTTGGAGACAGGGGATTGGACAGAAGAGGGAGCCATTTTGTAGTGACACCCCTGTTCGTTGGAGACAGGTGATTGGACAGCAGAGGGAGCCACCCATATTTTTGCATACCTTATAAGTATAGGCTAGAGACAGAGAGGGGGTTAGAACAGACATATTATCTTTGGACACTGTTCTCCAGACCCGGCAGGCGTCTGTAAACTTATGCTGAAATCTTGTGATATAAATAAAACGTATAATCAAAGTACAGCCTAAGCGGACTCTTTGTTTGACAGCAATATTTACCAGCATTGACTCGACACTACAGTTCTAAAATGATGTAGCCCAGGGCCTCAGATGTGGATAGTCCGGTCCTGCTTGCAGGTGAAATAGATGGAGAGTTGGGTCCTGCTCTGTGTGTTGTATTTCCACCTGCTCTGATAACTGTCTGGGGCCTCTTACAGACCCACAGGACAAGGACCGGTTTCACTGAGCCTTAAAACAAACAAGATTGAACACGCGGCTTGAATGGAAAACAATAAGAGAATACACTGCTTGAATCAACAGAATAAGACTATATGCTGCTTGAATCAACATAATAAGACTATATGCTGCTTGAATCAACAGAATAAGACTATATGTTGTTTGAATCAACAGAATAAGACTATATGCTGCTTGAATCAACAGAATAAGACTATGCTGCTTGAGTCAACAAATAAGACTATATGCTGCTTGAATCAACAGAATAAGACTATATGCTGCTTGAATCAACAGAATAAGACTATATGCTGCTTGAATCAACAGAATAATACTATATGCTGCTTGAATCAACATAATAAGACTATATGCTGCTTGAATCAACATAATAAGACTATATGCTGCTTGAATCAACATAATAAGACTATATGCTGCTTGAATCAACATAATAAGACTATATTCTGCTTGAATCAACATAATAATACTATATGCTGCTTGAATCAACAAATAAGACTATATTCTGCTTGAATCAACATAATAAGACTATATGCTGCTTGAATCAACAGAATAAGACTATATGCTGCTTGAATCAACAGAATAAGACTATATTCTGCTTGAATCAACAGAATAAGACTATATGCTGCTTGAATCAACATAATAAGACTATGTGCTGTTTGAATCAACAGAATAAGACTATATGCTGCTTGAATCAACATAATAAGACTATATGCTGCTTGAATCAACAGAATAAGACTATATGCTGCTTGAATCAACAGAATAATACTATATGCTGTTTGAATCAACAGAATAAGACTATATGCTGCTTGCATCAACAGAATAAGACTATATGCTGTTTGAATCAACAGAATAAGACTATATGCTGCTTGAATCAACAGAATAAGACTATATGCTGCTTGAATCAACATAATAAGACTATGTGCTGTTTGAATCAACAGAATAAGACTATATGCTGCTTGAATCAACAGAATAAGACTATATGCTGTTTGAATCAACAGAATAAGACTATATGCTGCTTGAATCAACAGAATAAGACTATATGCTGCTTGAATCAACATAATAAGACTATGTGCTGCTTGAATCAACAGAATAAGACTATATGCTGCTTGAATCAACAGAATAAGACTATATGCTGCTTGAATCAACAGAATAAGACTATATGCTGCTTGAATCAACAGAATAAGACTATATGCTGCTTGAATCAACAGAATAAGACTATATGCTGCTTGAATCAACATAATAAGACTATGTGCTGTTTGAATCAACAGAATAAGACTATATGCTGCTTGAATCAACAGAATAAGACTATATGCTGTTTGAATCAACAGAATAAGACTATATGCTGCTTGAATCAACATAATAAGACTATATGCTGCTTGAATCAACAGAATAAGACTATATGCTGCTTGAATCAACATAATAAGACTATATTCTGCTTGAATCAACAGAATAAGACTATATGCTGCTTGAATCAACATAATAAGACTATGTGCTGTTTGAATCAACAGAATAAGACTATATGCTGCTTGAATCAACAGAATAAGACTATATGCTGCTTGAATCAACAGAATAAGACTATATGCTGTTTGAATCAACAGAATAAGACTATATGCTGCTTGAATCAACAGAATAAGACTATATGCTGCTTGAATCAACATAATAAGACTATGTGCTGTTTGAATCAACAGAATAAGACTATATGCTGCTTGAATCAACAGAATAAGACTATATGCTGTTTGAATCAACAGAATAAGACTATATGCTGCTTGAATCAACATAATAAGACTATATGCTGCTTGAATCAACCGAATAAGACTATATGCTGCTTGAATCAACATAATAAGACTATGTGCTGTTTGAATCAACAGAATAAGACTATATGCTGCTTGAATCACCATAATAAGACTATATTCTGCTTGAATCAACATAATAAGACTATATTCTGCTTGAATCAACATAAGAAGACTATATGCTGCTTGAATCAACAGAATAATACTATATGCTGTTTGAATCAACATAATAAGACTATGTACTGCTTGAATCAGCAGTGTGTGTGTGGTATATAACTTTAATAAACGTTTCTATATACGACTGTGGTTCTTGTGTTTGTATCAGTATGTTCATAGAGTTCATACATTAACTTTACAGTTCAACCTAGGTTATAGGTCATAGGTCATAGGTTATAGGTTATAGGTTATATTTATTTACATGTATTTAATTTTTATTTATTTAGAAGAGGCATAATGTATTATCTATTTGTATAATATCTATATCTTTATAATATATTGCAATAATAAACATTATCTGTATTATAGCTATATAATCTTTATAATATATTGTAATAATAAACATCTGTATAATATCTATATAATCTTTATAATATATTGTAATAATAAACATCTGTTTAATATCTATATAATCTTTATAATATATTGCAATAATAAACATCTGTATAATATCTATATAATCTTTATAATATATTGCAATAATAAACATCTGTATAATATCTATATAATCTTTATAATATATTGCAATAATAAACATCTGTATAATATCTATATAATCTTTATAATATATTGTAATAATAAACATTATCTGTATTATATCTATATAATCTTTATAATATATTGTAATAATAAACATCTGTATATTCGGCCTGTAGGTAAGAGCGTCTGCTAAATGTCTAAAACGTAAATATTGGGTACTTCATCCACCACTGGTCTCTACTATGGAGCTCTGGGACGCAATTCTTCCTCCGCTCCGCTAGATGGCGCTGTGAATGACTTCCCGATGGCAGAAGTCCAAATGTGTTGTTGTTAGCGACACAGCTGTGTGCTTGTTTGCTGTCGGACGGAGAAGAGGAAAAAGATGGCAGGGCGCGGGAAACGAAAAACTAAATCTACTCCCCAGGTATTGTCATTTTTAAGTTCCATAAACCCAGCAGGTCTACAAGCAATATATCTGTGGGAACAGTGATAGGATGGTTTGAGCCAGCGAGCTATGCAGCAGGTGGAATGTTTGTCTTCTTGCGCTAGAAAGCACGGATGGGGCCACTATGGCACTTACATGGCTGTCTAGCTAGCTAGCCTATTGGTCCTGCTTCGTGCTAGCTAGCTAGCTAACAAACTCAACGTGTCTCCAAACATTTTCCATTTTTAGCAGTAAGCTTCGGTTATAGTACCTGTTTTCCCAAGATATAGTAGCCAGATCAATATATTATTATAACTGGCTAACAAGCCGATAACCGTTGACAGCATCCCATCGGCTTTTTGCAGAGCGAACCGCTCAGGGTAATGTTCATTAGGACACACCGTAGCAAATCGATTTGCAACGGAAAACGAGCGTTTCTTATTGTAATCCCGGGCGCGTTCAGCAGGACGCAACGTTTTGGAACGTTCAGATGAAAATAGACTATTGTAGAACAAACATGCCTCTCTGACATGTAGAATAAGTAATCACATCTTCTCTATTCATGGCATTTCAATCTGCAACTGAACGTGGCCCTGGTAGTCCCTCCGTTTTCTCAGTCCATTTATTCCATTTGGTCTCTAACGAATACACCTAGTTATCCAACACATCTTCAAACTTGACTGAACCAGCTGCGACGTCCAACTGTTTACACTAGCGTAGTGAATTGAATTTCACCGACCGACCGTTGTTCTTCAGGAGTCGGACTCTGCCAACGGGGAGTTGAAGAAGAAAGCCCGGCCAGAGGAGCCGACAGCCGGACCGACCTCTGCTGAGGTGCCGACCGGACTGAGGGAGGAGGTGGAGGGGCTCTATAAGCTCCGGATGCCCGAAGACTTCTACCTCTTCTGGGACTTCTGCTCTTGGCTCAGCCCCGACAACCCCCGGGGTAGGATCACTCACTCACCCACAACCAGCCCCCTGACAACCCCCGGGGTAGGATCACTCACTCACCCACAACCAGCCCCCCGACAACCCCCGGGGTAGGATCACTCACCCACAACCAGCCCCCCGACAACCCCTGGGGTAGGGTCACTCACTCACCCACAACCAGCCCCCCGACAACCCCCGGGGTAGGGTCACTCACTCACCCACAATCAGCCCCCAGACAACCCCCAGGGTAGGATCACTCACTCACCCACAACCAGCCACCTGACAACCCCCGGGGTAGGGTCACTCACTCACCCACAACCAGCCCCCTGACAACCCCCGGGGTAGGAACACTCACTCACCCACAACCAGCCCCCCGACAACCCCCGAGGTAGGAACACTCACTCACCCACAACCAGCCCCCTGACAACCCCCGGGGTAGGATCACTCACTCACCCACAACCAGCCCCCCGACAATCCCCGGGGTAGGATCACTCACTCACCCACAACCAGCCCCCTGACAACCCCCGGGGTAGGATCACTCACTCACCCACAACCAGCCCCCTGACAACCCCCGGGGTAGGATCACTCACTCACCCACAACCAGCCCCCTGACAACCCCCGGGGTAGGATCACTCACTCACCCACAACCAGCCCCCTGACAACCCCCGGGGTAGGATCACTCACTCACCCACAACCAGCCCCGACAACCCCCGGGGTAGGCCACTCACTCACCCACAGTCCGCATCACTCCAGTCAGTCCCATCTGTCTATAACACACTCACCCACAGTCCGCATCACTCCAGCCAGTCCCATCTGTCTATAACACACTCACCCACAGTCCGCATCACTCCAGTCAGTCCCATCTGTCTATAACACACTCACCCACAGTCCGCATCACTCCAGTCAGTCCCATCTGTCTATAACACACTCACCCACAGTCCGCATCACTCCAGTCAGTCCTATCTGTCTATAACACACTCACCCACAGTCCGCATCACTCCAGTCAGTCCCTATCTGTCTATAACACACTCACCCACAGTCCGCATCACTCCAGTCAGTCCCATCTGTCTATAACACACTCACCCACAACCAGCATCACTCCAGCCAGTCCCATCTGTCTATAACACACTCACCCACAGTCCGCATCACTCCAGCCAGTCCCATCTGTCTATAACACACTCACCCACAGTCCGCATCACTCCAGTCAGTCCCATCTGTCTATAACACACTCACCCACAGTCCGCATCACTCCAGTCAGTCCTATCTGTCTAAAACACTCACTCACCCACAGTCCGCATCACTCCAGTCAGTCCCATCTGTCTATAACACACTCACCCACAGTCCGCATCACTCCAGTCAGTCCCATCTGTCTATAACACACTCACCCACAGTCCGCATCACTCCAGTCAGTCCCATCTGTCTATAACACTCACCCACAGTCCGCATCACTCCAGTCAGTCCCATCTGTCTATAACACTCACCCACAGTCCGCATCACTCCAGTCAGTCCCATCTGTCTATAACACACTCACCCACAGTCCGCATCACTCCAGTCAGTCCCATCTGTCTATAACACACTCACCCACAGTCCGCATCACTCCAGCCAGTCCCATCTGTCTATAACACACTCACCCACAGTCCGCATCACTCCAGTCAGTCCCATCTGTCTATAACACACTCACCCACAGTCCGCATCACTCCAGTCAGTCCCATCTGTCTATAACACACTCACCCACAGTCCGCATCACTCCAGTCAGTCCCATCTGTCTATAACACACTCACCCACAGTCCGCATCACTCCAGTCAGTCCCATCTGTCTATAACACACTCACCCACAGTCCGCATCACTCCAGTCAGTCCCATCTGTCTATAACACACTCACCCACAGTCCGCATCACTCCAGTCAGTCCCATCTGTCTATAACACACTCACCCACAGTCCGCATCACTCCAGTCAGTCCCATCTGTCTATAACACACTCACCCACAGTCCGCATCACTCCAGTCAGTCCCATCTGTCTATAACACACTCACCCACAGTCCGCATCACTCCAGTCAGTCCCATCTGTCTATAACACACTCACCCACAGTCCGCATCACTCCAGTCAGTCCCATCTGTCTATAACACACTCACCCACAGTCCGCATCACTCCAGTCAGTCCCATCTGTCTATAACACACTCACCCACAGTCCGCATCACTCCAGTCAGTCCCATCTGTCTATAACACACTCACCCACAGTCCGCATCACTCCAGTCAGTCCCATCTGTCTATAACACACTCACCCACAGTCCGCATCACTCCAGTCAGTCCCATCTGTCTATAACACACTCACCCACAGTCCGCATCACTCCAGTCAGTCCCATCTGTCTATAACACACTCACCCACAGTCCGCATCACTCCAGTCAGTCCCATCTGTCTATAACACACTCACCCACAGTCCGCATCACTCCAGTCAGTCCCATCTGTCTATAACACACTCACCCACAGTCCGCATCACTCCAGTCAGTCCCATCTGTCTATAACACACTCACCCACAGTCCGCATCACTCCAGTCAGTCCCATCTGTCTATAACACACTCACCCACAGTCCGCATCACTCCAGTCAGTCCCATCTGTCTATAACACACTCACCCACAGTCCGCATCACTCCAGTCAGTCCCATCTGTCTATAACACACTCACCCACAGTCCGCATCACTCCAGTCAGTCCCATCTGTCTATAACACACTCACCCACAGTCCGCATCACTCCAGTCAGTCCCATCTGTCTATAACACACTCACCCACAGTCCGCATCACTCCAGTCAGTCCCATCTGTCTATAACACACTCACCCACAGTCCGCATCACTCCAGTCAGTCCCATCTGTCTATAACACACTCACCCACAGTCCGCATCACTCCAGTCAGTCCCATCTGTCTATAACACACTCACCCACAGTCCGCATCACTCCAGTCAGTCCCATCTGTCTATAACACACTCACCCACAGTCCGCATCACTCCAGTCAGTCCCATCTGTCTATAACACACTCACCCACAGTCCGCATCACTCCAGTCAGTCCCATCTGTCTATAACACACTCACCCACAGTCCGCATCACTCCAGTCAGTCCCATCTGTCTATAACACACTCACCCACAGTCCGCATCACTCCAGTCAGTCCCATCTGTCTATAACACACTCACCCACAGTCCGCATCACTCCAGTCAGTCCCATCTGTCTATAACACACTCACCCACAGTCCGCATCACTCCAGTCAGTCCCATCTGTCTATAACACACTCACCCACAGTCCGCATCACTCCAGTCAGTCCCATCTGTCTATAACACACTCACCCACAGTCCGCATCACTCCAGTCAGTCCCATCTGTCTATAACACACTCACCCACAGTCCGCATCACTCCAGTCAGTCCCATCTGTCTATAACACACTCACCCACAGTCCGCATCACTCCAGTCAGTCCCATCTGTCTATAACACACTCACCCACAGTCCGCATCACTCCAGTCAGTCCCATCTGTCTATAACACACTCACCCACAGTCCGCATCACTCCAGTCAGTCCCATCTGTCTATAACACACTCACCCACAGTCCGCATCACTCCAGTCAGTCCCATCTGTCTATAACACACTCACCCACAGTCCGCATCACTCCAGTCAGTCCCATCTGTCTATAACACACTCACCCACAGTCCGCATCACTCCAGTCAGTCCCATCTGTCTATAACACACTCACCCACAGTCCGCATCACTCCAGTCAGTCCCATCTGTCTATAACACACTCACCCACAGTCCGCATCACTCCAGTCAGTCCCATCTGTCTATAACACACTCACCCACAGTCCGCATCACTCCAGTCAGTCCCATCTGTCTATAACACACTCACCCACAGTCCGCATCACTCCAGTCAGTCCCATCTGTCTATAACACACTCACCCACAGTCCGCATCACTCCAGTCAGTCCCATCTGTCTATAACACACTCACCCACAGTCCGCATCACTCCAGTCAGTCCCATCTGTCTATAACACACTCACCCACAGTCCGCATCACTCCAGTCAGTCCCATCTGTCTATAACACACTCACCCACAGTCCGCATCACTCCAGTCAGTCCCATCTGTCTATAACACACTCACCCACAGTCCGCATCACTCCAGTCAGTCCCATCTGTCTATAACACACTCACCCACAGTCCGCATCACTCCAGTCAGTCCCATCTGTCTATAACACACTCACCCACAGTCCGCATCACTCCAGTCCAGTCCCATCTGTCTATAACACACTCACCCACAGTCCGCATCACTCCAGTCAGTCCCATCTGTCTATAACACACTCACCCACAGTCCGCATCACTCCAGTCAGTCCCATCTGTCTATAACACACTCACCCACAGTCCGCATCACTCCAGTCAGTCCCATCTGTCTATAACACACTCACCCACAGTCCGCATCACTCCAGTCCAGTCCCATCTGTCTATAACACACTCACCCACAGTCCGCATCACTCCAGTCAGTCCCATCTGTCTATAACACACTCACCCACAGTCCGCATCACTCCAGCCAGTCCCATCTGTCTATAACACACTCACCCACAGTCCGCATCACTCCAGTCAGTCCCATCTGTCTATAACACACTCACCCACAGTCCGCATCACTCCAGTCAGTCCCATCTGTCTATAACACACTCACCCACAGTCCGCATCACTCCAGTCAGTCCCATCTGTCTATAACACACTCACCCACAGTCCGCATCACTCCAGTCAGTCCCATCTGTCTATAACACACTCACCCACAGTCCGCATCACTCCAGTCAGTCCCCATCTGTCCTATAACACACTCACCCACAGTCCGCATCACTCCAGTCAGTCCCATCTGTCTATAACACACTCACCCACAGTCCGCATCACTCCAGTCAGTCCCATCTGTCTATAACACACTCACCCACAGTCCGCATCACTCCAGTCAGTCCCATCTGTCTATAACACACTCACCCACAGTCCGCATCACTCCAGTCAGTCCCATCTGTCTATAACACACTCACCCACAGTCCGCATCACTCCAGTCAGTCCCATCTGTCTATAACACACTCACCCACAGTCCGCATCACTCCAGTCAGTCCCATCTGTCTATAACACACTCACCCACAGTCCGCATCACTCCAGTCAGTCCAATCTGTCTATAACACACTCACCCACAGTCCGCATCACTCCAGTCAGTCCCATCTGTCTATAACACACTCACCCACAGTCCGCATCACTCCAGTCAGTCCCATCTGTCTATAACACTCACCCACAGTCCGCATCACTCCAGTCAGTCCATCTGTCTATAAACACACTCACCCACAGTCCGCATCACTCCAGTCAGTCCATCTGTCTATAACACACTCACCCACAGTCCGCATCACTCCAGTCAGTCCCTATCTGTCTATAACACACTCACCCACAGTCCGCATCACTCCAGTCAGTCCATCTGTCTATAACACACTCACCCACAGTCCGCATCACTCCAGTCAGTCCCCATCTGTCTATAACACACTCACCCACAGTCCCGCATCACCTCCAGTCAGTCCCATCTGTCTATAACACTCTCAACCACAGTCCAGCATCACTCCAGTCAGTCCCTTCTGTCTATAACACTCACCCACAGTCCGCATCACTCCAGCCAGTCCCATCTGTCTAATAACACACTCACCCACAGTCCGCATCACTCCAGTCAGTCCCATCTGTCTATAAACACACTCACCCACAGTCCGCATCACTCCAGCCAGTCCTATCTGTCTATAGACACACTCACCCACAGTCCGCATCACTCCAGTCAGTCCCCATCTGTCTATAACACACTCACCCACAGTCCGCATCACTCCAGTCAGTCCCATCTGTCTATAACACACTCACCCACAGTCCGCATCACTCCAGTCAGTCCCATCTGTCTATAACACACTCACCCACAGTCGCAACACTCCAGTCAGTCCCATCTGTCTATAACACACTCACCCACAGTCCCGCATCACTCCAGTCAGTCCCATCTGTCTATAACACACTCACCCACAGTCCCGCATCACTCCAGTCAGTCCCATCTGTCTATAACAACTCACCCACAGACCAGCATCACTCCAGTCAGTCCCATCTGTCCTATAACACCTCACCCACAGTCCGCATCACTCCAGTCAGTCCCATCTGTCTATAACACACTCACCCACTAGTCCCGCATCACTCCAGCCAGTCCCATCTGTCTATAACACACTCACCCACAGTCCGCATCACTCCAGTCAGTCCTATCTGTCTATAACACACTCACCCACAGTCCGCATCACTCCAGTCAGTCCCATCTGTCTATAACACACTCACCCACAGTCCGCATCACTCCAGTCAGTCCCATCTGTCTATAACACACTCACCCACAGTCCGCATCACTCCAGTCAGTCCCATCTGTCTATAACACTCACCCACAGTCCGCATCACTCCAGTCAGTCCCATCTGTCTATAACACACTCACCCACAACCAGCATCACTCCAGTCAGTCCCATCTGTCTATAACACACTCGACCCACAGTCCGCATCACTCCAGTCAGTCCCATCTGTCTATAACACACTCACCCACATCCGCATCACTCCAGTCAGTCCCATCTGTCTATAACACACTCACCCACAGTCCGCATCACTCCAGTCAGTCCCATCTGTCTATAACACACTCACCCACAGTCCGCATCACTCCAGTCAGTCCCATCTGTCTATAACACTCACCCCACAGTCCGCATCACTCCAGTCAGTCCCATCTGTCTATAACACACTCACCCACAGTCCGCATCACTCCAGTCAGTCCCATCTGTCTATAACACACTCACCCACAGTCCGCATCACTCCAGTCAGTCCCATCTGTCTATAACACACTCACCCACAGTCCGCATCACTCCAGTCAGTCCCATCTGTCGATAACACACTCACGCCACAGTCCGCATCACTCCAGTCAGTCCCATCTGTCTATAACACACTCACCCACAGTCACGCATCACTCCAGTCAGTCCCATCTGTCTATAACACACTCACCCACAGTCCGCATCACTCCAGTCAGTCCCATCTGTCTATAACACACTCACCACAGTCCGCATCACTCCAGTCAGTCCCATCTGTCTATAACACACTCACCCACATCCAGCAGTCACTCCAGTCAGTCCCATCTGTCTATAACACCTCTCCACAGTCCGCATCACTCCAAAGCCAGTCCCATCTGTCTATAACACACTCACCCACAGTCCGCATCACTCCAGTCTGTCCCATCTGTCTATAACACACTCACCCACAGTCCGCATCACTCCAGTCAGTCCCATCTGTCTATAAACACACTCACCCACAGTCCGCATCACTCCAGTCAGTCCATCTGTCTATAACACTCTCACCCACAGTCCGCATCAACTCCAGTCAGTCCCACTTGTCTATAACACTCACCCAGCAGTCCGCATCACTCCAGTCCAGTCCTATCTGTCTATAAACACACTCACCCACAGTCCGCATCACTCCAGTCAGTCCATCTGTCTATAACACAGCTCACCCAACAATCCAGCATCACTCCAGTCAGTCCCATCTGTCTATAACACAGCTCACCCACAGGACCGCATCGACTCCAGTCAGTCCCTATCTGACTATAACACACTCACCCACAGTCCGCATCACTCCAGTCAGTCCCTATCTGTCTATAACACACTCACCCACAGTCCGCATCACTCCAGTCAGTCCCATCTGTCTATAACACTCACCCCACAGTCCGCATCACTCCAGTCAGTCCCATCTGTCTATAACACACTCACCCACAGTCCGCATCACTCCAGTCAGTCCCATCTGTCTATAACACTCACCCACAGTCCGCATCACTCCAGTCAGTCCCATCTGTCTATAACACACTCACCCACAGTCCGCATCACTCCAGTCAGTCCTATCTGTCTATAACACACTCACCCACAGTCCGCATCACTCCAGTCAGTCCCATCTGTCTATAACACACTCACCCACAGTCCAGCATCACTCCAGTCAGTCCCATCTGTCTATAACACACTCACCCCACAGTCCGCATCACTCCAGTCAGTCCCTTCTGTCTATAACACACTCACCCACAGTCCGCATCACTCCAGTCAGTCCCATCTGTCTATAACACACCCACCCACAGTCCGCGATCACTCCAGTCAGTCCCATCTGTCTATAACACACTCA
Source organism: Coregonus ussuriensis (assembly GCA_031479575.1). Taxonomy (NCBI): domain Eukaryota; kingdom Metazoa; phylum Chordata; class Actinopteri; order Salmoniformes; family Salmonidae; genus Coregonus; species Coregonus ussuriensis. Next base: position 141,203,378 of record CM062494.1, on the reverse strand, counting down.
CCCACAGTCCGCATCACTCCAGTCAGTCCCATCTGTCTATAACACACTCACCCACAGGGGTCCGCATCACTCCAGTCCAGTCCCATCTGTCTAGAACACACTCACCCACAGTCCGCATCACTCCAGTCAGGTCCTATCTGTCTATAAACACTCACCCCACAGTCCGCATCACTCCAGTCAGTCCCATCTGTCTATAATCACACTCACCCACAGTCCGCATCACTCCAGGCCAGTCCGATCTGTCTAGTAACACACTCACCCACAGTCCGCATCACGGCCAGTCAGTCCCATCTGGTCTATAACACTCACCCACAGTCCGCATCACTCCAGCCAGGTCCCATCTGTCTATAACACACTCACCCACATCCCGCATCACTCCAGTCAGTCCCATCTGTCTAGTAACACACTCACCCACAGGTCCGCATCACTCCAGCAGTCCCCATCTGTCTATAACACTCACCCACAGTCCGCATCACTCCAGTCAGTCCCATCTGTCTATAACACACTCACCCACAGTTCCGCATCACTCCAGTGTCAGTCCCTCTCTGTCTATAACACACTCACCCACAGTCCGCTCACTCAGTCAGTCCCATCTGTCTATAACACACTCACCCACAGTCCGCATCACTCCCCATCCAGTCCCATCTGTCTAAACACACGCACCCACGAGTCCGCATCACTCCAGTCAGTCCCATCTGTCTATAACACAATATCCCCCCCTCACACCACAGTCCCCCGCATCACTCCAGTCAGTCCCATCTGTCTATAACACACTCACCCACAGTCCGCATCACTCAGTCAGTCCCCATCTGTCCTATAACACACTCACGCCACAGTCCGCATCACTCAGTTCCAGTCCATCTGTCGATATAACACTCACCCACAGTCCGCATCACTCCAGTCAGTCCCATCTGTCCTATAACACCTTCACCCACAGTCCTGCATCACTCCAGTCAGTCCCATCTGTCTATAACACACTCACCCAGCAGTCCGCAGCATCACGTCCAGTCAGTCCCATCTGTCTATAACACACTCACCCACAGTCCGCATCACTCCATCAGTCCCATCTGTCTATAACACACTCACCCACAGTCCGCATCACTCCAGTCAGTCCCATCTGTCTATAACACACTCACCCACAGTCCGCATCACTCCAGTCAGTCCCATCTGTCTATAACACTCACCCACAGTCCGCATCACTCCAGTCAGCCCCATCTGTCTATAACACACTCACCCACAGTCCGCATCACTCCAGTCAGTCCCATCTGTCTATAACACACTCACCCACAGTCCGCATCACTCCAGTCCAGTCCCCATCTGTCTATAACACTCACCCACAGTCCGCATCACTCCAGTCAGTCCCATCTGTCTATAACACACTCACCCACAGTCCGCATCACTCCAGTCAGTCCCATCTGTCTATAACACACTCACCCACAGTCCGCATCACTCCAGTCAGTCCCATCTGTCTATAACACACTCACACCACAGTCCCGCATCACTCCAGCCAGTCCCATCTGTCTATAACACACTCACCCACAGTCCGCATCACTCCAGTCAGTCCCAGCTGTCTATAACACACTCACCCACAGTCCCGCATCACTCCAGTCAGTCCCATCTGTTCTATAACACACTCACCCACAGTCCGGCATCACTCCAGTCAGTCCCATCTGTCTATAACACACTCACCCACAGTCCGCATCACTCCAGTCAGTCCTATCTGTCTATAACACACTCACCCACATCCGCATCACTCCAGTCAGTCCCATCTTCTATAACCACTCACCCACAGTCCGCATCACTCCAGTCAGTCCCATCTGTCTATAACACACTCACCCACAGTCCGCATCACTCCAGTCAGTCCCATCTGTCTATAACACACTCACCCACAGTCCGGCATCACTGAACTCCAGTCATGTCCCATCTGTCTATAACACTCACCCACAGTCCGCATCACTCCATCAGTCCCATCTGTCTATAACACACTCACCCCCACATCCGCATCACTCCAGTCAGTCCCCCAATCTGTCTATAAAACACTCACACTAACCACAGTCCCAATCACTCCATCCCAGTCCCATGTGTCTATAACACTCACCCACAAACCAGCATCACTCCAGTCAGTCCCATCTGTCTATAAACACTCACCCCCACAACCCAGCATCACTCCGCAGTCAGTCCCATCTGTCTATAACACACTCACCCCACAGTCCGCATCACTCCAGCCAGTTCCCATCTGTCTATAACACACTCACCCACAGTCCGCATCACTCCAGTCCAAGTCCCCCCATCTGTCTATAACACACTCACCCACAGCTCCGCATCACTCCAGGTCAGTCCCATCTGGTCTATAACACACTCACCCACAGTGTCCGCATCACTCCAGGTCAGTCCCATCTGTCTATAACACACTCACCCACAGTCCGCATCACTCCAGTCAGTCCCATCTGTCTATAACACACTCACCCACAGTCCGCATCACTCCAGTCAGTCCCATCTGTCTATAACACACTCACCCACAGTCCGCATCACTCCAGCCAGTCCCATCTGTCTATAACACACTCACCCACAGTCCGCATCACTCCAGTCAGTCCCATCTGTCTATAACACACTCACCCACAGTCCGCATCACTCCAGTCAGTCCCATCTGTCTATAACACACTCACCCACAGTCCGCATCACTCCAGTCAGTCCCATCTGTCTATAACACACTCACCCACAGTCCGCATCACTCCAGCCAGTCCCCATCTGTCTATAACACTCACCCACAGTCAGCATCACTCCAGTCAGTCCCATCTGTCTATAACACACTCACCCACAGTCCGCATCACTCCAGCCAGTCCCATCTGTCTATAACACACTCACCCACAGTCCGCATCACTCCAGTCAGTCCCATCTGTCTATAACACACTCACCCACATCCGCATCACTCCAGTCCAGTCCCATCCTGTCTATAACACACTCACCCACAGTCCGCATCACTCCAGTCAGTCCCATCTGTCCTATAACACACTCACCCACAGGTCCGCATCACTCCAGTCAGTCCATCTGTCTATAACTCACTCACCCACAGTCCGCATCACTCCAGTCAGTCCATCTGGTCTATAACACACTCACCCACAGTCCGCATCACTCCAGTCAGTCCCATCTGTCTATAACACACTCACCCACAGTCCGCATCACTCCAGTCAGTCCCATCTGTCTATAACACACTCACCCACAGTCCGCATCACTCCAGTCAGTCCCATCTGTCTATAACACACTCACCCACAGTCCCGCATCACTCCAGTCAGTCCATCTGTCTATAACACACTCACACCACAGTCCGCATCACTCCAGTCAGTCCCATCTGTCCTATAACACACTCACCCACAGCCCGCATCACTCCAGTCAGTCCCATCTGTCTATAACACCTCACCCACAGTCCGCATCACTCCAGTCAGGTCCCATCTGTCTATAAACACACTCACCCACAGTCCGCATCACTCCAGTCAGTCCCATCTGTCTATAACACACTCACCCACAGTCCGCATCACTCCAGTCAGTCCCATCTGTCTATAACACACTCACCCACAGTCCGCATCACTCCAGTCAGTCCCATCTGTCTATAACACACTCACCCACAGTCCGCATCACTCCAGTCAGTCCCATCTGTCTATAACACTCACCCACAGTCCGCATCACTCCAGCCAGTCCCATCTGTCTATAACACACTCACCCACAGTCCGCATCACTCCAGCCAGTCCCATCTGTCTATAACACACTCACCCACAGTCCGCATCACTCCAGTCAGTCCCATCTGTCTATAACACACTCACCCACAGTCCGCATCACTCCAGTCAGTCCCATCTGTCTATAACACTCACCCACAGTCCGCATCACTCCAGTCAGTCCCATCTGTCTATAACACACTCACCCACAGTCCGCATCACTTCCATGTCAGTCCCATCTGTCTATAACACACTCACCCACAGTCCGCATTCACTCCAGCAGTCCCATCTGTCTATACACACACTCACCCACAGTCCGCATCACTCCAGTCAGTCCCATCTTGTCTATAACACACTCACCCACAGTCCGCATCACTCCAGCCAGTCCCATCTGTCTATAACACACTCACCCACAGTCCGCATCACTCCAGTCAGTCCCTATCTGTCTTATACCACACTCACCCACAGTCCGCTTCACTCCAGTGCCAGTCCCATCTGTCTAAATCACTCACCCACAGTCCGCATCACTCCACGTCAGTCCCATCTGTCTATAACACACTCACCCACAGTCCAGCATCACTCCAGTCAGTCCCATCTGTCTATAACACACTCACCCACAGTCCGAATCACTCCAGTCCAGTCCCATCTGTCTATAACACACTCACCCACAGTCCGCATCACTCCAGTCAGTCCCATCTGTCTATAACACACTCACCCACAGTCCGCATCACTCCAGTCAGTCCCATCTGTCTATAACACACTCACCCACAGTCCGCATCACTCCAGGCAGTCCCATCTGTCTATAACACACTCACCCACAGTCCGCATCACTCCAGTCCAGTCCCATCTGTCTATAACACACTCACCCCACAGTCCGCATCACTCCAGTCAGTCCCATCTGTCTATAACACACTCACCCACAGTCCGCATCCACTCCAGTCAGTCCCATCTGTCTATAACACACCTCCCCACAGTCCGCAACACTCACTCCAGTCAGTCCCATCTGTCTATAACACACTCTCCCACAGTCCGCATCACACCAGTCAGTCCCATCTGTCTATAACACATCACCCACCACAGTCCGCATCACTCCAGTCAGTCCCATCTGTCTATAACACACTCACCCACAGTCCGCATCACTCCAGCCAGTCCCATCTGTCTATAACACACTCACCCACAGTCCGCATCACTCCCAGCCATCCCATCTGTCTATAACACACTCACCCACAGTCCGCATCACTCCAGTCAGTCCCATTCTGTCTATAACACACTCACCCACAGTCCGCTCACTCCAGTCAGGTCCCATCTGTCTATAAAACACACTCACCGCCACAAGCTCCGCATCACTCCAGCAGTCCCATCTGTCTATAACACACTCACACCCACAGTCCGCATCACTCCAGTCAGTCCCATCTGTCTATAACACTCACCCACAGTCCGCATCACTCCAGTCAGTCCTATCTGTCTATAACACACTCACCCACAGTCCGCATCACTCCAGCCAGTCCCCATCTGTCTATAACACACTCACCCCACAACCAGCATCACTCCAGCCAGTCCCATCTGTCTATAACACACTCACCCACAGTCCGCATCACTCCAGCCAGTCCCATCTGTCCTATAAAACACTCACCCACAACCAGCATCAACTCCAGCCAGTCCCATCTGTCTATAACACACTCACCCACAGTCCGCATCACTCCAGTCAGTCCCATCTGTCTATAACACTCACCCACAACCAGCATCACACTCCCCAGTCAGTCCCATCTGTCTATAACACACTCACCCACAGTCCGCATCACTCCAGCCAGTCCCATCTGTCTATAAACACACTCACCCACAACCAGCATCACTCCAGCCAGTCCCCATCTGTCTATAACACACTCACCCACAGTCCGCATCACTCCAGTCAGTCCCATCTGTCTATAACACCCTCTCACCCACAGTCCGCATCACTCCAGTCAGTCCCATCTGTCTATAACACACTCACCCACTCCCAGTCCAGCATCACTCCAGTCAGTCCCATCTGTCTATAACACACTCACCCACAGTCCGCATCACTCCAGTCAGTCCCATCTGTCTATAAACACTCACCCACAGTTCCAGCATCACTCCAGTCAAGTCCCATCTGTCTATAACACACTCACCCACAGTCCGCATCACTCCAGGTCAGTCCCATCTGTCTATAACCACACTCACCCACAGTCCGCATCACTCCAGTCTGTCCCATCTGTCTATAACACACTCACCCACAACCAGCATCACTCCAGTCAGTCCCATCTGTCTATAACACACTCACCCACAACCAGCATCACTCCAGCCAGTCCGATCTGTCTATAACACACTCACCCACATCCAGCATCACTCCAGGTCAGTCCCATCTGGTCTATAACACACTCACCCACAGTCCGCATCACTCCAGCCAGTCCCATCTGTCTATAACACACTCACCCCACAGTCCGCATCACTCCAGGTCAGTCCCATCTGTCTATAACACACCTCACCCACATCCAGCAATCACTCCAGCCAGTCCCATCTGTCCTATAACACTACTCACCCACAGCTCCAGCATCACTCCAGTCAGTCCTCATCTGTCTATAACACACTCACCCACAACCAGCATCACTCCAGTCAGTCCCATCTGTCTATAACACTCTCACCCACAGTCCGCATCACTCCAGTCAGTCCCATCTGTCTATAACACACTCACACCACAGGGTCCGCATCACTCCAGTCAGTCCCATCTGTCCTATAACACACCTCACCCACAGTCCGCATCACTCCAGTCAGTCCCATCTGTCTATAACACACTCACCCACAGTCCGCATCACTCCAGTCAGTCCCATCTGTCTATAACACACTCACCCACAGTCCGCATCACTCCAGTCAGTCCCATCTGTCTATAACACACTCACCACCCACAGTCCGCATCACTCCAGTCAGTCCCATCTGTCTATAACACACTCACCCACAGTCCAGCATCACTCCAGTCAGTCCCATCTGTCTATAACACACTCACCCACAGTCCGCATCACTCCAGTCAGTCCCATCTGTCTATAACACACTCACCCACAGTCCGCATCACTCCAGTCAGTCCCATCTGTCTATAACACACTCACCCACAGTCCGCATCACTCAGTCAGTCCCATCTGTCTATAACACACTCACCCCACAGTCCCGCATCACTCCAGTCCAGTCCCATCTGTCTATAACACACTCACCCACAGGTCCGCATCACTCCAGTCAGTCCCATCTGTCTATACACACTCCACCCACAGTCCGCATCACTCCAGTCAGTCCCATCTGTCTATAACACACTCACCCACAGTCCGCATCACTCCAGTCAGTCCCATCTGTCCTATAAACACACTCACCCACAGTCCGCATCACTCCAGTCAGTCCCATCTGTCTATAACACACTCACCCACAGTCCGCATCACTCCAGTCCAGTCCCATCTGTCTATAACACCCTCACCCACAGTCCGCATCACTCCAGTCAGTCCTATCTGTCTATAACACACTCACCCACAGTCCGCATCACTCCGCAGTCCCATCTGTCCTATAAACACTCACCCACATCCAGCATCACTCCAGTCAGTCCCATCTGTCTATAACACACTCACCACAGCCAGCATCACTCCAGTCAGTCCCATCTGTCTATAACACTCACCCACAACCAGCATCACTCCAGTCAGTCCCATCTGTCTATAACACTCACCCACAGTCCGCATCACTCCAGCCAGTCCTATCTGTCTATAACACACTCACCCACAACCAGCATCACTCCAGTCAGTCCCATCTGTCTATAACACACTCACCCACAGTCCGCATCACTCCAGTCCCATCTGTCTATAACACACTCACCCACAACCAGCATCACTCCAGTCAGTCCCGTCTGTCTATAACACACTCACCCACAACCAGCATCACTCCAGTCAGTCCCATCTGTCTATAACACACTCACCCACAGTCCGCATCACTCCAGTCCCATCTGTCTATAACACACTCACCCACAACCAGCATCACTCCAGTCAGTCCTATCTGTCTATAACACTCACCCACAGTCCGCATCACTCCAGTCCCATCTGTCTATAACACACTCACCCACAGACCAGCATCACTCCAGTCAGTCCCATCTGTCTATAACACACTCACCCACAGTCCGCATCACTCCAGTCAGTCCCATCTGTCTATAACACACTCACCCACAGTCCGCATCACTCCAGTCAGTCCCATCTGTCTATAACACTCACCCACAGTCCGCATCACTCCAGTCCCGTCTGTCTATAACACACTCACCCACAGTCCGCATCACTCCAGTCAGTCCCATCTGTCTATAACACACTCACCCACAGTCCGCATCACTCCAGTCAGTCCTATCTGTCTATAACACACTCACCCACAGTCCGCATCACTCCAGCCAGTCCCATCTGTCTATAACACACTCACCCACAGTCCGCATCACTCCAGTCCCATCTGTCTATAACACACTCACCCACAACCAGCATCACTCCAGTCAGTCCCTATCTGTCTATAACACTCACCCACAGTCCGCATCACTCCAGTCCCATCTGTCTATAACACACTCACCCACAACCAGCATCACTCCAGTCAGTCCCATCTGTCTATAACACACTCACCCACAGTCCGCATCACTCCAGTCCCGTCTGTCTATAACACACTCACCCACAGTCCGCATCACTCCAGTCAGTCCCATCTGTCTATAACACACTCACCCACAACCAGCATCACTCCAGTCAGTCCCATCTGTCTATAACACACTCACCCACAGTCCGCATCACTCCAGTCAGTCCCATCTGTCTATAACACACTCACCCACAGTCCGCATCACTCCAGTCAGTCCCATCTGTCTATAACACACTCACCCACAGACCAGCATCACTCCAGTCAGTCCCATCTGTCTATAACACACTCACCCACAGTCCGCATCACTCCAGTCAGTCCCATCTGTCTATAACACACTCACCCACAGTCCGCATCACTCCAGTCAGTCCCATCTGTCTATAACACACTCACCCACAACCAGCATCACTCCAGTCAGTCCCATCTGTCTATAACACACTCACCCACAACCAGCATCACTCCAGTCAGTCCTATCTGTCTATAACACACTCACCCACAGTCCGCATCACTCCAGTCAGTCCCATCTGTCTATAACACACTCACCCATAGTCCGCATCACTCCAGCCAGTCCCATCTGTCTATAACACTCACCCACAACCAGCATCACTCCAGTCAGTCCCATCTGTCTATAACACTCACCCACAACCAGCATCACTCCAGTCAGTCCCATCTGTCTATAACACTCACCCACAGTCCGCATCACTCCAGTCAGTCCCATCTGTCTATAACACACTCACCCACAGTCCGCATCACTCCAGCCAGTCCCATCTGTCTATAACACACTCACCCACAGTCCGCATCACTCCAGTCAGTCCTATCTGTCTATAACACACTCACCCACAGTCCGCATCACTCCAGCCAGTCCCATCTGTCTATAACACACTCACCCACAGTCCGCATCACTCCAGTCAGTCCCATCTGTCTATAACACACTCACCCACAGTCCGCATCACTCCAGCCAGTCCCATCTGTCTATAACACACTCACCCACAGTCCGCATCACTCCAGTCAGTCCCTATCTGTCTATAACACACTCACCCACAGTCCGCATCACTCCAGTCAGTCCCATCTGTCTATAACACACTCACCCACAGTCCGCATCACTCCAGTCAGTCCCATCTGTCTATAACACACTCACCCACAGTCCGCATCACTCCAGCCAGTCCCATCTGTCTATAACACACTCACCCACAACCAGCATCACTCCAGTCAGTCCCATCTGTCTATAACACACTCACCCACAGTCCGCATCACTCCAGCCAGTCCCATCTGTCTATAACACACTCACCCACAGTCCACATCACTCCAGTCAGTCCTATCTGTCTATAACACACTCACCCACAACCCGCATCACTCCAGTCAGTCCCATCTGTCTATAACACACTCACCCACAACCCGCATCACTCCAGTCAGTCCTATCTGTCTATAACACACTCACCCACAGTCCGCATCACTCCAGCCAGTCCCATCTGTCTATAACACACTCACCCACAGTCCGCATCACTCCAGTCAGTCCCATCTGTCTATAACACACTCACCCACAGTCCGCATCACTCCAGTCAGTCCCATCTGTCTATAACACTCACCCACAGTCCGCATCACTCCAGTCAGTCCCATCTGTCTATAACACACTCACCCACAGTCCGCATCACTCCAGTCAGTCCCATCTGTCTAAAACACACTCACCCACAACCAGCATCACTCCAGTCAGTCCTATCTGTCTATAACACACTCACCCACAGTCCGCATCACTCCAGCCAGTCCTATCTGTCTATAACACACTCACCCACAGTCCGCATCACTCCAGCCAGTCCTATCTGTCTATAACACACTCACCCACAGTCCGCATCACTCCAGTCAGTCCCATCTGTCTATAACACACTCACCCACAACCAGCATCACTCCAGTCAGTCCTATCTGTCTATAACACACTCACCCACAGTCCGCATCACTCCAGCCAGTCCCATCTGTCTATAACACACTCACCCACAGTCCGCATCACTCCAGTCCCATCTGTCTATAACACACTCACCCACAACCAGCATCACTCCAGTCAGTCCTATCTGTCTATAACACTCACCCACAGTCCGCATCACTCCAGTCCCATCTGTCTATAACACACTCACCCACAACCAGCATCACTCCAGTCAGTCCCATCTGTCTATAACACACTCACCCACAGTCCGCATCACTCCAGTCCCGTCTGTCTATAACACACTCACCCACAGTCCGCATCACTCCAGTCAGTCCCATCTGTCTATAACACACTCACCCACAGTCCACATCACTCCAGTCAGTCCCATCTGTCTATAACACTCACCCACAACCAGCATCACTCCAGTCAGTCCTATCTGTCTATAACACACTCACCCACAACCAGCATCACTCCAGTCAGTCCCATCTGTCTATAACACACTCACCCACAACCAGCATCACTCCAGCCAGTCCTATCTGTCTATAACACTCACCCACAACCAGCATCACTCCAGTCAGTCCTATCTGTCTATAACACACTCACCCACAACCAGCATCACTCCAGTCAGTCCCATCTGTCTATAACACACTCACCCACAGTCCGCATCACTCCAGTCAGTCCCATCTGTCTATAACACACTCACCCACAGTCCGCATCACTCCAGTCAGTCCCATCTGTCTATAACACACTCACCCACAGTCCGCATCACTCCAGTCAGTCCCATCTGTCTATAACACTCACCCACAACCAGCATCACTCCAGTCAGTCCCATCTGTCTATAACACACTCACCCACAGTCCGCATCTCTTCCAGTCAGTCCCCATCTGTCTATAACACCTCACCCACAGTCCGCATCACTCCAGTCAGTCCCCGTCTGTCTATAACACACTTCACCCACCAGTCCGCATCACTCCCAGTCAGTCCGCATCTGTCTATAACCAAACTCACCCCACAGTCCCGCATCACTCCAGCCAGTCCCATCTGTCTATAACACACTCACCCACAGTCCGCATCACTCCATCAGTCCCATTCTGTCATAACACCTCTCACCCCACAGTCCGCATCACTCCATCAGTCCCCATCTGTCTATAACACACGCTCCCAAAGTTCCCCATCACTCCAGTCTAGTCCCATCTGTCTATAAACACTCTCACCCACAGTCCGCATCACTCCAGGGCCAGTCCCATCTGTCTATAACACACTCACCCAAAGTCCGCATCACTCCAGTCAGTCCCCAGTCTGTCTATATCACACTCACCCACAGTCCGCATCACTCCAGTCAGTCCCATCTGTCTATAACACACTCACCCACAGTCCGCATCACTCCATCAGTCCCATCTGTCCTATAACACACTCACCCACAGTCCGCATCACTCCAGCCAGTCCCATCTGTCTATAACACACTCACCCACAGTCCCACATCACTCCAGTCAGTCCCATCTGTCTATAACACACTCACCCACAACCAGCATCACTCCAGCCAGTCCCATCTGTCTATAACACACTCTCACCCACAGTCCGCATCACTCCAGTCAGTCCCATCTGTCTATAACACACTCACCCACAGTCCGCATCACTCCAGTCAGTCCCATCTGTCTATAAACACACTCACCCACAGTCCACATCACTCCAGTCATCCCATCTGTCTATAACACACTCACCCACACACCAGCATCACTCCAGCCAGTCCCATCTGTCTATAACACACTCACTCCACAGTCCGCATCACTCCAGTCAGTCCCATCTGTCTATAACACACTCACCCCACAGTCCGCATCACTCCAGTCAGTCCCCATCTGTCTATAACACTCACCCACAGTCCGCATCACTCCAGTCAGTCCCATCTGTCTATAACACACTCACCCACAACCAGCATCACTCCAGTCAGTCCCATCTGTCTATAACACACTCACCCACACCAGTCCGCATCACTCCAGTCAGTCCCATCTGTCTATAACACACTTCACCCACAGTCCGCATCACTCCAGTCAAGGTCCCATCTGTTCTATAAACACTCACCCACAGTCCGCATCACTCCAGCCAGTCCCATCTGTCTATAACACACTACCCACAAGTCCGCCATCACTCCAGTCTAGTCCCAATCTGTCTATAAACACACTCACCCCACAGTCCGCATCACTCCAGTCAGTCCCATCATGTCTATAACACACTCACCCACAGTCCGCATCACTCCAGTCAGTCCCTATCTGTCTATAACACACTCACCCACAGTCCGCATCACTCCAGCCAGTCCCATCTGTTCTATAACACACTCACCCACAGTCCGCAATCACTCCAGTCCAGTCCATCTGTCTATAACACACTCACCCACAGTACCAGCATCACTCCAGTCAGTCCCATCTGTCTATAACCCCCCCACAAAAACTCACGCCCACAGTCACGCATCACTCCAGCCAGTCCCATCTGTCTATATAACACACTCACCCCACAGTCCCCGCATCACTCCAGTCAGTCCCATCTGTCTATAACACACTCACCCACAGTCCGCATCACTCCAGTCAGTCCCATCTGTCTATAACACACTCACCCACAGTGCCGCATCACTCCAGTCAGTCCCATCTGTCTATAACACACTCACCCACAGTCCGCATCACTCCAGTCAGTCCCATCTGTCTATAACACACTCACCCACAGTCCGCATCACTCCAGCCAGTGTCCCATCTGTCTATACACTCACTCCACAGATGATCCACAAGTCCGCATCACTCCAGTCAGTCCCATCTGTCTATAACACACTCACCCACAGTCCCGCATCACTCCAGTCAGTCCCATCTGTCTATAACACACTCAGCACACCACAGTCCGCATCTTAACTCCAGTCAGTCCCATCTGTCTATATAACACACTCACCCACAGTCCGCATTCACTCCAGTCAGTCCCATCTGTCTATAACACACTCACGCCACACACAGTCCGCATCACTCCAGTCAGTCCCATCTGTCTATAACACACTCACCCACAGTCCGCATCACTCCAGTCAGTCCCATCTGTCTATAACAACACTCACCCACAAGTCCCGCATCACTTCCAGTCAGTCCCATCTGTCTATAACACACTCACCCACAGTCCGCATCACTCCAGTCAGTCCCATCTGTCTATAACACACTCAACCCACAGTCCGCATCACTCCAGTCAGTCCCAATCTGTCTATAACACACTCACCCACAGTCCGCATCACTCCAGCCAGTCCCATCCTGTCTATAACACACTCACCCACAGTCCGCATCATCACTCCAGTCAGTCCCATTCTGTCTATAACAAACACACTACACTCACCCAGTCCGCATCACTCCACCCAGTCAGTCCCATCTGTCTATAACACCACTCACCCACAGTCCGCATCACTCCAGTCAGTCCCATCTGTCTATAAACACACTCACCCACAGTCCGCATCACTCCAGTCAGTCCCATCTGTCTATAACACAACTTCACCACAGTCCGCATCACTCCAGTCAGTCCCATCTGTCTATAACGCTCACACTCACCCACAGTCCCGCATCTACTCCAGTCAGTCCCATCTGTCTATAACACACTCACCACAGTCCGCATCACTCCAGTCAGTCCCATCTGTCACCCCCCCCCCCCCCCCCCCTATAACACACTCACCCACAGTCCGCATCACTCCAGTCAAGTCCCATCTGTCTATAACACACTCACCCACAGTCCGCATCACTCCAGTCAGTCCATCTGTCTATAACACACACTCACCCACAGTCCGCATCACTCCAGTTCAGTCCCATCTGTCTATAACACAACTCACCCACAGTCCCGCATCAACTCCAGTCAGTCCCAATCTGTCTATAACACACTCACACCACAGTCCCATCACTCCAGTCCAGTCCCATCTGTCTATAACACACTCACCCACAGTCCGCATCACTCCAGTCAGTCCCATCTGTCTATAACACACTCCACCCACAGTCCCGCATCACTCCAGTCGAGTCCCCTCTGTCTATAACACACTCACCCACAGTCGCATCACTCCAGTCAGTCCCATCTGTCTATAACACCACTCACTCCACAGTCCGCATCACTCCAGCAGTCCCCTATCTGTCATATAACACACTCACCCACTGTCGAGCATTCACTCCCCAGTCAGTCCCATCTGTCTATAACACACATCACCACAGTCCGCATCACTCCAGCCAGGTCCCCCATCTGTCTATAACACACTCACCCACAACCAAGCATCACTCCGTCCAGTCCCTATCTGTCTAATAACACGACTCACCCCACAGTCCGCATCACTCCAAGTCTCGTCCCATCTGTCTATAACACTCACTCACCCCACAGTCCGCATCACTCCAGTCAGTCCCATCTGTCTATAACACACTCACCCACAGTCCGCATCACTCCAGTCAGTCCCATCTGTCTATAACAACACTCCCAACCCCACCCACAGTCCGCATCACTCCAGTCAGTCCCATCTGATCTATAACACACTCCCCCACCCACAGGGTCCGCATCACTCCAGTTCAGTCCCATCTGTCTATAACACACTCACCCACCTCAGTCCGCATCACTCCAGTCAGTCCCATCTGTCTATAACACACTCACCCCACAGTCCGCATCACTCCAGCCAGTCCCATCTGTCTATAACACTCACCCACAAGTCCGCATCACTCCAAGTCAGTACCATCTGTCTATAACACACTCAACCCCACAGTCCGCATCACTCCAGTCAGTCCCATCCTGTCTATAAAACACACTCACCCACAGTCCGCATCACTCCAGTCAGTCAGTCCATCTGTCTATAACACACTCACCCACAGTCCCCCGCATCACTCAGTTCAGTCCATCTGTCTATAACACACTCACCCACAGTCCGCATCACTCCAGTCAGTCCCATCTGTCTATAACACACTCACCCACAGTCCGCATCACTCCAGTCAGTCCCATCTGTCTATAACAACACTCACCCACAGTCCGCATCACTCCAGTCAGTCCCATCTGTCTATAACACACTCACCACAGTCGCATCACTCCAGCCAGTCCCATCTGTCTATAAACACACTCACCCACAGTCCGCATCACTCCAGTCAGTCCTATCTGTCTATATACACACTCACCCCACAGTCCGCATCACTCCAGTCAGTCCCATCTGTCTATAACACACTCACCCACAGTCCGCATCACTCCAGTCAGTCCCATCTGTCTATAACACTCATCCCACAGTCCGCCATCACTCCAGTCAGTCCCATCTGTCTATAACACACTCACCCACCAGTCCCCGCATCACTCCAGCCAGTCCCATCTGTTTTTTCTATAAAACACACTCACCCACAGTCCGCATCACTCCAGTCCAGTCCCATCTGTCTATAACACTCATCACCCCACAGTCCGCATCACTCCAAGTCAGTCCCAATCCTGTCTATAACACACTCAACCCACAGTCCCGCATCACTCCAGTCAGTTCCATCCATCTGTCTATAACACACTCACCCACAGTCGCATCACTCCAGTCAGTCCCATCTGTCTATAACACACTCACCCACAGTCCGCATCACTCCAAGTTTTTTTTCATGGGGTCCATCTGTCTATAACACACTCACCCACACTGTCCGCATCACTCCAGTCAGTCCCTTCTGTCTATAACACACTCACCCACAGTCCGCATCACTCCAGTCAGTCCTATCTGTCTATAACACACTCACCCACAGTCCGCATCACTCCAGCCAGTCCCATCTGTTCTATAACACACTCACCCACAGTCCGCATCACTCAGTCAGTCCCTATCTGTCTATAACACACTCACCCCCCACGTCCGCATCACTCCAGTCAGTCCCATCAGTCTATAACACACTCACCCACAGTCCGCATCACTCCAGTCAGTCCCATCTGTCTATAACACACTCACCCACAGTCCGCATCACTCCAGTCAGTCCCATCTCCGTCTATAACACACTCACCCACAGTCCGCATCACTCCAGTCAGTCCCATCTGTCTATAACAACACACCACCAACCAGCATCACTCCAGCATCAGTCCCTATCTGTCCTTAACACACTCACAACCCACCCCACAGTCCGCATCACTCAGTCAGTCCCATCTGTCTATAAAAAACACACTCACCCACAGTCCCGCATCACTCCAGCCAGTCCCATCTGTCTATACACACTCACCCACAGTCCGCATCACTCCAGTCAAGTCCCATCTGTCTATAACACACTCACCCCCCAGTCCGCATCACTCCAGTCAGTCCCATCTGTCTATAACACACTCACCCACAGTCCCAGCATCACTCCAGTCAGTCCCATCTGTCCTATAACACACTCACCCACAGTCCGCATCACTCCAGTCAGTCCCATCTGTCTATACACACTCACCCATAGTCCGCATCACTCCAGCCAGTCCCTATCTGTCTATAACACACTCACCCACAGTCCGCATCACTCAGCCAGTCCCATCTGTCTATAACACAAACTCACCCACAGGTCCGCATCACTCCAAGTCAGTCCCCTATCTGTCTATAACACACTCACCCCCCCCCCACAGTCCGCATTCACTCCAGTCAGTCCCATCTGTCTATAACACACTCACCCACAGTCCGCATCACTCCAGTCAGTCACTATCTGTCTATAACACACTCACCCCACAGTCCGCATCACTCCAGTTTCAGTCCCATCTGTCTATAACACACTCACCCACAGTCCGCATCTCACTCCAGTCAGTCCTATCTGTCTATAACACACTCACCCACAGTCCGCATCACTCCAGTCAGTCCATCTGTCTATAACACACTCACCCCACAGTCCGCATCACTCCAGTCAGTCCCATCTGTCTATAACACACTCACCCACAGTCCGCATCCACTCCAGTCATCCCATCTGTCTATAACACACTCCACCCACAGTTCCGCATCACTCCAGTCAGTCCCCCCATCTGTCTATAACACTCACCCACAGTCCGCATCACTCCAGTCAGTCCCATCTGTCTATATCTAACACTCACCCACAGTCCGCATCACTCCAGTCAGTCCCATTCTGTCTATAACACTCACCCACAGTCCGCATCACTCCAGTCAGTCCATCTGTCTATAGAAACACTCACCCACAAGTCCGCATCACTCCAGTCAGTCCCCCCATCTGTCCCTATAAACACTCACCCACAGTCCAGCATCACTCCAGTCAGTCCTATCTGTCTAATAACACACTCACCCCACAGTACCGCATCACTCCAGTCAGTCCCATCTGTCTATAACACACTCACCCACAGTCCGCATCACTCCAGTCAAGTCCCATCTGTCTATAACACACCCACAGTCCGCATCACTCCAGTCAGTCCCCATCTGTCTATATAACACAACTCACCCACAAGTCCGCATCACTCCAGTCAGTCCCATCTGTCTATATACACACTCACCCACATCCGCATCACTCCAGTCAGTCCCATCTGTCTATACACACTCACCCACAGTCCGCATCACTCCCAGTCAGTCCCATCTGTCTATAACACACTCACCCACAGTCCCCCGCAATCACTCCAGTCAGTCCTATCTGTCTATATAACACATGTCTCACCAACAGTCCGCATCACTTCCAGTCAAGTCCCATTCTGTCTATAACACACTCACCCACAGTCCGCATCACTCCAGTCAGTCCCATCCTGTCTATAACCACACTCACCCACAGTCCGCATCACTCCAGTCAGTCCCATCTGTCTATACACACTCACCCCACAGTCCAGTCGGCCCATCACTCCAGTCAGTCCATCTGGGGTCCTATAACACACTCACCCACAGTTCCGCATCACTCCAGTCAGTCCCATCTGTCTATAACACACTCACCCACAGGGGGGGGGGGGGGGGGGGTCCGCCATCACTCAGTTCAGTCAGTCCCCATCTGTCTATAACACACTCACCCACAGTCCGCATCACTCCAGTCAGTCCTATCTGTCTATAACACACTCACCCACAGTCCCGCATCAGCTCCAGTCAGTCCTATCTGTCTATAACACACTCACCCACAGTCCGCATCACTCCAGCAGTCCCATCTGTCTATAACACACCTCACCCACAGTCCGCATCACTCCAGTCAGTCCCATCTGTCCTATAACACACTCACCCACAGACCAGCATCACTCAGTCAGTCTCCATCTGTCTATAACCACACTCACCCACAGTCCGCATCACTCCAGTCAGTCCCATCTGGTCTATAACACACTCACCCACAGTCCGCATCACTCCAGTCAGTCCCATCTGTCTATAACACACTCACCCACAGTCCGCATCACTCCAGTCAGGCCCATCTGTCTATAACACACTCACCCACAGTCCCGCATCACTCAGTCAGTCCCATCTGTCTATAACACACTCACTCCACAGTCCGCATCACTCCAGTCAGGTCCCATCTGTCTATAACACACTCACCCACAGGTCCGCATCACTCCAGTCAGTCCATCTGTCTATAACACACTCACCCACAACCAGCATCACTCCAGTCAGTCCATCTGTCTATAACACACTCACCCACAGGTCCCGCATCACTCCAGGCCAGTCCCATCTGTCTATAACACACTCACCCACAGTCCGCATCACTCCAGTCAGTCCCATCTGTCTATAACACACTCACCCACAGTCCGCATCACTCCAGTCAGTCCCATCTGTCTATAAACACACTCACCCACAGTCCGCATCACTCCAGTCAGTCCCATCTGTCTATAACACACTCACCCACAGTCCGCATCACTCCAGTCAGTCCCATCTGTCTATAACACACTCACCCACAGTCCGCATCACTCCAGTCAGTCCCATCTGTCTATAACACACTCACCCACAGTCCCGCATCACTCCAGTCCAGTCCCATCTGTCTATAACACACTCCACCACAGTCCGCATCACTCCAGTCAGTCCCATCTGTCTATAACACACTCACCCACAGTCCGCATCACTCCAGTCAGTCCCCATCTGTCTCTATAACACTCACCCACAGTCCGCATCACTCCACAACCAGTCCCATCTGTCTATAAAAACCACTCACCCACAGTCCGCATCACTCCAGTCAGTCCCATCTGTCTATAAACACACTCACCCACAGTCCGCATCACTCCAGTCAAGTCCCATCTGTCTATAACACACTCACCCACAGTCCGCATCAACTCCAGTCAGTCCCATCTGTCTATAACACACTCACCCACAGTCCCGCATCACTCCAGTCAGTCCCATCTGTCTATAACACACACTCACCCACAGTCCGCATCACTTCCAGTCAGTCCCATCTGTCTATAACACACTCACCACACCAGTCCGCATCACTCCAGTCAGTCCCATCTGTCTATAAACACTCACCCACAGTCCGCATCACTCCAGTCAGTCCCATCTGTCTATAACACACTCACCCACAGTCCGCATCACTCCAGTCAGGTCCCATCTGTCTATAACACACTCACCCACAGTCCGCATCACTCCAGTCAGTCCCATCTGTCTATACACACTCACCCACAGTCCGCATCACTCCAGCCAGTCCCATCTGTCTATAACACACTCACCCACAGTCCGCATCACTCCAGCAGTCCCATCTGTCTATAACACACTCACCCACAGTCCGCATCACTCCAGTCAGTCCCATCTGTCTATAACACACTCACCCACAGTCCGCATCACTCCAGCAGTCCCATCTGTCTATAACACACTCACCCACAGTCCGCATCACTCCAGTCAGTCCATCTGTCTATAACACACTCACCCACAGTCCGCATCACTCCATCAGTCCTATCTGTCTATAACACACTCACCCACAGTCCGCATCACTCCAGTCAGTCCCATCTGTCTATACACACTCACCCACAGTCCGCATCACTCCAGTCAGTCCCATCTGTCTATAACACACTCACCCACAGTCGCATCACTCCAGCTTCAGTCCCATCTGTCTATAACACACTCACCCACAGTCCGCATCACTCCAGTCAGTCCCATCTGTCCCTATAAAACACACTCACCCACAGTCCGCATCACTCCAGTCAGTCCCATCTGTCTATAACACACTCACCCCCACAGTCCGCATCACTCCAGTCAGTCCCATCTGTCTATAACACACTCACCCACAGTCCGCATCACTCAGCCAGTCCCATCTGTCTATAACACACTCACCCACAGTCCCGCATCACTCCAGTCAGTCCCATCTGTCTATAACACACTCACCCACAGTCCGCATCACTCCAGTTCAGTCCCATCTGTCTATAACACACTCACCCACAGTCCGCATCACTCCAGTCAGTCCCATCTGTCTATAACACTCACCCACAGTCCGCATCACTCCAGTCAGTCCCATCTGTCTATAACACACTCACCCACAGTCCCGCATCACTCCAGTCAGTCCCATCTGTCTATAACACACCTCACCCACAGTCCGCATCACTCCAGTCAGTCCCATCTGTCCTATAACACACTCACCCACAGTCCGCATCACTCCAGTCAGTCCCCATCTGTCTAAACACTCACCCACAGTCCGCATCACTCCAGTCAGTCCTACCATCTGTCTATAAACACACTCACGGCCCCCACAGTCCGCATCACTCCAGTCAGTCCCTATCTGTCTATAACACACTCACCCACCAGTCCCGCATCACTCCAGTCAGTCCATCTGTCTATACACACTCACCCACAGGTCCGCATCACTCCAGTCAGTCCCATCTGTCTATAACAACTCACCCACAGTCCGCATCACTCCAGGCCAGTCCCATCTGTCTATAACACACTCACCCACAGTCCGCATCACTCCAGTCAGTCCCCATCTGTCTATAAACACTCACCCACAGTCCGCATCACTCCAGTCAGTCCCATCTGTCTATAACACTCACCCACAGTCCGCATCACTCCAGTCAGTCCCCATCTGTCTATAACACACTCACCCACAGTCCGCATCACTCCAGTCAGTCCCATCTGTCTATAACACACTCACCCACAGTCCGCATCACTCCAGTCAGTCCCATCTGTCTATAACACACTCACCCACAGTCCGCATCACTCCAGTCAGTCCCATCTGTCTATAACACACTCACCCACAGTCCGCATCACTCCAGTCAGTCCCATCTGTCTATAACACACTCACCCACAGTCCGCATCACTCCAGCCAGTCCCATCTGTCTATAACACACTCACCCACAGTCCGCATCACTCCAGTCAGTCCCATCTGTCTATAACACACTCACCCACAGTCCGCATCACTCCAGTCAGTCCCATCTGTCTATAACACACTCACCCACAGTCCCGCATCACTCCAGCCAGTCCCATCTGTCTATAACACACTCACCCACAGTCCGCATCACTCCAGTCAGTCCCATCTGTCTATAACATAACACACTCACACCACAGTCCGCATCACTCCCAGCCAGTCCCATCTGTCTATAACACTCACCACACAAGTCCGCATCACTCCAGTCAGTCCCATCTGTCTATAACACACTCACCCCACAGTCCGCATCACTCCAGCCAGTCCATCTGTCTATAACACACTCACCCACCCCTCAGTCCGCATCACTCCAGCCAGTCCCATCTGTCTATAACACACTCACCCACAGTCCGCATCACTCCAGTCAGTCCCATCTGTCTATAACACACTCACCCACAGTCCGCATCACTCCAGCCAGTCCCATCTGTCTATAACACACTCACCCACAGTCCGCATCACTCCAGCCAGTCCCATCTGTCTATAACACTCACCCACAGTCCGCATCACTCCAGCCAGTCCCATCTGTCTATAACACACTCACCCACAGTCCGCATCACTCCAGTCAGTCCCATCTGTCTATAACACACTCACCCACAGTCCGCATCACTCCAGTCAGTCCCATCTGTCTATAACACACTCACCCACAGTCCGCATCACTCCAGCCAGTCCCATCTGTCTATAACACACTCACCCACAGTCCGCATCACTCCAGTCAGTCCCATCTGTCTATAACACACTCACCCACAGTCCGCATCACTCCAGCCAGTCCCATCTGTCTATAACACACTCACCCACAGTCCGCATCACTCCAGCCAGTCCCATCTGTCTATAACACACTCACCCACAGTCCGCATCACTCCAGTCAGTCCCATCTGTCTATAACACACTCACCCACAGTCCGCATCACTCCAGTCAGTCCCATCTGTCTATAACTCACTCACCCACAGTCCAGCATCACTCCAGTCAGTCCCATCTGTCTATAACACACTCACCCACAGTCCGCATCACTCCAGCCAGTCCCATCTGTCTATAACACACTCACCCACAGTCCGCATCACTCCAGTCAGTCCCATCTGTCTATAACACACTCACCCACAGTCCGCATCACTCCAGTCCAGTCCCATCTGTCTATAACACACATCACCCACAGTCCGCATCACTCCAGCCAGTCCCATCTGTCTATAACACACTCACCCCCAGTCCGCATCACTCCAGTCAGTCCCATCTGTCTATAACAACTCACCCACAGTCCGCATCACTCCAGTCAGTCCCATCTGTCTATAACACACTCACCCCACATCCAGCATCACTCCAGTCAGTCCCATCTGTCTATAACACACTCACACCACAGTCCGCATCACTCCAGTCAGTCCCATCTGTCCTATAACACACTCACCCACAGTCCGCATCACTCCAGTCCAGTCCCATCTGTCCTATAACACACTCACCCACAGTCCGCATCACTCCAGCCAGTCCCATCTGTCTATAACACACTCACCCACAGTCCGCATCACTCCAGTCAGTCCCATCTGGTCTATAACACACTCACCCACAGTCCGCATCACTCCAGTCAGTCCCATCTGTCTATAACACACTCACCCACAGTCCGCATCACTCCAGTCAGTCCCATCTGTCTATAACACTCACCCACAGTCCGCATCACTCCAGTCAGTCCCATCTGTCTATAACACACTCACCCACAGTCCGCATCACTCCAGTCAGTCCCATCTGTCTATAACACACTCACCCACAGTCCGCATCACTCCAGTCAGTCCCATCTGTCTATAACACACTCACCCACAGTCCGCATCACTCCAGTCAGTCCCATCTGTCTATAACACACTCACCCACAGTCCGCATCACTCCAGTCAGTCCCATCTGTCTATACACACTCACCCACAGTCCGCATCACTCCAGTCAGTCCCATCTGTCTATAACACACTCACCCACAGTCCCGCATCACTCCAGTCAGTCCCATCTGTCTATAACACACTCACCCACAGTCCGCATCACTCCAGTCAGTCCCATCTGTCTATAACACACCCTCACCCACAGTCCGCATCACTCTACCAGTCAGTCCCATCTGTCTATAACACTCACACTCACCCACAGTCCGCATCACTCCAGCCAGTCCATCTGGTCTATAACACACACACCCACAGTCCGCATCACTCCAGTCAGTCCCATCTGTCTATAACACACTCACCCACAAGTCCGCATCACTCCAGTCAGTCCCATCTGTCTATAACACACTCAAAAAAAAAAAAAAACCCACAGTCCGCATCACTCCAGTCAGTTCCAATCTGTCCTATAACACTCACTCTCCCACAGTCCCGCATCACTCCAGTCAGTCCCATCTGTTAATTTCTATAACACACTCACCACAGTAACCGCACCCTACATCCGCATCACTCCAGCCTCAGTCCCATCTGTCTAAATAAAAACACACTCACCCACAGTCCGCAGATCCACTCCAGGTCAGTCCCATCTGTCTATTAACACACTCACCCACAGTCCGCATCACTCCAGCAGTCCAGTCCCATCTGTCTATAACACACTCACCCACAGTCCGCATCACTCCAGTCAGTCCCATCTGTCTATAACACACTCACCCACAGTCCGCATCACTCCAGTCAGTCCCATCTGTCTATAACACACTCACCCACAACCAGCATCACTCCAGTCAGTCCCATCTGTCTATAACACACTCACCCACAGTCCGCATCACTCCAGTCAGTCCCATCTGTCTATAACACACTCACCCACAGTCCGCATCACTCCAGTCAGTCCCATCTGTCTATAACACACTCACCCACAGTCCGCATCACTCCAGTCAGTCCCATCTGTCTATAACACACTCACCCACAGTCCGCATCACTCCAGTCAGTCCCATCTGTCTATAACACACTCACCCACAGTCCGCATCACTCCAGTCAGTCCCATCTGTCTATAACACACTCACCCACAGTCCGCATCACTCCAGTCAGTCCCATCTGTCTATAACACACTCACCCACAGTCCGCATCACTCCAGTCAGTCCCATCTGTCTATAACACACTCACCCACAGTCCGCATCACTCCAGTCAGTCCCATCTGTCTATAACACACTCACCCACATCCGCATCACTCCAGTCCAGTCCCATCTGTCTATAACACACTCACCCACAGTCCGCATCACTCCAGCCAGTCCCATCTGTCTATAACACACTCACCCACAGTCCGCATCACTCCAGTCAGTCCCATCTGTCTATAACACACTCACCCACAGTCCGCATCACTCCAGTCAGTCCCATCTGTCTATAACACACTCACCCACAGTCCGCATCACTCCAGCCAGTCCTATCTGTCTATAACACACTCACCCACAGTCCGCATCACTCCAGTCAGTCCTATCTGTCTATAACACACTCACCCACAGTCCGCATCACTCCAGTCAGTCCCATCTGTCTATAACACACTCACCCACAGTCCGCATCACTCCAGCCAGTCCTATCTGTCTATAACACACTCACCCACAGTCCGCATCACTCCAGTCAGTCCCTATCTGTCTATAACACACTCACCCACAGTCCGCATCACTCCAGTCAGTCCCATCTGTCTATAACACACTCACCCACAGTCCGCATCACTCCAGTCCAGTCCCATCTGTCTATAACACACTCACCCACAGTCCGCATCACTCCAGTCAGTCCCATCTGTCTATAACACACTCACCCACAGTCCGCATCACTCCAGTCAGTCCCATCTGTCTATAACACACTCACCCACAGTCCGCATCACTCCAGTCAGTCCCATCTGTCTATAACACACTCACCCACAGTCCGCATCACTCCAGTCAGTCCCATCTGTCTATAACACACTCACCCACAGTCCGCATCACTCCAGTCAGTCCCATCTGTCTATAACACTCACCCACAGTCCGCATCACTCCAGTCAGTCCCATCTGTCTATAACACACTCACCCACAGTCCGCATCACTCCAGTCAGTCCCATCTGTCTATAACACACTCACCCACAGTCCGCATCACTCCAGTCAGGTCCCATCTGTCTATAACACACTCACCCACAGTCCGCATCACTCCAGTCAGTCCCATCTGTCTATAACACACTCACCCACAGTCCGCATCACTCCAGTCAGTCCCATCTGTCTATAACACACTCACCCACAACCAGCATCACTCCAGTCAGTCCCATCTGTCTATAACACACTCACCCACAGTCCGCATCACTCCAGTCAGTCCCATCTGTCTATAACTCACTCACCCACAACCAGCATCACTCCAGTCAGTCCTATCTGTCTATAACACTCACCCACAACCAGCATCACTCCAGTCAGTCCTATCTGTCTATAACACTCACCCACAACCAGCATCCCTCCAGTCAGTCCTATCTGTCTATAACACTCACCCACAACCAGCATCACTCCAGTCAGTCCTATCTGTCTATAACACTAACCCACAACCAGCATCACTCCAGTCAGTCCTATCTGTCTATAACACTCACTAACCCACAACCAGCATCACTCCAGTCAATCCTATCTGTCTATAACACTCACTAACCCACAACCAGCATCACTCCAGTCAGTCCTATCTGTCTATAACACTCACCCACAACCAGCATCACTCCAGTCAGTCCTATCTGTCTATATTAGGAAGGTGTCCTTTATGTTTTGTACACTAGGTGTATATAGGGAATAGGGTGCTATTTGGGACGTATCCTCTACATTCTACAGTAGGCCATCTCCTTTTACTAGTTTTCATGAAATCATGAACACCTTCCTAATATTGAGTTGATTCCCCCCCTTCCTCAATTCTTCGGGGCATGGACTCTACAAGGTGTCGAAAGCGTTCCACAGGGATGCTGGCCCCATGTTGACTCCAATGCTTCCCACAGTTGTGTCAAGTTGGCTGGATGTCCTTTGGGTGGTGGACCATTCTTGATACACACGGGGTTAATACAGGTTAATACAGGTTACTACAGGTTAATACATGTCCCCTGTAGCTCAGTTGGTAGAGCGTGGCGCTTGCAACACCAGGGTTGTGGGTTCGTTTCCCACGGGGGGGGGGGCCAGTATGAAAATGTATGCACTCACTAACTGTAAGTCGCTCTGGATAAGAGCGTCTGCTAAAATGACTAAAAATGTTAAATGTAAAATGAAACTGTTGAGCGTGAAAAACCCAGCAGCGTTGCAGTTCTTGACACACTCAAACCGGTGCGCCTGGCACCTACTACCATACCCCCGTTCAAAGGCACTTCAATCTTTTGTCTTGCCCACTCACCCTCTGAATGGCACACGTACACAATCCATGTCTCAATTGTCTCAAGGCTTAAAAATCCTTATTTTAACCTGTGACATCAATAAGGGATCCTGGCTTTCACCTGGTCAGTCTATGTCATGGAAAGAGCAGGTGTTCCTAATGTTTTGTGCACTCGGTGTATCCAAGGACCATATTAACAACATATAATTGCCCCCCCCTCCTCTCTCTAGACGCGCTGAAGGAAATTCTGGGTTTGAAGTTGGTTGGCCCATTTGACATCCTGGCGGAGGCCCACCGTAACTCAGCCAACCCCCGGCCCAACTACCACCTCCACTGGAGGTTCTTCTACGACCCTCCTGAGTACCAGACCGTAATACAGGGGAGTGGGGACAACCTGCTACACATGGGTTACTACAGGTAATGACCATACTACACATGGGTTACTACAGGTAATGACCATAATACACATAGGTTACTACAGGTAATGACCCTACTACACATGGGTTACTACAGGTAATGACCTTACTACACATGGGTTACTACAGGTAATGACCATACTACACATAGGTTACTACAGGTGATGACCATACTACACATAGGTTACTACAGGTAATGACCCTACTACACATAGGTTACTACAGGTAATGACCATAATACACATAGGTTACTACAGGTAATGCCCATACTACACATAGGTTACTACAGGTAATGACCATAATACACATAGGTTACTACAGGTAATGACCATACTACACATGGGTTACTACAGGTAATGACCATACTACACATGGGTTACTACAGGTAATGACCATACTACACATGGGTTACTACAGGTAATGACCATACTACACATAGGTTACTACAGGTAATGACCCTACTACACATAGGTTACTACAGGTAATGACCATACTACACATGGGTTACTACAGGTAATGACCATACTACACATGGGTTACTACAGGTGATGACCATACTACACATGGGTTACTACAGGTGATGACCATAATACACATAGGTTACTACAGGTAATGACCATAATACACATAGGTTACTACAGGTAAAGACCCTACTACACATAGGTTACTACAGGTAATGACCCTACTACACATAGGTTACTACAGGTAGGGGTTACTACAGGTAATGACCATACTACACATAGGTTACTACAGGTAATGACCCTACTACACATAGGTTACTACAGGTAGGGGTTACTACAGGTAATGACCATACTACACATGGGTTACTACAGGTAATGACCATACTACACATGGGTTACTACAGGTAATGACCATACTACACATGGGTTACTACAGGTAATGACCCTACTACACATAGGTTACTACAGGTAGGGGTTACTACAGGTAATGACCCTACTACACATAGGTTACTACAGGTAATGACCATACTACACATGGGTTACTACAGGTAATGACCATACTACACACAGGTTACTACAGGTAATGACCATACTACACATGGGTTACTACAGGTAATGACCATACTACACATAGGTTACCACAGGTAATGACTATACTACACATGGGTTACTACAGGTAATGACCATACTACACATGGGTTACTACAGGTAATGACCATACTACACATGGGTTACTACAGGTAATGACCCTACTACACATAGGTTACTACAGGTTACTACAGGTAATGACCCTACTACACATAGGTTACTACAGGTAATGACCCTACTGCACATAGGTTACTACAGGTAATGACCCTACTACACATAGGTTACTACAGGTAATGACCCTACTACACATAGGTTACTACAGGTAATGACCCTACTACACATAGGTTACTACAGGTAATGACCCTACTACACATAGGTTACTACAGGTAATGACCATACTACACATGGGTTACTACAGGTAATGACCATACTACACACAGGTTACTACAGGTAATGACCATACTACACATGGGTTACTACAGGTAATGACCATACTACACATAGGTTACCACAGGTAATGACTATACTACACATGGGTTACTACAGGTAATGACCATACTACACATGGGTTACTACAGGTAATGACCATACTACACATAGGTTACTACAGGTAATGACCATACTACACATGGGTTACTACAGGTAATGACCCTACTACACATGGGTTACTACAGGTAATGAACATACTACACATGGGTTACTACAGGTAATGACCTTACTACACATGGGTTACTACAGGTAATGAACATACTACACATGGGTTACTACAGGTAATGACCATACTACACATGGGTTACTACAGGTAATGACCATACTACACATAGGTTACTACAGGTAATGACCATACTACACATGGGTTACTACAGGTAATGACCATACTACACATAGGTTACCACAGGTAATGACTATACTACACATGGGTTACTACAGGTAATGACCATACTACACATGGGTTACTACAGGTAATGACAATACTACACATAGGTTACTACAGGTAATGACCATACTACACATAGGTTACTACAGGTAATGCCCATACTACACATAGGTTACTACAGGTAGGGGTTACTACAGGTAATGACCATAATACAGGGGAGTGGGGAGAACCTGCTACACATAGGTTACTACAGGTAATGACCATACTACACATGGGTTACTACAGGTAATGACCCTACTACACATGGGTTACTACAGGTAATGACCATACTACACATAGGTTACTACAGGTAATGACCATACTACACATAGGTTACTACAGGTAATGACCATAATACAGGGGAGTGGGGAGAACCTGCTACACATAGGTTACTACAGGTAATGACCATACTACACATGGTTTACTACAGGTAATGACCATACTACACATGGGTTACTACAAGTAATGACCATACTACACATAGTTTACTACAGGTAATGACCATACTACACATAGGTTACTACAGGTAATGACCATACTACACATAGGTTACTACAGGTAATGACCCTACTACACATGGGTTACTACAGGTAATGACCCTACTACACATGGGTTACTACAGGTAATGACCATACTACACATGGGTTACTACAGGTAATGACCATAATACACATAGGTTACTACAGGTAAAGACCCTACTACACATAGGTTACTACAGGTAATGACCCTACTACACACAGGTTACTACAGGTAGGGGTTACTACAGGTAATGACCATACTACACATAGGTTACTACAGGTAATGACCATACTACACATGGGTTACTACAGGTAATGACCATACTACACATAGGTTACTACAGGTAATGACCCTACTACACATGGGTTACTACAGGTAATGACCATACTACACATGGGTTACTACAGGTAATGACCATACTACACATAGGTTACTACAGGTAATGACCATACTACACATGGGTTACTACAGGTAATGACCATACTACACATGGGTTACTACAGGTAATGACCCTACTACACATAGGTTACTACAGGTAGGGGTTACTACAGGTAATGACCCTACTACACATAGGTTACTACAGGTAATGACCATACTACACATAGGTTACCACAGGTAATGACTATACTACACATGGGTTACTACAGGTAATGACCATACTACACATGGGTTACTACAGGTAATGACCATACTACACACAGGTTACTACAGGTAATGACCATACTACACATGGGTTACTACAGGTAATGACCCTACTACACATGGGTTACTACAGGTAATGACCCTACTACACATGGGTTACTACAGGTAATGACCATACTACACATGGGTTACTACAGGTAATGAACATACTACACATGGGTTACTACAGGTAATGAC
Organism: Coregonus ussuriensis; assembly: GCA_031479575.1. Lineage (NCBI taxonomy): Eukaryota > Metazoa > Chordata > Actinopteri > Salmoniformes > Salmonidae > Coregonus > Coregonus ussuriensis. The sequence goes on along the minus strand of CM062494.1, from coordinate 141,172,823 downwards.
CTTACTACACATGGGTTACTACAGGTAATGACCATACTACACATAGGTTACTACAGGTAATGACCATACTACACAAGGGCTACTACAGGTAATGACCATACTACACATAGGTTACTACAGGTTACTACAGGTAATGGATCACATAAATATCTCTAGGTTTCCATCTAATTTGCGACATTTTCATTATAAATTCTGCATACAAAAATTCACATTTTCCCATCACAGGTGTGTTTCCATCAAACTGACTTGTTGAGGAGGCTCTGTGTGATGACATAGTGCACATTAACACTTCTGTTCTTAAGTTTTCATGCTCACTTGTGGTTAGACGGGAGTTTAGTCTTGATAAACCGTCTTGTGTTTTCCAGAGAGGAACAGCATCCCTTTACAACATGGTCATATTTACCTCCCCCTCTATTTTCCAGAGATAGTCCGGACTCCCTGCCTGTGTTCCTAGGGGAGAATGAAGCCAAGAAGGGCTGTACCATCACGCAGATGGGGGACAACATGTTTGCTGCTGTCCAGTGAGTGTCCTCCACTAACTAACTAACTAACACACACAGCACATGGACCATTTAAACTAACACAATGACAAGACAATCCACTGGTCGGAGTGATTACTTATCAAGACTCTCACATTACTTATCAAGACTCTCACATTACTTATCAAGACTCTCACATTACTTATCAAGACTCTCACATTACTTATCAAGACTCAATCTCTCCTCCCTCATCCCCTCTTCTCACTCTATCCTCCCTCACCATCCCCTCTCTCTCCTCCCTCATCCCCTCACTCTCTCCTCCCTCACCATCCCCTCTCTCTCCTCCCTCATCCCCTCTCCTCACTCTCTCCTCCCTCACTATCCCCTCACTCTCTCCTCCCTCACCATCCCCTCTCCCTCCTCCCTCACCATCCCCTCACTCTATCCTCCCTCACATCCCCTCAATCTCTCCTCCCTCACCATCCCCCCTCTCCCTCCTCCCTCACCATCCCCCCACTCTCTCCTCCCTCACATCCCCTCACTCTCTCCTCCCTCACCATCCCCTCACTCACCATCCCCCCACTCTCTCCTCCCTCACATCCCCTCACTCTCTCCTCCCTCACCATCCCCTCACTCTCTCCTCCCTCACCATCCCGCTCTCTCTCCTCCCTCACCATCCCTTCACTCTCTCTCCATCTCTTCCTCCCCCTCTCTCTCGTCCTATCTCTGCCCCAACTCTCCCCCCTTCTCTATCTCTCCCTCCTGTTCTCTCTCCTTCAGTCTGTTTCTGGGTAGGAAGAGGAAGGAGAGGGGCGGGCGTAAGGAAGGGGGCAGGGCTCTGGAGAACCTGGGGGAAGAGTTAAGAGAGAGGGCGGAGTCTCTGGGCTTTTCTCTGGAGCAGAAGACCAAAGGCATGAAGCAGAGAGACAAGAAGGTAACCCCCCTACTGACACAGTACTAGAAGGTAACCCCCCTACTGACACAGTACTAGAAGGTAACCCCCCTACTGACACAGTACTAGAAGGTAACCCAGTACTGACACAGTACTAGAAGGTAACCCCCCTACTGACACAGTACTAGAAGGTAACCCCCCTACTGACACAGTACTAGAAGGTAACCCCCCTACTGACACAGTACTAGAAGGTAACCCCCCTACTGACACAGTACTAGAAGGTAACCCCCCTACTGACACAGTACTAGAAGGTAACCCAGTACTGACACAGTACTAGAAGGTAACCCCCCTACTGACACAGTACTAGAAGGTAACCCCCCTACTGACACAGTACTAGAAGGTAACCCCCCTACTGACACAGTACTAGAAGGTAACCCCCTACTGACACAGTACTAGAAGGTAACCCAGTACTGACACAGTACTAGAAGGTAACCCCCCTACTGACACAGTACTAGAAGGTAACCCCCCTACTGACACAGTACTAGAAGGTAACCCAGTACTGACACAGTACTAGAAGGTAACCCCCCTACTGACACAGTACTAGAAGGTAACCCCCTACTGACACAGTACTAGAAGGTAACCCAGTACTGACACAGTACTAGAAGGTAACCCCCCTACTGACACAGTACTAGAAGGTAACCCAGTACTGACACAGTACTAGAAGGTAACCCCCCTACTGACACAGTACTAGAAGGTAACCCCCCTACTGACACAGTACTAGAAGGTAACCCCCCTACTGACACAGTACTAGAAGGTAACCCAGTACTGACACAGTACTAGAAGGTAACCCCCCTACTGACACAGTACTAGAAGGTAACCCAGTACTGACACAGTACTAGAAGGTAACCCCCCTACTGACACAGTACTAGAAGGTAACCCAGTACTGACACAGTACTAGAAGGTAACCCAGTACTGACACAGTACTAGAAGGTAACCCCCCTACTGACACAGTACTAGAAGGTAACCCCCTACTGACACAGTACTAGAAGGTAACCCCCCTACTGACACAGTACTAGAAGGTAACCCCCCTACTGACACAGTACTAGAAGGTAACCCCCTACTGACACAGTACTAGAAGATAACCCCCCTACTGACACAGTACTAGAAGGTAACCCCCCTACTGACACAGTACTAGAAGGTAACCCAGTACTGACACAGTACTAGAAGGTAACCCAGTACTGACACAGTACTAGAAGGTAACCCCCTACTGACACAGTACTAGAAGATAACCCCCCTACTGACACAGTACTAGAAGGTAACCCCCCTACTGACACAGTACTAGAAGGTAACCCCCCCTATCAATCAATCAATTTTATTTTATATAGCCCTTCATACATTAGCTAATATCTCGAAGTGCTGTACAGAAACCCAGCCTAAAACCCCAAACAGCTAGTAATGCAGGTGTAGAAGCACGGTGGCTAGGAAAAACTCCCTAGAAAGGCGAAAGCCTAGGAAGAAACCTAGAGAGGAACCAGGCTATGAGGGGTGGCCAGTCCTCTTCTGGCTGTGCCGGGTGAAGATTATAACAGAACCATGCCAAGATGTTCATAAGTGACAAGCATGGTCAAATAATAATCAGGAATAAATCTCAGTTGGCTTTTCATAGCCGATCATTAAGAGTTGAAAACAGCAGGTCTGGGACAGGTAGGGGTTCCATAACCGCAGGCAGAACAGTTAAAACTGGAATAGCAGCAAGGCCAGGCGGACTGGGGACAGCAAGGAGTCACCACGGCCGGTGGTCCCGACGTATGGTCCTAGGGCTCAGGTCTCTCAGTTGGCTTTTCATAGCCGATCATTAAGAGTTGAAAACAGCAGGTCTGGGACAGGTAGGGGTTTCGTAACCGCAGGCAGAACAGTTGAAACTGGAATAGCAGCAAGGCCAGGCGGACTGGGGACAGCAAGGAGTCACCACGGCCGGTAGTCCTGACGTATGGTCCTAGGGCTCAGGTTCTCAGAGAGAACGAGAGAATTAGATAGAGCATACTTAAATTCACACAGGACACTGGATAAGACAGGAGAAGTACTCCAGGTATAACCAACTAACCCCAGCCCCCCGACACATAAACTACTGCAGCATAAATACTGGAGGCTGAGACAGGAGCGGTCCGGAGACACTGTGGCCCCATCCGAAGACTCCTGGGCCAGACTACACTCAATCATATGACCTACTGAAGAGATAAGTCTTCAGTAAAGACTTAAAGGTTGAGACCGAGTCTGCGTCTCTCACATGGGTAGGCAAACTGTTCCATAAAAATGGAGATCTATAGGAGAAAGCCCTGCCTCCCGCTGTTTGCTTAGAAATTCTAGGGACAATTAGGAGGCCTGCGTCTTGTGACCGTAGCGTACGTATTGGTATGTACGGCAGGACCAACTCGGAAAGATAGGTAGGAGCAAGCCCATGTAACGCTTTATAGGTTAACAGTAAAACCTTGAAATCAGCCCTTGCCTTAACAGGAAGCCAGTGTAGGGAAGCTAGCACTGGAGTAATATGATCAAAGTAGTACTGACACAGTACTAGAAGGTAACACAGTACTGACACAGTACTAGAAGGTAACCCAGTACTGACACAGTACTAGAAGGTAACCCCCCTACTGACACAGTACTAGAAGGTAACCCC
>CM062494.1:141105062-141168275 GCA_031479575.1 Coregonus ussuriensis | reverse complement strand
TACAGGTAATATAATCACTATTATATCCTAACCCTGTGGTTTAACAGGTAAATTAATCACTATTATAACCTAACCCTGTGTGTTCTACAGGTAATATAAATCACTATATTATAACCCTAACCTAACCCTGTGTATATTTATGTTACAGGTAATATAATCACTATTATAACCCTAACCTGTGTATACAGGTAATATAATCACTATTATACCCTAACCTGTGTATACAGGTTAATATAATCACTATTATTAAACCCTAACCCTGTGTATACAGGTATATAATCACTATTATAACCCTAATCCCCCTGTGTATACATGGTAATATAATGCACTATATAACCCTAACATGTGTATACAGGTAATTAATCACTATTATAACCCTTTAAACCCCCGTATACAGGTAAAAATATAATCACTATATAACCCTAACCCCAACGTATACAGGTAATGTTAATCACTATTATAACCCTAACCCCCTGTTTTTATACAGGTAATTTAATCACTATTATATACCCTAACCCTGTGTATACAGGTAATTATAATCACTATTATAACCCTAACCTGTGTATACAGGTAAAATAATCACTATTATAACAAACCTAACCCTGGTGTATACAGGTTATATAATAACACGTATTATAACCCTAACCCTGTGTATACAGGTAATTATTAATCACTATTATAACCCTAACCCTGTGGGGGGGGGGGGGGGGGCGTTTTTACAGGGTAATAAATAATCACTATTATAACCCAACCCTGTGTATACAGGTAATATAATCACTTTATTATAACCCTCACCTGTGTATATACAGGTAATATAATCACTATTATAACCCTACCCTGTGTATACAGGTAATATAATCACTATTATAACCCTAACCCTGTGTATACAGGTAATATAATCACTATTATAACCCTAACCCATGTATACAGGTAATATAATCACTATTATAAACCTAACCCTGTGTATACAGGTAATATAATCACTATTATAACCCTAACCCCAGTGTATACAGGTAATATAATCACTATTATAACCCGAACCCACGTATACAGGTAATATAATCACTATTATAACCCTAACCCTGTGTATACAGGTAATATAATCACTATTATAACCCTAACCCCTGCGTATACAGGTAATATATATCACTATTATAAACCCTAACCCTGTGTATACAGGTAATATAATCACTATTATAACCCTAACCCCTGTTATACAGGTAATATAATCACTATTATAACCCTAACCCTGCGTATACAGGTAAATATAATCACTATTATAACCCTAACCCTGTGTATACAGGTAATATAATCACTATTATAACCCTAACCCATGTATACAGGTAATATAATCACTATTATAACCCTAACCCCACGTATACAGGTAATATAATCACTATTATAACCCTAACCCTGTGTATACAGGTAATATAATCACTATTATAACCCTAACCCCGTGTATACAGGTAATATAATCACTATTATAACCCTAACCACGTGTATACAGGTAATGTAATCACATTATAACCTAACCCTGTGTATACAGGTAATATAATCACTATTATAACCCTAACCCTGTGTATACAGGTAATATAATCACTATTATAACCCTAACCCTGAGTATACAGGTAATATAATCACTATTATAACCCTAACCCCCACTTGTTTATACAGGTATATAATCACTATTATAAACCCTAAACCACTGTGTATACAGGTAAATAATCACTATTATAACCCTAACCCGTTTTAGATTCAGGTAATATAATCACTATTATAAACCCTAACCCTGTGTATACAGGTAATATAATCACTTTTATTATAACCCTAACCCTGTGTTTATAAGGTAATATAATCACTATTATAACCCTAACCCTGTGTATACAGGTAATATAATCACAATATTATAACCCCTAACCCTGTGTATAACAGGTAATATAATCACTATTATAACCCTAATCCCCTTTTGGGCGTATACAGGTAATATAATCACTATTATAACCCTAACCCTGTGTATACAGGTAATATAATCACTATTTTAACCCTAACCCTGTGTATAACAGGTAATTTATAATCACTATTATAACCCTAACCCACGCTTGTATACAGGTAATTTTAATCTACTATTATAACCCCCCCCTAACCACTGTGTATACAGGTAATATAATCAGTTGGCTTTCTATTAGTTTAACCCTAAACCCCACGTGTTATACAGGTAATATAATCAACTATTATAACCCTAATCCCCACGTGTATACAGGTAATATAATCACTATTATAACCCTAACCCACGTTATTACAGGTAATATAATCACTATTATAACCCTAACCCCAACGGTGTATACAGGGTAATATAATCAATATTATAACCCTAACCCACGTATACAGGTTATATTAATCACTATTATAACCCTAACCCTGTGTATACAGGTAATATAATCACTATTATAACCCTAACCCTAAAAACACGTATACAGGTAATATAATCACTATTTATAACCTAACCCCCCCCCTGTGTATACAAGGTAATATAATCACTATTATAACCCGAACCCTGTGTATACAGGTATTATAATCACTATTATAAACCCTAACCCTGCTGTGTATACAGGTTAATATAATCACTATTATAACCCTAACCCTGTGTATACAGGTTAATATAATCAGGTATTATAACCCTAACCCTGTGTATACAGGTATTTTATATATCACTATTATAACCTAACCCTGTGTATACAGGTAATTCTATAATCACTATTATAACCCTAACCTGTGTACTTACAGGTAATATAATCACTATTATAACCCTAACCCCACTGTATACAAGGTAATATAATCACTATTATAACCCTAACCCATGTATACAGGTAATATAATCACTATTATAACCCTAACACCCACGGTATACAGGTAATATAATCACTATTATAACCCTAACCCCACGTATACAGGTAATATAATCATATTTATAACCCTAACCCTCGTATACAGGTAATATAATCACTATTATAACCCTAACCCTGTTTATACAGGTAATATAATCACTATTATAACCCTAACCCCAGCGTATGCAGGTAATATAATCACTATTATAACCCTAACCCTGTGTATACAGGAACTATAATCACTATTATAACCCTAACCCTCGTATACAGGTATATAATCAACTATTATAACCCTAACCCCTGTGTATACAGGTAATATAATCACTATTATAACCCTAACCCTGTGTATACAGGTAATCATAATCAGTATTATAACCCTACCCCTGTGTATACAGGTAATTATAATCCATATTATAACCCAATCCCCCGGTATACAGGTAAATATAAATCAGTATTATAACCCCTAACCCTGTGTATACAGGTAATATTAATCACTATTATAAACTAAACCCTGTATACAGGTAATAATAATCGATTATTATAACCCTAATCCCCACGTATATACAGGTAATAGTAATCAATATTATAACCCTAACACCTGTGTATACAGGTTAATATAATCACTATTATTAACCCCTAACCCTGTGTATACAGGTAATATAATGCTCATTATAACCCTAACCCCCGACGTATACAGGTAATATAATCAATAGTATACCCTAACCCCCAAAAAATTTGTATTTTAATACCTGGTAATATAATCACTATTATAACCCTAACCCTTGTTTATTACAGGTAATATAATCACTATTATAACCCTAACCCTGGTGTATACAGGTAATATAATCACTATTATAACCCTAACCCTGTGTATACAGGTAATATAATCACTATTATAACCCTAACCCCTGTGTATACAGGGTAAATAATCACTATTTATAACCCTAACCCTGTGTATACAGGGTAATATAATCACTATTTTAACCCTAACCTCCTGTGTAACAAGGTAATTAATCACTATTATAACCCTAACCCTGTGTATACAGGTAATTAATCACTATTATATACCCTAACCCACGTATACAGGTAATATAATCAAATTATAACCCTAACCCCACACGTATACAGGTAATGAGTAATCACTATTATAACCCTACCCACCCCGTTCTTATACGGTAATATATATCACTATATAACCCCTAACCCCTGCTCGTATACAGGTGAATATAATCAACTACTTATAACCCTAACCCTAGTGTATACAGGTAATATAATCACTATTATAACCCTACCCTGTTGTATACAGGTAATATAATCACTATTATAAACCCTAACCCTGTGTTATACAGGTAATTATAATCACTATTATAACCCTAACCCTGTGTTATACAGGTAATTTATCACTATTATAACCCTAACCACGTGTATACAGGTAATATAATCAACTTATTATAAACCCTAACCCCGTATACAGGTAATAATCACTATTATAACCCTAACCCACGTGTATACAGGTAATATAATCACTATTATAACCCTGAAACCCTGTGTATAACAGGTAATATAATCACTATTATAACCCTAACCCTGTGTATACAGGTAATATAATCACTATTATAACCCTAACCCGTTATACAGGTAATATAATCATATTATAACCCTAACCCTGTGTATACAGGTAATATAATCACTATTATAACCCTAACCCTGTGGTGTATACAGGTAATATAATCACTATTATAACCCTAACCCTGTGTATACAGGTAATATAATCACTATTATAACCCTAACCCTGTCGTTATACAGGTAATTATAATCACTATTATAACCCTAACCCTGTGTATACAGGTAATATAAATCACTATTATAACCCTAACCCTGTGTATACAGGTAATATAATCACTAATTATAACCCTAACCCTGTGTATACAGGTAATATAATCACTATTATAACCCTAAACCCTGTGTTATACAGGTAATATTTAATCACTATTATAACCCTAACCCTGTGTATACAGGTAATATTAATCACTATTATAACCCTAACCCTGTGTATACAGGTAATATAATCACTATTATAACCCTAACCCACGTGTATACAGGTTATATAATCACTATTATAACCCTAACCCCACTGTGTATACAGGTTTTTAATAAAAAAAAAAAAAAAATTTTTTTATAATCACTATTATAACCCTAACCCCACAGTGTATACAGGTAATTATAATCACTATTATAACCCTAAACCTGTGTATACAGGTAATAATCACTATTATAACCCTAACCCCACTGTTATACAGGTAATATAATCACTATTATAACCCTAACCCTGTGTATAAGGTAATATAATCACTATTATAACCCTAAACCCCCACTGTGTATACAGGTAATATAATCACTATTATAACCCTAACCCCACGGTGTATACAGGTAATAAATCACTATTATAACCCTAACCCTGTGTATACAGGTAATATAATCACTATTTATAACCCTAACCCTGTGTATACAGGTAATATAATCACTATTATAACCCTAACCCCCTGTTGTTATACAGGTAATATAATCACTATTATAACCCTAACCCTGTGTATACAGGTAATATAATCACTATTATAACCCTAACCCTGTGTATACAGGTAATATAATCACTATTATAACCTAACCCCTGTGTATACAGGTAATATAATCACTATTATAACCCTAACCCCTGTGTATACAGGTAATATAATCACTATTATAACCCTAACCCCTGTGTATACAGGTAATATAATCACTATTATAACCCTAACCCTGTGTATACAGGTAATATAATCACTATTATAACCCTAACCCTCGTGATACAGGTAATATAATCACTATTATAACCCTAACCCCTGATATACAGGTAATATAATCACTATTATAACCCTAACCCCTGTAGTATACAGGTAATATAATCACTATTATAACCCTAACCCCTGTTTATACAGGTAATATAATCACTTTTATAACCCTAACCCCTGTGTATACAGGTAATATAATCACTATTATAAACCCTAACCCCATGGTATACAGGTAATATAATCACTATTATAAACCCTAACCCCTGTGTATACAGGGTAATATAATCACTATTATAACCCATAACCCCTGTGTATACAGGTACATATAAATCACTATTATAACCCTAACCCCTGGTATACAGGTAATATAATCACTATTATAACCCTAACCCCACGTATACAGGTAATATAATCACTATTATAACCCTAACCCTGCTGTATACAGGTTAATATAACACTATTATAACCCTAACCTGTGTATACAGGTAATTATAATCACTATTATAAACCCTAACCCCTGTGTATACAGGTAATTATAATTCACTATTATAACCCTAACCCTGTGTATACAGGTATATATAATCACTATTATAACCCGAACCCCTGTGTATACAGGTAATATAATCACTATTATTAACCCTAACCCGTGCTATTACAGGTAATATGAAATCACTATTATAAAACCCTAACCCCCTGTGTATACAGGTAATATAATCACTATTATAACCCTAACCCCACGTATACAGGTAATATAATCATATTATCAACCCTAACCCCACGTATACAGGTAATATAATCACTATATAACCCTAACCCACGTATAAAAAACCCCAAAACAGGTAATAATAATCACTATTACAATAACCCTAACCCAACGTATACAGGTAATATAATCACTATTATAACCCTAACCCCTGTGTGTTATACAGGTAATATAATCACTATTTATTACCTAACCCTGTGTATACAGGTAATATAATCACTATTATAACCCTAACCCTGTGTATACAGGAAATATAATCACTATTATAACCCTAACCCTGTGTATACAGGTAATATACTCACTATTATAACCCTAACCCTGTGTCTTATACAGGTAATATAATCACTATTATAACCCTAACCCTGTGTATACAGGTAATATAATCACTATTATAACCCTAACCCTGTGTATAACAGGTAATATAATCACTATTATTAACCTAACCCCCTGTGTATACAGGTAAATAATCACTATTATAACCCTAACCTGTTGTATACAGGTAATTATAATCACTATTATAACCCTAATCCCCTGTGTATACAGGTAATATAATCACTATTATAACCCTAACCCGTGTATACAGGGTAATATAATCACTATTATAACCCTAACCCCCTGTGTATACAGGTAATATAAATCACTATTATTAACTTTTATAAACCTAACCCCCGTGTATACAGGTAATATAATCACTATTTCTAACCCTAACCATGTGTATACAGGTAATATAATCACTATTATAACCCTAACCCTGTGTATACAGTAATATAATCACTATTATAACCCTAACCCCAGTGTTATACAGGTAATATAATCAACTATTATAACCCCTAACCCCTGCGTATACAGGTAAATATAATCACTATTATAACCCTAACCCTGTGTATACAGGTAATATAATCACTATTATAACCCCTAACCCTGTGTATACAAGGTAAATAATCACTATTATAACCCCTAACCCACTGTATACAGGTAATATAATCACTATTATAACCCTAACCCTGTGTATACAGGTAATATAAATCACTATTATAACCCTAACCCCTGTGTATACAGGTAATATAATCACTATTATAAACCGCTAACCCTGTGTATACAGGTAATATAATCACTATTATACACCTAACCCTGGTATACAGGTAATATAATCACTATTATAACCCTAACCCTGTGTATACAGGTAATATAATCACTATTATAACCTATAAAACCCCACGTATACAGGTAATGTAATCACTTATTATAACCCCTAACCCTGTGTATACAGGTAATTAATCACTATTATAACCCTAACCCCGTGTATACAGGTAATATAATCACTATTATAACCCTAACCCCTGTGTATACAGGTAATATAATCACTATTATAACCCTAACCACTGTGTATACAGGTAATATAATCATATTATAACCCTACCCTCACCCCACGTATACAGGTATATAATCACTTATTATAACCTAACCTGACCACTGTGTTTTATACAGGTAATATAATCATTTATTATAACCCATAACCCTGTGTATACAGGTAATATAATCACTATTATAACCCTAACCATGTGTATACAGGTAATATAATCACTATTTATAACCCTAACCCTGTGTATACAGGTAATATAATCAATATTATAACCCTAACCCATGTGTATAACAGGTAATATAATCACTATTATACCCTAACCTGTTGTGTATACAGGTAATATAATCACTATTATAACCCTAACCCTGTGTATACAGGTAATATAATCACTATTATAACCCTAACCACGTGTATACAGGTAATATAATCACTATTATAACCTAACCCCACGTTATATACAGGTAATATAATCACTATTATAACCCTAACCCTGCGTATACAGGTAATATAATCACTATTATAACCCTAACCCTGTGTATACAGGTAATATAATCACTATTATAACCCTAACCCTGTTTATACAGGTAATATAATCACTATTATAACCCTAACCCTGTGTATACAGGTAATATAATCACTATTATAACCCTAACCCTGTGTATACAGGTAATATAATCACTATTATAACCCTAACCCTGTGTATACAGGTAATATAATCACTATTATAAAAAAACCCTAACCCCCCTGTGTATACAGGTAATATAATCACTATTATAACCCTAACCCTGTGGTATACAGGTAAATATAATCACCTATTATAACCCTAACCCACTTTGTTATACAGGTAATATAATCACTATTATAAACCCTAACCCTGTGTATACAGGTAATATAATCACTATTATAACCCTAACCCCACGTATACAGGTATATAATCACTATTATAACCCTAACCCGTGTATACAGGTAATATAATCACTATTTATAACCCTAACCCCACGTGTATACAGGTAATATAATCACTATTATAACCCTAATCCCTGTGTATACAGGTAATATAATCACTATTATAACCTAACCCTGTGTATACAGGTATATAATCACTATTATACCCTAACCCTGTGGTATACAGGTAATATAATCACTTATTATAACCCTAACCCCTGTTATACAGGTAATATAATCACTATTTATAACCCTAACCCTGTGTATACAGGTAATATAATCACTATTATAACCCTTAACCTGTTGTATACAGGTAATATAATCACTATTAAAATAACCCTAACCCTGTGTATACAGGTAATATAATCACTATTATAACCCTAACCCGTGTATACAGGTAATATAATCACTATTATAACCCTAACCCTGTTGTATACAGGTAATATAATCACTATTATAACCCTAACCCCCTGGTTGGGTGTATACAGGTAATTATAATCACTATTATAACCCTAACCACTGTGTATACAGGTAATATAATCACTATAATATACCCTAACCCCACGTGTTTATACAGGTAATATAATCACTATTTAATAACCCTAACCCCTGTGTATACAGGTAATATAATCACTATTATAACCCCTAACTGTGTATACAGGTAAATAATCACTATTTATAACCCTACCCCCTGTGTATACAGGTAATATAATCACTATTATAAAACCCTAACCCCACTGTGTATACAGGTAATATAATCACTATTATAACCCTAACCACTGTGTATACAGGTAATATAATCACTATTATAACCCTAACCCCATGTATACAGGTATATAATCACTATTATAACCCTAACCTGTATACAGGTAATATAAAAAAAATCACTATTATAACCCTAACCCTGTGTATACAGGTAATATAATCACTATTATAACCCTAACCCCCTGTGTATACAGGTAATATAATCACTATTATAACCCTAACCTGTGTATACAGGTAATATAATCACTATTATAACCCTAACCCTGTGTATATACAGGTAATATAATCACTATTATAACCTAACCCACGTATACAGGTAATATAATCCACTATTATAACCCTAACCCCAGTGTATACAGGTAATATAAATCACTATTATAACCCATAACCCCACGTATACAAGTGTAATATAATCACTATTATAACCCAAACCCCAGTGTATACAGGTAATGTAATCACTCATATAAACCCAAACCCCTGTGTATACAGGGTAATATAATCCCACTATTATAACCCTAACCATGTGTATAACAGGTAATATAATCACTATTATAACCCTAACCCTGTGTATACAGGTAATATAATCACTATTATAACCCCTAACCCCTGTGTATACAGGTAATATAATCACTATTATAACCCTAACCCCACGTATACAGGTAATATAATCACTATTATAACCCTAACCCCTGCGTATACAGGTAATATAATCACTATTATAACCCTAACCCTGTGTATACAGGTAATATAATCCCAACTATATAACCCTAACCCCTGTTTATACAGGTAATATAATCACTATTATAACCCTAACCCCACGTATACAGGTAATATAATCACTATTATAACCCTACCCCTGCTGTATACAGGTAATATAATCACTATTATAACCCCCTAACCTGTGTATACAGGTAATATAATCACTATTATAACCCTAACCCCCCCCCCCCCCCCACCCCCCCACCCCCCCCCCCCCCCAACCCCCCCCCCCCCCCCCCCCTGTGTATACAGGTAATATAATCACTATTATAACCCTAACCCCCTGTGTATACAGGTAATATAATCACTATTATATAACCCTAACCCCCCCCACTGTGTATACAGGTAATATAATCACTATTATAACCCTAACCCCCTGTTATACAGGTAATATAATCACTATTATAACCCTAACCCTGTGTATTACAGGTAATTATAATCACTATTATAACCTAACCCTGTGTATACAGGTAATATAATCACTATTATAACCCTAACCCTGTGTATACAGGTAATATAATCACTATTTATAACCCTAACCACTGTGTATACAGGTAATATAATCACTATTATAACCCTAACCTGTGTATACAGGTAATATAATCACTATTATAACCCTAACCCCACGTGTATACAGGTAATATAATCACTATTATAACCTAACCCTGTGTATACAGGTAATATAATCACTATATAACCCTAACCCTGTGTATACAGGTAATATAATCACTATTATAACCCTAACCCTGTGTATACAGGTAATATAATCACTATTATAACCCTAACCCCCTGTGTATACAGGTAATATAATCACTATTATAACCCTAACCCCACTGTGTATACAGGTAATATAATTCACTATTATAACCCTAACCCTGGTGTTTATACAGGTTAATATAATCACTATTATAACCTAACCCCCGTGTATACAGGTAATATAATCACTATTATAACCCTAACCCTGTGTATACAGGTAATATAATCACTATTATAACCCTAACCCTGTGTATACAGGTAATATAATCACTATTATAACCCTAACCCTGTGTATACAGGTAATATAATCACTATTATAACCCTAACCCTGTGTATACAGGTAATATAATCACTATTATAACCCTAACCCTGTGTATACAGGTAAATTTAATCACTATTATAACCCTAACCCTGTGTATACAGGTAATATAATCACTATTATAACCCTAACCCTGTGTATACAGGTAATATAATCACTTATTATAACCCTAACCCCTGTGTATACAGGTAATATAATCACTATAATTATAACCCTAACCCCCTGTGTATTACAGGTAATATAATCACTATTATAACCCTAACCCCTGTGTATACAGGTAATATAATTCACTATTATAACCCTAAACCCCCCCACGTGTATACAGGTAATAATCACTATTATAACCCTAACCCCACTGTGTATACAGGTAATATAATCACTATTATAAACCCTAACCCTGTGTATACAGGTAATATAATCACTATTATAACCCTAACCCTGTGTATACAGGTAATATAATCACTATTATAACCCTAACCCTGTGTTATACAGGTAATATAATCACTATTATAACCCTAACCCCTGTGTATACAGGTAATATAATCACTATTATAACCCTAACCCCTGTGTATACAGGTAATATAATCACTTAGTATAACCCTAACCCACGTGTATACAGGTAATATAATCCACACTATTATAACCCTAACCCCCTGTGTATACAGGTAATATAATCACTATTATAACCCTAACCCCTGTGTATACAGGTAATATAATCACTTATTATAACCCTAACCCTGTGTATACAGGTAATATAATCACTATTATAACCCTAACCCTGTGTATACAGGTAATATAATCACTATTATAACCCTAACCCTGTGTATACAGGTAATATAATTCACTATTATAACCATAACCCTAAATCCCTGTGTATACAGGTAATATAATCACTATTTATAACCCTAACCCCACTGTGTATACAGGTAATATAATCACTATTATAACCCTAACCCTTGTGTATACAGGTAATATAATCACTATTATAACCCTAACCACTGTGTATACAGGTAATTATATATCACTATTATAACCCTAACCCCTGTGTATACAGGTAATATAATCACTATTATAACCCTAACCTGTGTATACAGGTAATATAATCACTATTATAACCCTACCCCACCCTGTGTATACAGGTAATATAATCACTATTATAACCCTAACCCTGTTTATACAGGTAATATAATCACTATTATAACCCTAACCCTGTGTATACAGGTAATATAATCACACTATTATAACCCTAACCCCCTGTGTTACAGGTAATATAATCACTATTATAACCCTAACCCTGTGTATACAGGTAATATAAATCACTATTATAACCCTAACCCTGTGTATACAGGTAATATAATCACTATTATAACCCTTAACCCCCACTGTGTATACAGGTAATATAATCAACTATTATAACCCTAACCCTGTGTATACAGGTAATATAATCACTATTATAACCCTAACCCCACGTATACAGGTAATATAATCACTATTATAACCCTAACCCTGTGTATACAGGTAATATAATCACTATTATAACCCTAACCCCCTGTGTATACAGGTAATATAATCACTATTATAAACCCTAACCCCTGTATACAGGTAATATAATCACTATTATAACCCTAACCCTGTGTATACAGGTAATATAATCACTATTATAACCCTAACCCTGTGTATACAGGTAATATAATCACTATTATAACCCTAACCCTGTGTACTACAGGTAATATAATCACTATTATAACCCTAACCCCTGTTGTATACAGGTAATATAATCCCACTATTATAACCCTAACCCCACTGTGTATACAGGTAATATAATCACTATTATAACCCTAACCCTGTGTATACAGGTAATATAATCACTATTATAACCCTAACCCTGTGTATACAGGTAATATAATCACTATTATAAACCCTAACCCTGTGTATACAGGTAATATAATCACTATTATAAACCCTAAACCCCACCGTATACAGGTATATAATCACTATTATAACCCTAACCCCTGTGTATACAGGTAATATAATCACTATTATAACCCTAACCCTGTTATACAGGTAATATAATCACTATTATAACCCTAACCCTGTGTATACAGGTAATAATCACTATTATAACCCTAACCCTGTGTATACAGGTAATATAATCACTATTATAACCCTAACCCCTGTATACAGGTATATAATCACTATTATAACCCTAACCTGTGTATACAGGTAATATAATCACTATTATAACCCTAACCCTGTGTATACAGGTAATATAATCACTATTATAACCCTAACCCCACTGTGTATACAGGTAATATAATCACTATTATAACCCTAACCCCCTGTGTATACAGGTAATATAATCACTATTATAACCCTAACCCTGTGTATACAGGTAATATAATCACTATTATAACCCTAACCCTGTGTATACAGGTAATATAATCACTATTATAACCCCTAACCCCTGTGTATACAGGTAATATAATCCACTATTATAACCTAACCCTGTGTATACAGGTAATATAATCACTATTATAACCCTAACCCTGTGTATACAGGTAATATAATCACTATTATAACCCTAACCCTGTGTATACAGGTAATATAATCACTATTATAACCCTAACCCCCTGTGTATACAGGTAATATAATCACTATTATAACCCTAACCCCCTGTGTATACAGGTAATATAATCACTATTATAACCCTAACCCTGTTTTATACAGGTAATATAATCACTATTATAACCCTAAACCCTGTGTATACAGGTAATATAATCACTATTATAACCCTAACCCTGTGTATACAGGTAATATAATCACTATTATAACCCTAAACCCTGTGTATACAGGTAATATAATCACTATTATAACCCTAACCCCACGTATACAGGTAATATAATCACTATTATAACCCTAACCCCTGTGGTATACAGGTAATATAATCACTATTATAACCCTAACCCTGTTGTATACAGGTAATATAATCACTATTATAACCCTAACCCTGTGTATACAGGTAATATAATCACTATTATAACCCTAGAACCCTGTGTATACAGGTAATATAATCACTATTATAACCCTAACCCTGTGTATACAGGTAATATAATCACTATTATAACCCTAACCCCTGTGTTTATACAGGTAATATAATCACTATTATAACCCTAACCCTGTGTATACAGGTAATATAATCACTATTATAACCCTAACCCCCCTGTGTATACAGGTAATATAATCACTATTATAACCCTAACCCCCCTGTGTATACAGGTAATATAATCACTATTATAACCCTAACCCTGTGTATACAGGTAATATAATCACTATTATAACCCTAACCCTGTGTATACAGGTAATATAATCACTATTATAACCCTAACCACTACCCTATACAGGTAATATAATCACTATTATAACCCTAACCCCACTCCACGTATTTTACAGGTAATATAATACTAGTATAACCCTATTACCCCACTGTGTATACAGGTAATATAATCACTATTATAAACCCTAACCCTGTGTATACAGGTAATATAATCACGCTATTATAACCCTAACCCCCGTGTATACAGGTAATATAATCACTATTATAACCCTAACCCTGTGTATACAGGTAATATAATCACTATTATAACCCTAAACCCTGTGTATACAGGTAATATAATCACTATTATAACCCTAACCCCCTTTGTATACAGGTAATATAATCACTATTATAACCCTAACCCCACGTATACAGGTAATATAATCACTATTATAACCCTAACCCCACGTATACAGGTAATATAATCACTATTATAACCCTAACCCTGTGTATACAGGTAATATAATCACTATTATAACCCTAACCCTGTGTATACAGGTAATATAATCACTATTATAACCCTAACCCCACGTATACAGGTAATATAATCACTATTATAACCCTAACCCTGCGTATACAGGTAATATAATCACTATTATAACCCTAACCCTGTGTATACAGGTAATATAATCACTATTATAACCCTAACCCTGTTTATACAGGTAATATAATCACTATTATAACCCTAACCCACGTATACAGGTAATATAATCACTATTATAACCCTAACCCTGTGTATACAGGTAATATAATCACTATTATAACCCTAAACCCTCTGTATACAGGTAATATAATCACTATTATAAACCCTAACCCTGTGTATACAGGTAATATAATCACTATTATAACCCTAACCCCACGTATACAGGTAATATAATCACTATTATAACCCTAACCTGTGTATACAGGTAATATAATCACTATTATAACCCTAACCCCACGTATACAGGTAATATAATCACTATTATACCCTAACCCCCGTGTATACAGGTAATATAATCACTATTATAACCCTAACCCTGTTTATACAGGTAATATAATCACTATTATAACCCTAACCCTGTGTATACAGGTAATATAATCACTATTATAACCCTAACCCTGTGTATACAGGTAATATAATCACTATTATAACCCTAACCCTCTGTATACAGGTAATATAATCACTATTATAACCCTAACCCTGTGTATACAGGTAATATAATCACTATTATAACCCTAACCCCACGTATACAGGTAATATAATCACTATTATAACCCTAACCCTGTGTATACAGGTAATATAATCACTATTATAACCCTAACCCCACGTATACAGGTAATATAATCACTATTATAACCCTAACCCCATGTATACAGGTAATATAATCACTATTATAAAACCTACCCTGTGTATACAGGTAATATAATCACTATTATAACCCTAACCCCACGTATACAGGTAATACAATCACTATTATAACCATAACCCCACGTATACAGGTAATGTAATCACTATTATAACCCTAACCCTGTTTATACAGGTAATAATAATCACTAATTATAACCCTAACCCTGTGTATACAGGTAATATAATCACTATTATAACCCTAACCCTGTGTATACAGGTAATATAATCACTATTATAACCCTAACCCTGTGTATACAGGTAATATAATCACTATTATAACCCTAACCCTGTGTATACAGGTAATATAATCACTATTATAACCCTAACCCTGTGTATACAGGTAATATAATCACTATTATAACCCTAACCCTGTGTATACAGGTAATTATAATCACTATTATAACCCTAACCCCCTGTGTATACAGGTAATATAATCACTATTATAACCCTAACCCCACTGTGTATACAGGTAATATAATCACTATTATAACCCTAACCCCCTGTGTATACAGGTAATATAATCACTATTATAACCCTAACCCCACGTATACAGGTAATATAATCACTATTATAACCCTAACCCTGTGTATACAGGTAATATAATCACTATTATAACCCTAACCCTGTGTATACAGGTAATATAATCACTATTATAACCCTAACCCTGTGTATACAGGTAATATAATCACTATTATAACCCTAACCCTGTGTATACAGGTAATATAATCACTATTATAACCCTAACCCTGTGTATAACAGGTAATATAATCACTATTATAACCTAACCCCACGTATGCAGGTAAATATAATCACTATTATAACCCTAACCCTGTGTATACAGGTAATATAATCACTATTATAACCCTAACCCTGTGTATACAGGTAATATAATCACTATTATAACCCTAACCCTGTGTATACAGGTAATATAATCACTATTATAACCCTAACCCACGTATACAGGTAATATAATCACTATTATAACCTAACCTGTGTATACAGGTAATATATAATCACTATTATAAACCCTAACCCCACGTTATACAGGTAATATAATCACTATTATAACCCTAACCCGTGTATACAGGTAATATAATCACTATTATAACCCTAACCCTGTTTATTTGTATACAGGTAATATAATCACTATTATAACCCTAACCCCCTGTGTATACAGGTAATATAATCACTATTATAAAACCCTAACCCCTGTGTATACAGGTAATATAATCACATTATTAATTTTTAAAAAAAATTATTATAACCCTAACCCTCTGTATACAGGTAATATAATCACTATTATAACCCTAACCCTGTGTATACAGGTAATATTAATCACTATTATAACCCTAACCCTGTATATACAGGTAATATAATCACTATTATAACCCTAACCCTGTGTATACAGGTAATATAATCACTATTATAACCCTAACCCCCCTGTGTATACAGGTTAATTATAATCACTATTATAACCCTAACCCATGTATACAGGTAATATAATCACTATTATAAACCTAACCCCGTGTATACAGGTAATATAATCACTATTATAACCCTAACCCCGTGTATACAGGTAATATAATCACTATTATAACCCTAACCCTGTGTATACAGGTAATATAATCACTATTATAACCCTAACCCTGTGTATACAGGTTATATAATCACTATTATAACCCTAACCCCACGTATACAGGTAATGTAATCACTATTATAACCCTAACCCTGTTTATACAGGTAATATAATCACTATTATAACCCTAACCCTGTGTATACAGGTAATATAATCACTATTATAACCCGAACCCTGTGTATACAGGTAATATAATCACTATTATAACCCTAACCCTGTGTATACAGGTAATATAATCACTATTATAACCCTAACCCTGTGTATACAGGTAATATAATCACTATTATAACCCTAACCTTGTGTATACAGGTAATATAATCACTATTATAACCCTAACCCTGTGTATACAGGTAATATAATCACTATTATAACCCTAACCCTGTGTATACAGGTAATATAATCACTATTATAACCCTAACCCCACGTATACAGGTAATACAATCACTATTATAACCATAACCCCACGTATACAGGTAATGTAATCACTATTATAACCCTAACCCTGTTTATACAGGTAATATAATCACTAATATAACCCTAACCCTGTGTATACAGTTAATATAATCACTATTATAACCCTAACCCTGTGTATACAGGTAATATAATCACTATTATAACCCTAACCCTGTGTATACAGGTAATATAATCACTATATAACCCTAACCCTGTGTATACAGGTAATATAATCACTATTATAACCCTAACCCTGTGTATACAGGTAAATATAATCACTATTATAACCCTAACCCTGTGTATTACAGGTAATATAATCACTATTATAACCCTAACCCTGTGTATACAGGTAATATAATCACTATTATAACCCTAACCCTGTGTATACAGGTAATATAATCACTATTATAACCCTAACCCTGTGTATACAGGTAATATAATCACTATTATAACCCTAACCCCACGTATACAGGTAATATAATCACTATTATAACCCTAACCCCACGTATACAGGTAATATAATCACTATTATAACCCTAACCCTGTTTATACAGGTAATATAATCACTATTATAACCCTAACCCTGTGTATACAGGTAATATAATCACTATTATAACCCATAAACCCTGTGTATACAGGTAATATAATCACTATTATAACCCTAACCCCACGTATACAGGTAAATATAATCACTATTATAACCCTAAACCCTGTGTATACAGGTAATTATAATCACTATTATAACCCTAACCTGTGTATACAGGTAATTTATAATCACTATTATAACCCTAACCCTGTGTATACAGGTAATTTATAATCACTATTATAACCTAACCCTGTGTATACAGGTAATATAATCACTATTATAACCCTAACCCCGTGTATACAGGTAATATAATCACTATTATAACCCTAACCCACGTATACAGGTAATATAATCACTATTATAAACCCTAACCCCTGTGTATACCGGTAATATAATCACTATTATAACCCTAACCCCACGTATACAGGTAATATAATCACTATTATAACCCTAACCCTGTGTATACAGGTAATATAATCACTATTATAACCCTAACCCCTGTGTATACAGGTTAATATAATCACTATTATAACCTAACCCTGTGTATACAGGTAATATAAATCACTATTATAACCCTAACCCTGTGTATACAGGTAATGTGATCACTATTATAACCCTAACCCTGTGTGTATACAGGTAATATAATCACTTTATTATAACCCTAACCCCCTGTGTTATACAGGTAATATAATCACTATTATAACCCTAACCCCACGTTATACAGGTAATATAATCACTATTATAACCCTAACCCCACTGTGTATACAGGTAATATAATCACTATTATAACCCTAACCCCACGTATACAGGTAATATAATCACTATTATAACCCTAACCCTGTGTATACAGGTAATTGTAATCACTATTATAACCCTAAACCCCCCTGTGTATACAGGTAATATAATCACTATTATAACCCTAACCCTGTGTATACAGGTAGATAATCACTATTATAACCCTAACCCTGTGTATACAGGTAATATAATCACTATTATAACCCTAACCCCGTGTATATACAGGTAATATAATCACTATTATAACCCTAACCCCACTTGTGTATACAGGTAATATAATCACTATTATAACCCTAACCCTGTGTATACACCGGTAAATATAATCACCCTGCGATCCCACGTATATAGGTACCCCCAATAATCACTACCTTATAACCCTAAACCCTGTGTATACAGGTAATATACAGGGAATAACACTTATTATAACCCTAACCCTGTGTATACAGGTAATATAATCACTATTATAACCTAACCCTGTGTATACAGGTAATATAATCACTATTATAAACCCTAACCCTGTGTATACAGGTAATATAATCACTATTATAACCTAACCCCAGTATAACAGGTATACAGGTAATATAATCACTATTATAACCCTAACCCTGTGTATACAGGTAATATAATCACTATTATAACCCTAACCCCACGTATACAGGTAATATAATCACTATTATAACCCTAACCCCACGTATACAGGTAATGTAATCACTATTATAACCCTAACCCTGTTTATACAGGTAATATAATCACTATTATAACCCTAACCCTGTGTATACAGGTAATATAATCACTATTATAACCCTAACCCTGTGTATACAGGTAATATAATCACTATTATAACCCTAACCCTGTGTATACAGGTAATGTAATCACTATTATAACCCTAACCCCACTGTGTATGCAGGTATATAATAACTATTATAACCCTAACCCCCCTGTGTATACCAGGTAATATAATCACTATTATAACCCTAACCCTTGTGTATACAGGTAATATAATCACTATTATAACCCTAACCCCTGTGTATACAGGTAATATAATCACTATTATATAACCTAACCCTGTGTATACAGGTAATTTTATAATCACTATTATAACCCTAACCCCTGTGTATACAGGTAATATAATCACTTATTATAACCCTAACCCCACGTATACAGGTAATATAATCACTATTATAACCCTACCCTGTGTATACCAGGTAATAATAATCACTATTATAACCCTAACCCCACGTATACAGGTAATATAATCACTATTATAACCCTAACCCCTGTGTATACAGGTAATATAATCACTATTATAACCCTAACCCTGTGTATACAGGTAATATAATCACTATTATAACCCTAACCCTGTGTATACAGGTAATATAATCACTATTATAACCCTAACCCTGTTGTATACAGGTAATGTAATCACTATTATAACCACTAACCCTGTGTATACAGGTAATATAATCACTATTATAACCCTAACCCTGTGTATACAGGTAATATAATCACTATTATAACCCTAACCCCTGTGTATACAGGTAATATAATCACTATTATAACCCTAACCCCACTGTGTATACAGGTAATATAATCACTATTATAACCCTAAAACCCCACGTATACAGGTAATATAATCATATTATAACCCTAACCCTGTGTATACAGGTAATATAATCACTATTATAACCCTAACCCTGTGTATACAGGTAATATAATCACTATTATAACCCTAACCCTGTGTATACAGGTAATATAATCACTATTATAACCCTAACCCCCTGTGTATACAGGTAATATAATCACTATTATAACCCTAACCCTGTTATACAGGTAATATAATCACTATTATAACCCTAAACCCTGTGTATACAGGTAATATAAATCACTATTATAACCCTAACCCTGTGTATACAGGTAATATAATCACTATTATAAACCCTAACCCCCCTGTGTATACAGGTAATATAATCACTATTATAACCCTAACCCTGGGTTGTGTATACAGGTAATATTAATCACTATTATAACCCTAACCCCACGTATACAGGTAATATAATCACTATTATAACCCTAACCCTGTGTATACAGGTAATATAATCACTATTATAACCCTAACCCTGTGTATACAGGTAATATAATCACTATTATAACCCTAACCCTGTGTATACAGGTAATATAATCACTATTATAACCCTAACCCTGTGTATAACAGGTAATATAATCACTATTATAACCCTAACCCACGTATACAGGTTAATTATAATCACTATTATAACCCTAACCACTGTGTATACAGGTAATATAATCACTATTATAACCCTAACCCCACGTATACAGGTAATATAATCACTATTATAACCCTAACCCCACTGTGTATACAGGTAATATAATCACTATTATAACCCTAACCCTGTGGTATACAGGTAATATAATCACTATATTAGCCCTAACCCTGATGTATACTGGTACTATATTCACTATCTATACCCTAACCCCTGTGTATACAGGTAATATAATCACTATTATCAACCCTAACCCCCTGTCGTATACAGGTTAATATAATCACTATTATAACCCTAAACCCCGTGCTATACAGGTAATATAATCACTATTATACCCTAACCCTGTGTATACAGGTAATATAATCAATATTATATACCCTAACCCTGTTTATACAGGTAATATAATCACTATTATAACCCTAACCCACGTATACAGGTAATATAATCACTATTATAACCCTAACCCAGTGTATACAGGTAATGATAATCACTATTATAACCCTAACCCTGCTGTATACAGGTAATATAATCACTATTATAACCCTAACCCTGTGTATACAGGTAATATAATCACTATTATAAACCCTAACCCTGTGTATACAGGTAATATAATCACTATTATAACCCTAACCCCTGTGTATACAGGTAATATAATCACTATTATAACCCTAACCCCACGTATACAGGTAATGTAATCACTATTATAACCCTAACCCTGTGTATACAGGTAATATAATCACTATTATAACCCTAACCCTGTGTATACAGGTAATATAATCACTATTATAACCCTAACCCTGTGTATACAGGTAATATAATCACTATTTATAACCCTAACCCTGTGTATACAGGTAATATAATCACTATTATAACCCTAACCCCTGTGTATACAGGTAATATAATCACTATTATAACCCTAACCCACGTATACAGGTAATATAATCACTATTATAACCCTAAACCCACGTATCAGGTAATATAATCACTATTATAACCCTAACCCCACTGTGTTATACAGGTAATATAATCACTATTATGACCCTAACCCTGTGTATACAGGTAATGTAATCACTATTATAACCCTAACCCTGTGTATACAGGTATATAATCACTATTATAACCCTAACCCCTGTGTATACAGGTAATATAATCACTATTATAACCCTAACCCTGTGTATACAGGTAATATAATCACTATTATAACCCTAACCCCGTGTATACAGGTAATATAATCACTATTATAACCCTAACCCTGTGTATACAGGTAATATAATCACTATTATAACCCTAACCCTGTTTATACAGGTAATATAATCACTATTATAACCCTAACCCTGTGTATACAGGTAATATAATCACTATTATAACCCTAACCCTCGTGTATACAGGTAATATAATCACGTATTATAACCCTAACCCTGTGTATACAGGTAATATAATCACTATTATAACCCTAACCCTGTGGATACAGGGTAATATAATCACTATTATAACCCTAACCCCTGTGTATACAGGTAATATTAATCACTATTATAAACCCTAACCCCTGTGTATACAGGTAATATAATCAATATTATAACCCTAACCCCCCGTATACAGGTAATATAATCACTATTATAACCTAACCCCATGTTTACAGGTAATATAATCACTATTATAACCCTAACCCCAGTGTATACAGGTAATATAATCACTATTATAACCTAACCCCGTGTATACAGGTAATATTAATCACTATTATAACCCTAACCCCAGTGTATACAGGTAATATAATCACTATTATAACCCTAACCCCTGTGTATACAGGTAATATAATCACTATTATAACCCTAACCCTGTGTATACAGGTAATATAATCACTATTATAACCCTAACCCTGTGTATACAGGTAATATAATCACTAGTATAACCCTAACCCCTGTGTATACAGGTAATATAATCACTATTATAAACCCTAACTGGTATACAGGTAATATAATCACTTTTAATACCCTAACCCTGTGTAGTACAGGTAATATAGATCACTATTTATAACCCTAACCCCCGGTTATACAGGTAATATAAACACTATTATAACCCTAAACCCTGTGTATACAGGTATATAATCACTATTATAACCCAAACCCTGTGTATACAGGTAATATAATCACTATTATAACCCTAACCCTGTGTATACAGGTAATCATATTCACTATTATAACCCCTTAACCCTGTGTATACAGGTAATATAATCACTATTATAACCCTAACCCTGTGTATACAGGTAATATAATCACTATTATAACCCTAACCCCACGTGTATACAGGTAATATAATCACTATTATAACCCTAACCCTGTGTATACAGGTAATATAATCACTATTATAACCCTAACCCTGTGTATACAGGTAATATAATCACTATTATTATACCCTAACCCTGTGTATACAGGTAATTATAATCACTATTATAACCTAACCCTGTGTATACAGGTAATATAATCACTATTATAACCCTAACCCTGTGTATACAGGTAATATAATCACTATTATAACCCTAACCCCTGTGTATACAGGTAATATAATCACTATTATAACCCTAACCCTGTGTATACAGGTAATATAATCACTATTATAACCCTAACCCTGTGTATACAGGTAATATAATCACTATTATAACCCTAACCACTGTGTATACAGGTAATATAATCACTATTATAACCCTAACCCTGTGTATACAGGTAATATAATCACTATTATAACCCTAACCCTGTGTATACAGGTAATATAATCACTATTTATAACCCTAACCCTGTGTATACAGGTAATATAATCACTTATTATAACCCTAACCCTGTGTATACAGGTAATATAATCACTATTATAACCCTAACCCCTGTGTATACAGGTAATATAATCACTATTATAACCCTAACCCTGTGTATACAGGTAATATAATCACTATTATAACCCTAACCCTGTGTATACAGGTAATATAATCACTATTATAACCCTAACCCCTGTGTATACAGGTAATATAATCACTATTATAACCCTAACCCTGTGTATACAGGTAATATAATCACTATTATAACCCTAACCCTGTATACAGGTAATATAATCACTATTATAACCCTAACCCTGTGTATACAGGTAATAAAATCACTATTATAACCCTAACCCTGTGTATACAGGTAATATAATCACTATTATAACCCTAACCCTGTGTATACAGGTAATATAATCACTATATATACCCTAACCCCCTGTGTATACAGGTAATATAATCACTATTATAACCCTAACCCTGTGTTATACAGGTAATATAATCACTATTATAACCCTAACCCTGTGTATACAGGTAATATAATCACTATTATAACCCTAACCCCTGTGTATACAGGTAATATAATCACTATTATAACCCTAACCCTGTGTATACAGGTAATAATATATCACTATTATAACCCTAACCCTGTGTATACAGGTAATATAATCACTATTATAACCCTAACCCTGTGTATACAGGTAATATAATCACTATTATAACCCTAACCACTGTGTATACAGGTAATATAATCACTATTATAACCCTAACCCTGTGTATACAGGTAATTATAATCACTATTATAACCCTAACCCTGTGTATACAGGTAATATAATCACTATTATAACCCTAACCCTGTGTATACAGGTAATATAATCACTATTATAACCCTAACCCCACGTGTATACAGGTAATATAATCACTATTATAACCCTAACCCTGTGTATACAGGTAATATAATCACTATTATAACCCTAACCCTGTGTATACAGGTAATATAATCACTATTATAACCCTAACCCTGTGTATACAGGTAATATAATCACTATTATAACCCTAACCCTGTGTATACAGGTAATATAATCACTATTATAACCCTAACCCCTGTGTATAACAGGTAATATAATCACTATTATAACCTAACCCCCTGTGTATACAGGTAATATAATCACTATTATAACCCTAACCCTGTGTGTATACAGGTAATATAATCACTATTATAACCCTAACCCCTGTGTATACAGGTAATATAATCACTATTATAACCCTAACCCTGTGTATACAGGTAATATAATCACTATTATAACCCTAACCCTGTGTATACAGGTAATATAATCACTATTATAACCCTAACCCTGTGTATACAGGTAATATAATCACTATTATAACCCTAACCCATGTATACAGGTAATATAATCACTATTATAACCCTAACCCTGTGTATACAGGTAATATAATCACTATTATAACCCTAACCCTGTGTATACAGGTAATATAATCACTATTATAACCCTAACCACGTGTATACAGGTAATATAATCACTATTATAACCCTAACCCTGTGTATACAGGTAATATAATCACTATTATAACCCTAACCCCACTGTGTATACAGGTAATATAATCACTATTATAACCCTAACCACTGTGTATACAGGTAATATAATCACTATTATAACCCTAACCCACTGTGTATACAGGTAATATAATCACTATTATAACCCTAACCCCTGTGTATACAGGTAATATAATCACTATTATAACCCTAACCCTGTGTATACAGGTAATATAATCACTATTATAACCCTAACCTGTGTATACAGGTAATATAATCACTATTATAACCCTAACCCCAATTATACAGGTAATATAATCACTATTATAACCCTAACCCTGTGTATACAGGTAATATAATCACTATTATAACCCTAACCCTGTGTATACAGGTAATATAATCACTATTATAACCCTAACCCTGTGTATACAGGTAATATAATCACTATTATAACCCTAAACCCTGTGTATACAGGTAATATAATCACTATTATAACCCTAACCCTGTGTATACAGGTAATATAATCACTATTATAACCCTAACCCTGTGTATACAGGTAATATAATCACTATTATAACCCTAACCCTGTGTATACAGGTAATATAATCACTATTATAACCCTAACCCCACGTATACAGGTAATATAATCACTATTATAACCCTAACCCATGTATACAGGTAATATAATCACTATTATAAACCTAACCCCGTGTATACAGGTAATATAATCACTATTATAACCCTAACCCTGTGTATACAGGTAATATAATCACTATTATAACCCTAAACACCGTGTATACAGGTAATATAATCACTATTATAACCCTAACCCTGTGTATACAGGTAATATAATCACTATTATAACCCTAACCCCCTGTGTATACAGGTAATATAATCACTATTATAACCCTAACCCTGTGTATACAGGTAATATAATCACTATTATAACCCTAACCCCACGTGGTTATACAGGTAATATAATCACTATTATAACCCTAACCACTGTGTATACAGGTAATATAATCACTATTATAACCCTAACCCCTGTGTATACAGGTAATATAATCACTATTATAACCCTAACCCTGTGTATACAGGTAATATAATCACTATTATAACCCTAACCCTGTGTATACAGGTAATATAATCACTATTATAACCCTAACCCTGTGTATACAGGTAATATAATCACTATTATAACCCTAACCCTGTGTATACAGGTAATATAATCACTATTATAACCCTAACCCCATGTATACAGGTAATATAATCACTATTATAACCCTAACCCTGTGTATACAGGTAATATAATCACTATTATAACCCTAACCCCGTATACAGGTAA
Source organism: Coregonus ussuriensis (assembly GCA_031479575.1). Taxonomy (NCBI): domain Eukaryota; kingdom Metazoa; phylum Chordata; class Actinopteri; order Salmoniformes; family Salmonidae; genus Coregonus; species Coregonus ussuriensis. The sequence continues at coordinate 141,140,674 of CM062494.1, read as the reverse complement.
TATAATCACTATTATAACCCTAACCCCCTGTGTATACAGGTAATATAATCACTATTTATAACCCTAACCCTGTGTATACAGGTAATATAATCACTATTATACCCTAACCCACCTGTGTATACAGGTAATATAATCACTATTATAACCCTAACCCTGTGTATACAGGTAATATAATCACTATTATAACCCTAACCCTGTGTATACAGGTAATATAATCACTATTATAACCCTAACCCCCTGTGTATACAGGTAATATAATCACTATTATAACCCTAACCCCCTGTGTATACAGGTAATATAATCACTATTATAACCCTAACCACTGTGTATACAGGTAATATAATCACTATTATAACCCTAACCCCTGTGTATACAGGTAATATAATCACTATTATAACCCTAACCCCACTGTGTATACAGGTAATTAATCACTATTATAACCTAACCCTGTGTATACAGGTAATATAATCACTATTATAACCCTAACCCTGTGTATACAGGTAATATAATCATTATTATAACCCTAACCCCACTGTGTATACAGGTAATATAATCACTATTATAACCCTAACCCTGTGTATACAGGTAATATAATCACTATTATAACCCTAACCCTGTGTATACAGGTAATATAATCACTATTATAAACCCTAACCCTGTGTATACAGGTAATATAATCACTATTATAACCCTAACCCTGTGTATACAGGTAATATAATCACTATTATAACCCTAACCCTGTGTATACAGGTAATATAATCACTATTATAACCCTAACCCCTGTGTATACAGGTAATATAATCACTATTATAACCCTAACCCTGTATACAGGTAATATAATCACTATTATAACCCTAACCCTGTGTATACAGGTAATATAATCACTATTATAACCCTAACCCCTGTGTATACAGGTAATTATAATCACTATTATAACCCTAACCCTGTGTATACAGGTAATATAATCACTATTATAACCCTAACCCTGTGTATACAGGTAATATAATCACTATTATAACCCCTAACCCCCTGTGTATACAGGTAATATAATCACTATTATAACCCTAACCCACTGTGTATACAGGTAATATAATCACTATTATAACCCTAACCCTCTGTATACAGGTAATATAATCACTATTATAACCCTAACCCTGTGTATACAGGTAATATAATCACTATTATAACCCTAACCCCACGTATACAGGTAATATAATCACTATTATAACCCTAACCCTGTGTATACAGGTAATATAATCACTATTATAACCCTAACCCTGTGTATACAGGTAATATAATCACTATTATAACCCTAACCCTGTGTATACAGGTAATATAATCACTATTATAACCCTAACCCTGTTTTATACAGGTAATATAATCACTATTATAACCTAACCCTGTGTATACAGGTAATATAATCACTATTATAACCCTAACCCTGTGTATACAGGTAATATAATCACTATTATAACCCTAACCCTGTGTATACAGGTAATATAATCACTATTATAACCCTAACCCCGTGTATACAGGTAATATAATCACTATTATAACCCTAACCCTGTGTATACAGGTAATATAATCACTATTATAACCCTAACCCCTGTGTATACAGGTAATATAATCACTATTATAACCCTAACCCTGTGTATACAGGTAATATAATCACTATTATAACCCTAACCCCTGTGTATACAGGTAATATAATCACTATTATAACCCTAACCACTGTGTATACAGGTAATATAATCACTATTATAACCCTACCCTGTGTATACAGGTAATATAATCACTATTATAACCCTAACCCTGTGTATACAGGTAATATAATCACTATTATAACCCTAACCCTGTGTATACAGGTAATATAATCACTATTATAACCCTAACCACGTGTATACAGGTAATATAATCACTATTATAACCCTAACCCACTGTGTATACAGGTTAATTATAATCACTATTATAACCCTAACCCTGTGTATACAGGTAATATAATCACTATTATAACCCTAACCCCACGTATACAGGTAATATAATCACTATTATAACCCTAACCCCACGTATACAGGTAATATAATCACTATTATAACCCTAACCCTGTGTATACAGGTAATATAATCACTATTATAACCCTAACCCTGTGTATACAGGTAATATAATCACTATTATAACCCTAACCCCTGTGTATACAGGTAATATAATCACTATTATAACCCTAACCCTGTGTATACAGGTAATATAATCACTATTATAACCCTAACCCTGTGTATACAGGTAATATAATCACTATTATAACCCTAACCCTGTGTATACAGGTAATATAATCACTATTATAACCCTAATCCCTGTGTATTACAGGTAATATAATCACTATTATAACCCTAACCCACTGTGTATACAGGTAATATAATCACTATTATAACCCTAACCCTGTGTATACAGGTAATATAATCACTATTATAACCCTAACCCTGTGTATACAGGTAATATAATCACTATTATAACCCTAACCCTGTGTATACAGGTTATATAATCACTATTATAACCCTAACCCTGTGTATACAGGTAATATAATCACTATTATAACCCTAACCCTGTGTATACAGGTAATATAATCACTATTATAACCCTAACCCTGTTTATACAGGTAATATAATCACTATTATAACCCTAACCCTGTGTATACAGGTAATATAATCACTATTATAACCCTAACCCTGTGTATACAGGTAATATAATCACTATTATAACCCTAACCCTGTGTATACAGGTAATATAATCACTATTATAACCCTAACCTGTGTATACAGGTAATATAATCACTATTATAACCCTAACCCTGTGTATACAGGTAATATAATCACTATTATAACCCTAACCCCACTGTGTATACAGGTAATATAATCACTATTATAACCCTAACCCCACTGTGTATACAGGTAATATAATCACTATTATAACCCTAACCCTGTATACAGGTAATATAATCACTATTATAACCCTAACCCTGTGTTTACAGGTTAATATAATCACTATTATAACCCTAACCCTGTGTATACAGGTAATATAATCACTATTATAACCTAACCACTGTGTATACAGGTAATATAATCACTATTATAACCCTAACCCTGTGTATACAGGTAATATAATCACTATTATAACCCTAACCTGTGTATACAGGTAATATAATCACTATTATAACCCTAACCCTGTGTATACAGGTAATATAATCACTATTATAACCCTAACCCTGTGTATACAGGTAATATAATCACTATTATAACCCTAACCCCGTGTATACAGGTAATATAATCACTATTATAACCCTAACCCTGTGTATACAGGTAATATAATCACTATTATAACCCTAACCCTGTGTATACAGGTAATATAATCACTATTATAACCCTAACCCTGTGTATACAGGTAATATAATCACTATTATAACCCTAACCCTGTTATACAGGTAATATAATCACTATTATAACCCTAACCCTGTGTATACAGGTAATATAATCACTATTATAACCCTAACCCTGTGTATACAGGTAATATAATCACTATTATAACCCTAACCTGTGTATACAGGTAATATAATCACTATTATAACCCTAACCCTGTGTATACAGGTAATATAATCACTATTATAACCCTAACCCTGTGTATACAGGTAATATAATCACTATTATAACCCTAACCCTGTGTATACAGGTAATATAATCACTATTATAACCCTAACCCCCGTATACAGGTAATATAATCACTATTATAACCCTAACCACGTGTGTATACAGGTAATATAATCACTATTATAACCCTAACCCCCTGTTATACAGGTAATATAATCACTATTATAACCCTAACCCACTGTGTATACAGGTAATATAATCACTATTTATAACCCTAACCCTGTGTATACAGGTAATATAATCACTATTAATAACCCTAACCCCAGAGTATACAGGTAATAGTAATCACTATTATAACCCTAACCCTGTGTATACAGGTAATTAATCACTATTATAAACGCCTAACCCTGTGATACAGGTAATATAATCACTATTAAAACCCTAACCCTGTGTATACAGGTAATTTAATCACTATTATAACCCTAACCCTGTGTATACAGGTAATATAATCACTATTATAACCCTCTAACCCGTGTATACAGGTAATATAATCACTATTATAACCCTAACCATGTCGTATACAGTAATATAATCACTATTATAACCCTAAAACCCTGTGTATACAGGTAGATAAAATCACTATTATAACCCTAACCCCTGTGTATACAGGTAATTATAATCACTATTATAACCCTAACCCCACGTATACAGGTAATATAATCACTATTAATAACCCTAACCCCACGTATACAGGTAATTATAATCACTATTATAACCCTAACCCCTGTGTTTACAGGTAATATAATCACTATTATCTACCCGTACCCCTGGGTATACAGGTAATATAATCACTATTATAACCCTAACCCCCTGTGTATACAGGTAATATAATCACTATTATAACCCTAACCCCCTGTGTATACAGGTAATATAATCACTATTATAACCCTAAACCCCACTGTGTATACAGGTAATATAATCACTATTATAACCCTAACCCCACGTATACAGGTAATATAATCACTATTATAACCCTAACCCCTGTGTATACAGGTAATATAATCACTATTATAACCCTAACCCCACGTATACAGGTAATATAATCACTATTATAACCCTAACCCTGTGTATACAGGTAATATAATCACTATTATAACCCTAACCCCCGTGTGTATACAGGTAATATAATCACTATTATAACCCTAACCCTGTGTATACAGGTAATATAATCACTATTATAACCCTAACCCTGTGTATACAGGTAATATAATCACTATTATAACCCTAACCCTGTGTATACAGGTAATATAATCACTATTATAACCCTAACCCTGTGTATACAGGTAATATAATCACTATTATAACCCTAACCCTGTGTATACAGGTAATATAATCACTATTATAACCCTAACCCTGTGTTATACAGGTAATATAATCACTATTATAACCCTAACCCCACGTATACAGGTAATAAAATCACTATTATAACCCTAACCCACTGGCTATACAGGTAATATAATCACTATTAATAACCCTAACCACTGTTTATACAGGTAATATAATCACTATTATAACCCTAACCCTGTGTATAACAGGGTAATATAATCACTATTATAACCCTAACCCTGTGTATACAGGTAATATAATCACTATTATAACCCTAACCCCTGTGTATACAGGTAATATAATCACTATTATAAACCCTAACCCTGTGTATACAGGTAATATAATCACTATTATAACCCTAACCCCCTGTGTATACAGGTAATATAATCACTATTATAACCTAACCCTGTGTATACAGGTTAATATAATCACTATTATAACCCTAACCCCACGTATACAGGTAATATAATCACTATTATAACCCTAACCCTGTGTATACAGGTAATATAATCACTATTATAACCCTAACCCTGTGTATACAGGTAATATAATCACTATTATAACCCTAACCCTGTGTATACAGGTAATATAATCACTATTATAACCCTAACGCCTGTGTATACAGGTAATATAATCACTATTATAACCCTAACACTGTGTATACAGGTAATATAATCACTATTATAACCCTAACCCTGTGTATACAGGTAATATAATCACTATTATAACCCTAACCCTGTGTATACAGGTAATATAATCACTATTATAACCCTAACCCCCTGTGTATACAGGTATATAATCACTATTATAACCCTAACCCCGTGTATACAGGTAATATAATCACTATTATAACCCTAACCCTGTGTATACAGGTAATATAATCACTATTATAACCCTAACCTGTGTATACAGGTAATATAATCACTATTATAACCCTAACCCCACTGTGTATACAGGTAATATAATCACTATTATAACCCTAACCCACGTATACAGGTAATATAATCACTATTATAACCCTAACCCCACTGTGTATACAGGTAATATAATCATATTATAACCCTAACCTGTGTATACAGGTAATATAATCATATTATAACCCTAACCCTGTGTATACAGGTAATATAATCACTATTATAACCCTAACCCCCTGTGTATACAGGTAATATAATCACTATTATAACCCTAACCCTGGTGTATACAGGTAATATAATCACTATTATAACCCTAACCCTGTGTATACAGGTAATATAATCACTATTATAACCCTAACCCTGTGTATACAGGTAATATAATCACTATTATAACCCTAACCCTGTGTATACAGGTAATATAATCACTATTATAACCCTAACCCCTGTGTATACAGGTAATATAATCACTATTATAACCCTAACCCCTGTGTATACAGGTAATATAATCACTATTATAACCCTAACCCTGGTGTATACAGGTAATATAATCACTATTATAACCCTAACCCCACTGTGTATACAGGTAATATAATCACTATTACACCCTAACCCCTGCGTATACAGGTAATATAATCACTATTATAACCCTAACCCTGTGTATACAGGTAATAAAATCACTATTATAACCCTAACCCCTGTGTATACAGGTAATATAATCACTATTATAACCCTAACCCTGTGTATACAGGTAATATAATCACTATTATAACCCTAACCCTGTATACAGGTAATATAATCACTATTATAACCCTAACCCTGTGTATACAGGTAATATAATCACTATTATAACCCTAACCCCTGTCGTATACAGGTAATATAATCACTATTATAACCCTAACCCCACGTATACAGGTAATATAATCACTATTATAACCCTAACCCTGTGTATACAGGTAATATAATCACTATTATAACCCTAACCCTGTGTATACAGGTAATATAATCACTATTATAACCCTAACCCTGTGTATACAGGTAATATAATCACTATTATAACCCTAACCCTGTGTATACAGGTAATGATAATCACTATTATAACCCTAACCCTGTGTATACAGGTAATATAATCACTATTATAACCCTAACCCTGTGTATACAGGTAATATAATCACTATTATAACCCTAACCCTGTGTATACAGGTAATATAATCACTATTATAACCCTAACCCCACGTATACAGGTAATATAATCACTATTATAACCCTAACCCCACGTATACAGGTAATATAATCACTATTATAACCCTAACCCCACGTATACAGGTAATATAATCACTATTATAACCCTAACCCTGTGTATACAGGTAATATAATCACTATTATAACCCTAACCCTGTGTATACAGGTAATATAATCACTATTATAACCCTAACCCCACGTATACAGGTAATATAATCACTATTATAACCCTAACCCCTGCGTATACAGGTAATATAATCACTATTATAACCCTAACCCCACGTATACAGGTAATATAATCACTATTATAACCCTAACCCTGTGTATACAGGTAATATAATCACTATTATAACCCTAACCCTGTGTATACAGGTAATATAATCACTATTATAACCCTAACCCTGTGTATACAGGTAATATAATCACTATTATAACCCTAACCCTGTGTATACAGGTAATATAATCACTATTATAACCCTAACCCTGTGTATACAGGTAATATAATCACTATTATAACCCTAACCCTGTGTATACAGGTAATATAATCACTATTATAACCCTAACCCTGTGTATACAGGTAATATAATCACTATTATAACCCTAACCCCTGTGTATACAGGTAATATAATCACTATTATAACCCTAACCCTCGTATACAGGTAATATAATCACTATTATAACCCTAACCCTGTGTATACAGGTAATATAATCACTATTATAACCCTAACCCCTGTGTATACAGGTAATATAATCACTATTATAACCCTAACCCTGTGTATACAGGTAATATAATCACTATTATAACCCTAACCCCACGTATACAGGTAATATAATCACTATTATAACCCTAACCCCGTGTATACAGGTAATATAATCACTATTATAACCCTAACCCCGTGTATACAGGTAATATAATCACTATTATAACCCTAACCCTGTGTATACAGGTAATATAATCACTATTATAACCCTAACCCTGTGTATACAGGTAATATAATCACTATTATAACCCTAACCCTGTGTATACAGGTAATATAATCACTATTATAACCCTAACCCTGTGTATACAGGTAATATAATCACTATTATAACCCTAACCCTGTGTATACAGGTAATATAATCACTATTATAACCCTAACCCTGTGTATACAGGTAATATAATCACTATTATAACCCTAACCCCTGTGTATACAGGTAATATAATCACTATTATAACCCTAACCCTGTGTATACAGGTAATATAATCACTATTATAACCCTAACCCCACGTATACAGGTAATATAATCACTATTATAACCCTAACCCTGTGTATACAGGTAATATAATCACTATTATAACCCTAACCCCTGTTTATACAGGTAATATAATCACTATTATAACCCTAACCCTGTGTATACAGGTAATATAATCACTATTATAACCCTAACCCTGTGTATACAGGTAATATAATCACTATTATAACCCTAACCCTGTGTATACAGGTAAATAAAATCACTATTATAACCCTAACCCCTGCTGTATACAGGTATATAATCCACTATTATAACCCTAACCCCACGTTATACAGGTAATATAATCACTATTATAACCCTAACCCCAGTTATACAGGTAATAATAAATCACTATTATAACCCTAACCCTGTGTATACAGGTAATATAATTCACTATTATAACCCCTAACCCCTGTGTATAGCAGGTAATATAATCACTATGATAACCCCTAACCCCAGTGTATACAGGTAATATAATCACTATTATAACCCTAACCCTGTGTATACAGGTAATATAATCACTATTATAACCCTAACCCCTGTGTATACAGGTAATATAATCACTATTATAACCCTAACCCTGGTATACAGGTAATATAATCACTATTATAACCCTAACCCCTGTGTATACAGGTAATATAATCACTATTATAACCCTAACCCCGTGTGTATACAGGTAATATAATCACTATTATAACCCTAACCCGTGTTATACAGGTAATATAATCACTATTATAACCCTAACCCTGTGTATACAGGTAATATAATCACTATTATAACCCTAACCCCACGTGTATACAGGTAAATATAATCACTTATTATAACCCTAACCCACGTATACAGGTAATATAATCACTATTATAACCCTAACCCACGTGTATACAGGTAATATAATCACTATTATAACCCTAACCCTGGTATACAGGTAAGTAATCAATATACCCTAACCCTGTGTATACAGGTGTAATATAATCCTATAACCCTACCTGTGTATACAGGTAATATAATCACTATTATAAACCCTAACCCCTGTGTATACAGGTAATATAATCACTATTATAACCCTAACCCTGTCGTATACAGGTAATATAATCACTATTATAACCCTAACCACTGTGTATACAGGTAATATAAGCACTATTATAACCCTACCCTTGTCTAATACAGGTAATATAATCACTATTATAACCTAACCCTGTGTATACAGGTAATATAATCACTATTATAACCCTAACCCCAGTCGTATACAGGTAATGTAATCACTATTATAACCCAACCCCTGTTATTCAGGTAATACAAGTCACTATTATAACCCATACACCCCACGTATACAGGGTAATCAGTAAATCACTATTATAACCCCTAACCCTTTTTCTACAGGTAATATAATACTATAGTTACCCTAACCCAGTTGTATAACAGGGTAATATATTTATCACTATTATAACCCTAACCCTGTGTATACAGGAATATAATCACTATAATAACCCTAACCCTGTGCTATACTGGTAATATAATCACTATTATAACCCTAACCCTGTGTATACAGGTAATATAATCACTATTAAAACCCTAACCCTGTGTATACAGGTAATATAATCGACTATTATAACCCTAACCCTGTGTATACAGGTAATATAATCACTATTATAACCCTAACCCTGTGTATACAGGTAATATAATCACTATTATAACCCTAACCCTGTGTATACAGGTAATATAATCACTATTATAACCCTAACCCTGTGTATACTGGTAATATAATCACTATTATAACCCTAACCCTGTGTATACAGGTAATATAATCACTATTATAACCCTAACCCCACGTATACAGGTAATATAATCACTATTATAACCCTAACCCTGTGTATGCAGGTAATATAATCACTATTATAACCCTAACGCCACGTATACATGTAATATAATCACTATTATAACCCTAACCCTGTGTATACAGGTAATATAATCACTATTATAACCCTAACCCTGTGTATACAGGTAATATAATCACTATTATAACCCTAACCCTGTGTATACAGGTAATATAATCACTATTATAACCCTAACCCCACGTATGCAGGTAATATAATCACTATTATAACCCTAACCCTGTGTATACAGGTAATATAATCACTATTATAACCCTAACCCTGTGTATACAGGTAATATAATCACTATTATAACCCTAACCCTGTGTATACAGGTAATATAATCACTATTATAACCCTAACCCTGTGTATACAGGTAATATAATCACTCTTATAACCCTAACCCCGTGTATACAGGTAATATAATCACTATTATAACCCTAACCCCACGTATACAGGTAATATAATCACTATTATAACCCTAACCCTGTGTATACCGGTAATATAATCACTATTATAACCCTAACCCCACGTATACAGGTAATATAATCACTATTATAACCCTAACCCTGTGTATACAGGTAATATAATCACTATTATAACCCTAACCCTGTATATACAGGTAATATAATCACTATTATAACCCTAACCCTGTGTATACAGGTAATATAATCACTATTATAACCCTAACCCTGTGTATACAGGTAATATAATCACTATTATAACCCTAACCCCACGTATACAGGTAATATAATCACTATTATAACCCTAACCCTGTGTATACAGGTAATATAATCACTATTATAACCCAGAACCAGTCACTATATACCACACCTACAGCACCAGTCAAACAGTACCACACCTACTAATCCCAGGGTTTTTCTTTATTTTTACTATTTGTAACATTGTAGTAACCAAAAAAGTGTTAAACAAATCAAATCAAAATATATTTTATATTTGAGATTCTTCAAATAGCCACCCTTTGCCTTGATGACAGCTTTGTGTGTATAATGTGTTTGTGTGTATATAATGTGTGTATAATGTGTGTATATAATGTGTGTATAATATGTATATAATGTGTGTATAATGTGTATATATATATATTGTGTGTATATGTGTGTGTATAATGTGTGTGTGTATATAATGTGTGTTTAATGTGTGTGTATAATGTGTCACAATCAATAACTGATCATTGATGGATCCCCAGACCTCTGATGTGTAAGAAGGGGTCGGATGAGGCTCAGATGACCTTTCTGGCCTCCTGGCCCAAGCACACCACTCCTAAACCGGCTAAGACAGGCCAGGTCCAGCGCAAACCAGCCCCAGCCCAGCCCAACGTCCCCAAGGTCCCCAGCATCCCCCGCCCAGTCAAGCCCCAGCCCCAGCCCCATCCAGGGAAGGGAACCGTTGGGAAGAAGCCCACCTCCAGGCCCACCACCAGGCCCACCACCAGGCCCACCACCAGGCCCACCACCAGGCCCACAGAGCAGGGCGAGGCCAAAGCAGCACGCCTGGCTAACGAGTACTGCTGGAAGAGCTTCCACGGGATCTGTACCTACTTAATCAGCTGGTTCCAGAACTGAGGTACAGTGCCTTCAGAAAGTATTCACACCCCTTGACTTTATCCACATTTTGTTGTGTTACAGCCTGAATTTAAAATGGACTACATTTAGATTTTTTGTCACTGGCCTACACACAATCATATTACATAATATCAAAGTGGAATTGTGTTTTTCAAAGTTTTTACAAATTAATAAAAAATGAAAATCTTAAATGTTTTCAGTCAATAAGTATTCAACCCCTTTGTTATGGCAAGTCTTAATAAGTTCAGGAGTAAAGATGTGCATGGACACTGTGTGTAATGATAGTATTTATGGATGACTACCTCATCTCTGGACCCCACACATACAATTATCTGGAAGGTCCCTTAGTCAACAGGGAATTTCAAACACAGATTCAACCACAAAGACCAGGGAGGTTTTCCAATGCCTCGCAGAGAAAGGCACCTATTGGTAGATGGGTAAAAATAAAAAAAGCAGACAATGAATATCCCTTTGAGCATGGTGAAGTTATTAATTACACTTTGGATGGTGTATCAATAGATACAGGTGTCCTTCCTAACTCAGTTGCTGGAGAGGAAGGAAACCCCTCAGGGATTTCAACATGAGGCCAATGGTGACTTTAAAACAGTTACAGAGTTTAATGGCTGTGATAGGAGAAAACAACATTGTAGTTACTCCACAATACTGACCTAATTGACAGAGTGCAAAGAAGAAAGCTTGTACAGAATACAACTATTCCCAAACCTTCATCCTGTTTGCAACAAGCCGCTAAAGTAATACTGCAAAACGTGTTACAGCAATTAACTTTCTGTCCTGAATAGAAAGTGTTATGTTTGTGAAAAATCCAATACAACATATTACTGAGTAGCACGCTCAATATTTTCAAGCATAGTGGTGGCTGCATCATGTTATGGGTATGCTTGTAATCGTTAATGACTGGGGAGTTTTTCAGGATAAAATAGAAATGGAATGGAGCTAAGCACAGGCAAAATCCTAGAGGAAAATCTGGTTCAATCTGCTTTCCACCAGACAGTGGGAGATGAATTTCACCTTTCAGCAGGACAATAACCTAAAACACAAGGCCAAATCTACACTGGAGTTGCTTATTAAGAAGACAGTGAATGTTCCTGAGTGGCAACACCTGAAAATGGTTGTCTAGCAACGACCAACAACCAATTTGTCAGAGCTTGAAGAATTCTGCAAAGAATAATGGGCAAATGTTGCACAATCCAGACTCTTAGAGACTTACCGAGAAAGACTCACAGCTGTAATCGCTGCGAAAGGTGCTGCTACAAAGTATTGACTCAGGGGTCTGAATACTTACGTAAATTAGATATTTCTGTATTTCATTTTCAATAGATGTGCAAACGTTTCTAAAAATGTGTTTTCATTTCGTACTGTGTGTAGATGGATGAGAAAAATGTATATTGAATCAATGTTGAATTATGGCTGAAACATACCTAAATGTGGAATAAGTCAAGGGGTGGGAAGACCGAGGAACGGAGGGAGGGACCGAGGAACGGAGGGAGGGAGGGAGGGGCAGAGGAGGGAGGGAGGGAGGAAGGGGCAGAGGAAGGGAGGGAGGGAGGGAGGGAGGGAGGGAGGAACGGAGGGAGGAAGGGAGGGGGCAGAGGAAGGGAGGGGGCAGAGGAAGGGAGGGGGCAGAGGAAGGGAAGGAAGGAAGGAAGGAAGGAAGGAAGGAAGGAAGGAAGGAAGGAAGGAAGGAAGGAAGGAAGGAAGGAAGGAAGGAAGGAAGGAAGGAAGGGAGGGAGGGAGGGAGGGAGGGAGGAAGGAAGGAAGGGAGGAAGGGAGGGAGGAAGGGAGGGAGGGAGGGAGGGAGGGAGGGGCAGAGGAGGAGGAAGGAAGGAAGGAAGGAAGGAAGGAAGGAAGGAAGGAAGGAAGGAAGGAAGGAAGGAAGGAAGGAAGGAAGGAAGGAAGGAAGGAAGGAAGGAAGGTTTAACCTGACTGGTTCCTTACACTGTTCTATGGTCATGTGATGTGTGTCCTGTCATCTAGGTAACATCAGCGATGGAATTTCCAGTCCAGTCCAGCCCCAGCCCAGCCCTAGGTCCAGCTCAGCCCAGTCCAGCCCCAGCCCAGCCCTAGGTCCAGCTCAGCCCAGTCCAGCCCCAGCTCAGCCCAGTCCAGCCCCAGCCCAGCTCTAGGTCCAGCACAGCCCAGCACAGCCCTAGGTCCAGCCCAGCCTAGCTCAGTCCAGCCCCAGCCCAGCCCTAGGTCCAGCTCAGCCCAGCCCAGTCCAGTCCAGCCCCAGCCCAGCCCAGCCCAGTCCAGCCCCAGCCCAGCCCTAGGTCCAGCTCAGCCCAGTCCAGCCCCAGCTCAGCCCAGTCCAGCCCCAGCCCAGCTCTAGGTCCAGCTCAGCCCAGTCCAGCCCCAGCCCAGCCCAGCCCCAGCCCTAGGTCCAGCACAGCCCAGCACAGCCCTAGGTCCAGCCCAGCTCAGCCCAGCCCAGTCCAGTCCAGCCCCAGCCCAGCTCAGTCCAGCCCCAGCCCAGCCCTAGGTCCAGCTCAGCCCAGTCCAGCCCTAGGTCCAGCTCAGCCCAGTCCAGCTCAGTCCAGCCCCAGCCCAGCCCTAGGTCCAGCTCAGCCCAGTCCAGCCCCAGCCCAGCCCTAGGTCCAGCTCAGCCCAGTCCAGCTCAGTCCAGCCCCAGCCCAGCCCTAGGTCCAGCTCAGCCCAGTCCAGCCCCAGCCCAGCCCTAGGTCCAGCTCAGCCCAGCCCAGCCCAGTCCAGCCCCAGTCCAGTCCAGCCCCAGTCCAGTCCCAGTCCCAGGTCCAGCACAGCCCAGCACAGCCCTAGGTCCAGCCCAGCCTAGCTCAGTCCAGCCCCAGCCCAGCCCTAGGTCCAGCTCAGCCCAGTCCAGCTCAGTCCAGCCCCAGCCCAGCCCTAGGTCCAGCTCAGCCCAGCCCAGCCCAGCCCAGTCCAGTCCAGTCCCAGTCCAGTCCAGCTCAGCCCAGCCCAGTCCCAGCCCAGCCCTAGGTCCAGCTCAGTCAAGTCCAGCCCAGCCCAGTCCCAACCCAGTCCCACTCCCAGTCCCAGCCCAGCCCAGTCCAGTCCCAACCCAGTCCCACTCCCAGTCCCAGCCCAGTCCCAGTCCAGTCCAGCCCAGCCCAGTCCCAGTCCCAGCCCAGTCCAGCCCAGTCCCAGTCCCAGCCCAGTCCAGCCCCAGCCCAGCCCAGCCCAGCCCAGTCCCAGTCCAGCCCAGTCCAGCCCCAGCCCAGTCCCAGTCCAGCCCCAGCCCAGCCCAGCCCAGTCCCAGTCCAGCCCAGTCCAGCCCCAGCCCAGTCCCAGTCCAGCCCCAGCCCAGCCCAGCCCAGCCCAGTCCCAGTCCAGCCCAGTCCAGCCCCAGCCCAGTCCCAGTCCAGCCCCAGCCCAGCCCAGCCCAGCCCAGTCCCAGCCCAGCCCAGTCCCAGTCCCAGTCCAGCCCAGTCCAGCCCCAGCCCAGTCCCAGTCCAGCCCTAGGTCCAGCCCAGCCCAGCCCAGTCCCAGCCCAGCCCAGCCCAGCCCAGTCCCAGCCCAGTCCCAGTCCAGCCCAGCCCAGTCCCAGTCCCACTCCCAGTCCAGTCCAGCCCCAGCCCAGCCCAGCCCAGTCCCAGTCCAGTCCAGTCCAGTCCCAGCCCAGCCCAGCCCAGCCCAGTCCCAGCCCAGCCCAGTCCCAGTCCCAGTCCAGCCCAGCCCAGTCCCAGTCCCACTCCCAGTCCAGTCCAGCCCCAGCCCAGCCCAGTCCCAGTCCAGTCCAGTCCAGTCCCAGCCCAGCCCAGCCCAGCCCAGCCCAGTCCCAGTCCCAGCCCAGCCCTAGGTCCAGCTCAGCTCCATTGTCAGAGAGCCATCAGACTGCTTCACGTTCTTCTGACGTTGTTGTTTTATTCCTCTGGCCTTTTCTGTTGTATGATAGTTTCTGTAGGGTTCTGTGTGGTTCTACATGGTTCTGTATGGTTCTGTAAGGTTCTGTATGGTTCTACATGGTTCTGTATGGTTCTACATGGTTCTACATGGTTATGTGTGGTTCTGTAAGGTTCTGTATGATTCTATATAGTTCTATATGGTTCTGTAGGGTTCTGTATGGTTCCTTATCATGTCTCTGTGGAAATAGAACCCAATGTGTTGTAGAATACTGGTGAGGTTCTAACACAGAACCCCAACGTTCCATTTGTCTCTCTCTCTCTCACCCCCTCAGTGTCTCTCTCTCACACCCCTTCAGTGTCTCTCTCTCTCTCACCCCTTCAGTGTCTCTCTCTCTCTCTCTCTCTCTCACACCCCTTCAGTGTCTCTCTCTCTCACACCCCTTCAGTGTCTCTCTCTCTCACCCCTTCAGTGTCTCTCTCTCACCCCTTCAGTGTCTCTCTCTCTCACCCCTTCAGTGTCTCTCTCTCTCACCCCTTCAGTGTCTCTCTCTCTCTCACCCCTTCAGTGTCTCTCTCTCTCTCACCCCTTCAGTGTCTCTCTCTCTCTCACCCCTTCAGTGTCTCTCTCTCTCACCCCTTCAGTGTCTCTCTCTCTCACCCCTTCAGTGTCTCTCTCTCTCTCACCCCTTCAGTGTGTCTCTCTCTCTCACCCCTTCAGTGTCTCTCTCTCTCTTACCCCTTCAGTGTCTCTCTCTCTCACCCCTTCAGTGTCTCTCTCTCTCACACCCCTTCAGTGTGTCTCTCTCTCTCACCCCTTCAGTGTCTCTCTCTCACACCCCTTCAGTGTCTCTCTCTCACACCCCTTCAGTGTCTCTCTCTCTCTCTCACCCCTTCAGTGTGTCTCTCTCTCACCCCTTCAGTGTGTCTCATACGTGTGTGAAAAGGAAGTTAAATGTAAAGTGTAAATGTCAACATAATAAAGAAGATGAGCTACTTTGTCTCCTGTCTTTCCTTGTTGCCATGACACCCTACCTACAGTGCATTTGGAAAGTATTCAGACCCCTTGACTTTTTCCACATTTTGTTACGTTACAGCCTTATTCTAAAATGGATTGAAATAGCTTTTTTCCTCATCAATCTACACACAATACCCCATAATGACAACGCGAAAACAGGTTTCTGACATTTTTGCAAATGACAAAAAAAATAAAATCCTATCAAATCAAGTTTGATTTGCACTGAATACAACAGGTGTAGATCTTACAGTGAAATGCTTACTTACAAGCCCTTAACAAATATTTTTCTTAAAACTGCATTATTGGTTAAGTAAAAAAATAGATAAGTAAAAAATAATAAAAACAAATAATTGAAGAGCAGTAAAATAAAATAACAGTAGGGAGGCTATATACAGGGGGTACCGGTACAGAGTCAATGGGAAATAACAGTAGGGAGGCTATATACAGGGGGTACCGGTACAGAGTCAATGGAAAATAACAGTAGGGAGGCTATATACAGGGGGTACCGGTACAGAGTCAATGGGAAATAACAGTAGGGAGGCTATATACAGGGGGGTACCGGTACAGAGTCAATGGGAAATAACAGTAGGGAGGCTATATACAGGGGGTACCGGTACAGAGTCAATGGGAAATAACAGTAGAGAGGCTATATACAGGGGGTACCGGTACAGAGTCAATGGGAAATAACAGTAGGCAGGCTATATACAGGGGGTACCGGTACAGAGTCAATGGGAAATAACAGTAGGGAGGCTATATACAGGGGGTACTGGTACAGAGTCAATGGGAAATAACAGTAAGGAGGCTATATACAGGAGGTACCGGTACAGAGTCAATGGGAAATAACAGTAGGGAGGCTATATACAGGAGGTACCGGTACAGAGTCAATGGGAAATAACAGTAGAGAGGCTATATACAGGGGGGTACCGGTACAGAGTCAATGGGAAATAACAGTAGGGAGGCTATATACAGGGGGTACCGGTACAGAGTCAATGGGAAATAACAGTATGGAGGCTATATACAGGGGGGTACCGGTACAGAGTCAATGGGAAATAACAGTAGGGAGGCTATATACAGGGGGGTACCGGTACAGAGTCAATGGGAAATAACAGTAGGGAGGCTATATACAGGGGGTACCGGTACAGAGTCAATTCAATGGGAAATAACAGTAGGGAGGCTATATACAGGGGGGTACCGGTACAGAGTCAATAGGAAATAACAGTAGGGAGGCTATATACAGGGGGTACCGGTACAGAGTCAATGGGAAATAACAGTAGGGAGGCTATATACAGGGGGTACCGGTACAGAGTCAATGGGAAATAACAGTAGGGAGGCTATATACAGGGGGTACCGGTACAGAGTCAATGGGAAATAACAGTAGGGAGGATATATACAGGGGGTACCGGTACAGAGTCAATGGGAAATAACAGTAGGGAGGATATATACAGGGGGTACCGGTACAGAGTCAATGGGAAATAACAGTAGGGAGGCTATATACAGGGGGGTACCGGTACAGAGTCAATGGGAAATAACAGTAGGGAGGCTATATACAGGGGGTACCGGTACAGAGTCAATGGGAAATAACAGTAGGGAGGCTATATACAGGAGGTACCGGTACAGAGTCAATGGGAAATAACATTAGGGAGGCTATATACAGGAGGTACCGGTACAGAGTCAATGGGAAATAACAGTAGAGAGGCTATATACAGGGGGGTACCGGTACAGAGTCAATGGGAAATAACAGTAGGGAGGCTATATACAGGGGGTACCGGTACAGAGTCAATGGGAAATAACAGTAGAGAGGCTATATACAGGGGGGTACCGGTACAGAGTCAATGGGAAATAACAGTAGGGAGGCTATATACAGGGGGTACCGGTACAGAGTCAATGGGAAATAACAGTATGGAGGCTATATACAGGGGGTACCGGTACAGAGTCAATGGGAAATAACAGTAGAGAGGCTATATACAGGGGGGGTACCGGTACAGAGTCAATGGGAAATAACAGTAGGGAGGCTATAGCTATATACAGGGGGTACCGGTACAGAGTCAATGGGAAATAACAGTAGGGAGGCTATATACAGGGGGTACCGGTACAGAGTCAATGGGAAATAACAGTAGGGAGGCTATATACAGGGGGGTACCGGTACAGAGTCAATGGGAAATAACAGTAGGGAGGCTATATACAGGGGGTACCGGTACAGAGTCAATGGGAAATAACAGTAGGGAGGCTATATACAGGGGGGTACCGGTACAGAGTCAATGGGAAATAACAGTAGGGAGGCTATATACAGGGGGTACCGGTACAGAGTCAATGGGAAATAACAGTAGGGAGGCTATATATACAGGGGGTACCGGTACAGAGTCAATGTGCGGGGGCACCGGTTAGTCGAGGTAATTGAGGTAATATGTACATGTAGGTAGAGTTAAAGTGACTATGCATAGATAATAAACAGAGAGTAGCAGCAGCGTAAAAAAGGGGGTGGAGTGGGGTTGGGGTTGGGTTGGGATTGGGGTTGGGTGTGGGGTGGGGGGTGGGGTTGGGGGACAATGCAAATAGTCTGGTTAGCCATGATTAGCTGTTCCTTTTGGACCTAGACATGGCGCTCCGGTACCGCTTGCCGCGCGGTAGCAGAGAGAACAGTCTATGACTAGGGTGGCTGGAGTCTTTGACAATTTGTAGGGCCTTCCTCTGACACCGCCTGGTATAGAGGTCCTGGATGGCAGGAAGCTTGGCCCCAGTGATGTACCATATTTACATAAGTATTCAGACCCTTTACTCAGTACTTTGTTGAAGCACCTTTGGCAGCGATTACAGCCTTGAGTCTTCTTGGGTATGACGCTACAAGCTTGGCACACCTGTATTTGGGGAGTTTCTCCCATTCTTCTCTGCAGATCCTCTCAAGCTCTGACAGGTTGGATGGGGAGTGTCACTGCACAGCTATTTTCAGGTTTCTCCAGAGATGTTCGATCGGGTTCAAGTCCGTGCTCTGGCTGGGCCACTCAAGGACATTCAGAGACTTGTCCGGAAGCCACTCCTGCGTTTAGGATCGTAGTCCTGTTGGAAGGTGAACCTTCGCCCCAGTCTGAGGTCCTGAGCTCTCTGGAGCAGGTTTTCATGAAGGATATCACTGTACTTTGCTCCGTTCATCTTTCCCTCGATCCTGACTAGTCTCCCAGTCCCTGCCGCTGAAAAACATCCCCACAGCATGATACTGCCACCACCATGCTTCACCGTAGGGATGGTGCCAGGTTTCCTCCAGACGTGACGCTTGGCATTCAGGCCAAAGAGTTCAATCTTGGGTTATTTTGGGTCCCTTCCCTAGATCTGTGCCTCGACACAATCCTGTCTCGGAGCTCTACAGACAATTCCTTCGACCTCATGGCTTGGATTTTGCTCCGACATGCACTGTCAACTGTGGGACCGTATATAGACAGGTGTGGACTCCAGTCAAGTTGTAGAAACATTTCAAGGATGACCAATGGAAACAGGATGCACCTGAGCTCAATTTGGAGTCTCATAGCAAAGGGTCTGAATACTTATGTAAATAAGGTATTTCAGTCTTTTATTTGTTATCTATCTGCAAACATTTCGAAAAACCTGTTTTGGTTTTGTCATTATGGGGTATTGTGTGTAGATTGATGAGGAAATAATTGTACTCAATCAATTTTAGAATAAGGCTGTAACGTAACAAAATGTGGAAAAAGTAAAGATGTCTGAACACTTTCCGAAGGCACTGTATCTAATCAATGGAAGATGGAATTAAAATGACAGAATGAAAAGTTAAAGGAGAAGGATAAGAGCCAACAGGCTGCTACTTTATATTCTGAATGGAGTTGTTGTTATTTGTAACTGTAGGATGAGAAAGCGCATTCACTGCAGCCTCAACTAGCCTAGCTAGCTAACGTTAGCTAGATTAACTACAGCAGCTTCTTCCAGTTTGATGCAGTCAAGACAGGTGCTGTATTGGATGATAAATGACCTATGGCAGGTAATAGTCTACTATAGCGGCTTGGTTGGTTGCTGTCTCTCCCTCCCTCCTCCCTGCTCCCCATTTCACTCGCTCACAGTACGGCCCCTCCCCCACCTATAGTACGGCCCCTTCCCCACCTACAGTAAGGCCCCTCCCCCACCTCCAGTACGACCCCTCCCCCACCTACAGTAGGGCCCCTCCCCCACCTCCAGTACGGCCCCTTCCCCACCTACAGTACGGCCCCTCCCCCACCTCCAGTACGGCCCCTTCCCCACTTATAGTACGGCCCCTTCCCCACCGACTGTACGGCCCCTCCCCCACCTCCAGTACGGCCCCTTCCCCACCTACAGTAAGGCCCCTCCCCCACCTCCAGTACGACCCCTCCCCCACCTACAGTAGGGCCCCTCCCCCACCTCCAGTACGGCCCCGCCCCTTCCCCACCTACAGTACGGCCCCTCCCCCACCTCCAGTACGGCCCCTTCCCCACTAATAGTACGGCCCCTTCCCCACCTCCAGTACGGCCCCTCCCCCACCTCCAGTACGGCCCCTCCCCCACCTCCAGTACGACCCCTTCCCCACCTCCAGTACGGCCCCTTCCCCACCTACAGTACGGCCCCTTCCCCACCTCCAGTACGGCCCCTTCCCCACCTCCAGTACGGCCCCTTCCCCACCTCCAGTACGGCCCCTTCCCCACCTATAGTACGGCCCCTTCCCCACCTCCAGTACGGCCCCTTCCCCACCTCCAGTACGGCCCCTCCCCCACCTACAGTACGGCCCCTTCCCCACCTCCAGTACGGCCCCTTCCCCACCTCCAGTACGGCCCCTTCCCCACCTACAGTACGGCCCCTTCCCCACCTCCAGTACGGCCCCTTCCCCACCTCCAGTACGGTACGGCCCCTTCCCCACCTCCAGTACGGCCCCTTCCCCACCTATAGTACGGCCCCTTCCCCACCTCCAGTACGGCCCCTTCCCCACCTCCAGTACGGCCCCTCCCCCACCTACAGTACGGCCCCTTCCCCACCTCCAGTACGGCCCCTTCCCCACCTACAGTACGGCCCCTTCCCCACCTACAGTAGGGCCCCTTCCCCACCTACAGTACGGCCCCTTCCCCACATACAGTAGGGCCCCTCCCCCACCTACAGTACGGCCCATTCCCCACCTACAGTAGGGCCCCTCCCCCACCTACAGTAGGGCCCCTCCCCCACCTACAGTAGGGCCCCTTCCCCACCTCCAGTACGGCCCCTTCCCCACCTACAGTACGGCCCCTTCCCCACCTACAGTACGGCCCCTTCCCCACCTACAGTAGGGCCCCTTCCCCACCTACAGTACGGCCCCTTCCCCACCTACAGTAGGGCCCCTCCCCCACCTACAGTACAGTAGGGCCCCTCCCCCACCTACAGTACGGCCCCTTCCCCACCTCCTGTACGGCCCCTCCCCCACCGACTGTACAGCCCCTCCCCCACCGACTGTACGGCCCCTCCCCCACCGACTGTACGGCCCCTCCCCCACCTCCAGTACGGCCCCTTCCCCACCTACAGTACGGCCCCTCCCCCACCTCCAGTACGGCCCCTTCCCCACTTATAGTACGGCCCCTTCCCCACCGACTGTACGGCCCCTCCCCCACCTACAGTACGGCCCCTCCCCCACATACAGTACGGCCCCTCCCCCACCGACTGTACGGCCCCTCCCCCACCTACAGTACGGCCCCTCCCCCACCTACAGTACGACCCCTTCCCCACCTCCAGTACGGCCCCTTCCCCACTTACAGTACGGCCCCTTCCCCACCTCCAGTACGGCCCCTTCCCCACCTCCAGTACGGCCCCTTCCCCACCTCCAGTACGGCCCCTTCCCCACCTACCCTACAGTACGGCCCCTTCCCCACCTCCAGTACGGCCCCTTCCCCACCTCCAGTACGGCCCCTCTCCCACCTACAGTACGGCCCCTTCCCCACCTACAGTACGGCCCCTTCCCCACCTACAGTACGGCCCCTTCCCCACCTACTGTACGGCCCCTTCCCCACCTACAGTACGGCCCCTTCCCCACCTACAGTACGGCCCCTTCCCCACCTACAGTACGGCCCCTTCCCCACCTACAGTACGGCCCCTTCCCCACCTACAGTACGGCCCCTTCCCCACCTACAGTACGGCCCCTTCCCCACCTCCAGTACGGCCCCTTCCCCACCTCCAGTACGGCCCCTCTCCCACATACTGTACGGCCCCTTCCCCACCTACAGTACGGCCCCTTCCCCACCTACTGTACGGCCCCTTCCCCACCTACAGTACGGCCCCTTCCCCACCTCCAGTACGGCCCCTTCCCCACCTACAGTACGGCCCCTTCCCTTCCCCACCTACAGTACGGCCCCTTCCCCACCTCCAGTACGGCCCCTCTCCCACATACAGTACGGCCCCTTCCCCACCTACAGTACGGCCCCTTCCCCACCGACTGTACGACCCCTTCCCCACCTACAGTACGGCCCCTTCCCCACCTCCAGTACGGCCCCTCTCCCACATACTGTACGGCCCCTTCCCCACCTACAGTACGGCCCCTTCCCCACCTCCAGTACGGCCCCTTCCCCACCTACAGTACGGCCCCTTCCCCACCTCCAGTACGGCCCCTCTCCCACATACTGTACGGCCCCTTCCCCACCTACAGTACGGCCCCTTCCCCACCGACTGTACGACCCCTTCCCCACCTCCAGTACGGCCCCTTCCCCACCTACAGTACGGCCCCTTCCCCACCTCCAGTACGGCCCCTCTCCCACATACTGTACGGCCCCTCCCCCACCTACAGTACGACCCCTTCCCCACCTCCAGTACGGCCCCTTCCCCACTTAACTTACAGTACGGCCCCTTCCCCACCTCCAGTACGGCCCCTTCCCCACCTCCAGTACGGCCCCTTCCCCACCTCCAGTACGGCCCCTTCCCCACCTCCAGTACGGCCCCTCTCCCACCTCCAGTACGGCCCCTCTCCCACCTCCAGTACGGCCCCTTCCCCACCTACAGTACGGCCCCTTCCCCACCTACTGTACGGCCCCTTCCCCACCTACAGTACGGCCCCTTCCCCACCTACAGTACGGCCCCTTCCCCACCTACAGTACGGCCCCTTCCCCACCTCCTGTACGGCCCCTCTCCCACATACTGTACGGCCCCTTCCCCACCTACATTACGGCCCCTTCCCCACCTACTGTACGGCCCCTTCCCCACCTACAGTACGGCCCCTTCCCCACCTCCAGTACGGCCCCTTCCCCACCTACAGTACGGCCCCTTCCCCACCTCCAGTACGGCCCCTCTCCCACATACTGTATGGCCCCTTCCCCACCTACAGTACGGCCCCTTCCCCACCTACTGTACGGCCCCTCCCCCACCTACAGTACGGCCCCTCCCCCACCTACAGTACGGCCCCTCCCCCACCTACAGTAGGGCCCCTTCCCCACCAATTCTCTCCTCCTCTTGCCTGTATCAGTTCCGGTTAATAAAGTATCTTAAAAAATGACTTTTCTGCTGCGTCCCTCACTCGGATCAGACCGGGTCTGGATCCGACCAGGTCTATACGGAACGGGTCTGGTTGTCCACAGGTCCGTTCAGAACTGGTCTCTATATTAAAACATTTTCAGGGTGAGAAAGCCCCAGGTCCATTTCGGAACGGGGTCCAACGTTTTGGACCTGTGAAGACCTCTACAGCCTGGTCTAGGCCAATTGATGAAAGCCTCTGAATAAGTTGAGTGGTCCACAGTGTCGAAGGCTTTAGACAATACAAAGGGCCACAGAAGGTTTATTATCCAAACTTATTTAAAACCAAAGAAGTAGCAGAGATGGTGCTATGACCTGGTCTGAAACCTGACTGGTGTACATTCAAAATACATTTCGTAGTTAAAAAAGGATCCAAGTTGAGTATTTACCAAGGATCCTAGAATTGTTGCTGGGCAAGTTTGGAAATGAGGCGGAACTTCCATCGAGCCAACTAGAGCCTGGGAGAGGGGCAGACAATTGACTGGTTGACCAGGGTCAGTTAAAACACAATTCAATAAAATGCTGATTAAAAGCATCAGTAATGAAGCAAGATTCTGACAACTTCCTGAGGCAGGGAAAGAGAGGAAATTCCATGCTTCAGTGCATTAACTTTTCCCCCAAATGTAGATGGATTTAAGATGGATCACCAGCAGAGTCTGAGATAAATATAAATCTAGCTACTTTTCTAGTTCTTTCTCGATTGAGGAAGTGCATCTATTTCTCAATCACCTGAAAAACGGCCAATCGGCTAAAGCCCGTTTTTCTAACCTTGGCCCAGGCCTGATTTCTCAACACAATGCATTTAAAGGGAGCGTGTTTGTCTGCCAGACAGATGAAAACAGATGAAAACAGATTCCAGAGCTGATTCAGGGTCAGCAGATAGAGAAGGCTGAGTAATAATAAGGTCTTGTATGTCTTCCATTTCCTAATAATTGCTCCCACAGTTGATTTCTTCAAACCAAGCTGCTTACCTATTGCAGATTCAGTCTTCCCAGCCTGGTGCAGGTCTACAATTTTGTTTCTGGTGTCCTTTGACAGCTCTTTGGTCTTGGCCATAGTGGAGTTTGGAGTGTGACTGTTTGAGGTTGTGGACAGGTGTCTTTTATACTGATAACAAGTTCAAACAGGTGCCATTAATACAGGTAACGAGTGGAGGACAGAGGAGCCTCTTAAAGAAGAAGTTACAGGTCTGTGAGAGCCAGAAATCTTGCTTGTTTGTAGGTGACCAAATACTTATTTTCCACCATAATTTGCAAATAAATTCATTAAAAATCCTACAATGTGATTTTCTGGATTTTATTTCCTCAATTTGTCTGTCATAGTTGACGTGTACCTATGATGAAAATTACAGGCCTCTCTCTTCTTTTACGTGGGAGAACATGCACAATTGGTGGCTGACTAAATACCTTTTTCCCACACTGTAT
Organism: Coregonus ussuriensis; assembly: GCA_031479575.1. Classification (NCBI taxonomy): domain Eukaryota; kingdom Metazoa; phylum Chordata; class Actinopteri; order Salmoniformes; family Salmonidae; genus Coregonus; species Coregonus ussuriensis. The sequence goes on along the minus strand of CM062494.1, from coordinate 141,115,014 downwards.
TTGTTGGTCCGTGGTGTGTAATGAGGAGCAAACAGACGCTGCACTTGACACATTTATGAAATAGCTTATTCCAGTTACTAATAAGCATGCACCCATTAATAAAATGACTGTAAAAACTGTTAAATCCCCGTGGATTAATGAGGAATTGAAAAATGGTATGGTTGAGAGGGATGAGGCAAAAGGAATGGCAAATAGGTCTGGCTGCACAACCGATTGGCAAACAATACTGCAAATTGAGAAATCATGTGACTAAACTGAATAAAAAGAAGAAGAAACTACACTATGAAACAAAGATAAATGACATAAAGAATGATAGTAAAAAGCTTTGGAGCACCTTAAATGAAATTTTGGGCAAAAAGGCAAACTCAGCTCCATCATTCATTGAATCAGATGGCTCATTCATCACAAAACCCACTGATATTGCCAACTACGTTAATAATTTTTTCATTGGCAAGATTAGCAAACATAGGCATGACATGCCAGCAACAAATGCCAACACTACACATCCAAGTATAACTGAAAAAATTATGAAAGACTAGCATTGTAATTTTGAATTCCGTAAAGTGAATGTGGAAGAGGTGAAAAAAGTATTGTTGTCCATCAACAATGACAAGCCACCGGGGTCTGACAACTTGGATGGAAAACTACTGAGGATAATAGCGGACGATATTGCCACTCCTATTTGCCATATCTTCATTTTAAGCCTACTAGAAAGTGTGTGCCCTCAGGCCTGGAGGGAAGCAGAAGTCATTCCACTACCTAAGAATAGTAAGGCCCCCTTTACTGGCTCAAACAGCCGACCAATCAGCCTGTTACCAACCCTTAGTAAACTTTTGAAAAAATGGTGTTTGACCAGATACAATGCTATTTTACAGTAGACAAATTGACAACAGACTTTCAGCATGCTTATAGGGAAAGACATTCAACAAGAACTTACACAAATAACTGATGATTGGCTGAGAAAAATTGATAATAAAAATATTGTGGGAGCTGTCTTGTTAGACTTCAGTGCGGCTTTTTTTATTATAAGAAATAAGACAAAAAAACAGAAAACTTGAGCGTGCATAACTATTCAAATCTCTTGGGATATGTCTTTATAAGCTTGGCACATCTAGCCACTGGGATTTGTGCCTATTATTCAAGGCAAAACTGCTCCAGCTCCTTCAAGTTGGATGGGTTCCGCTGTTGTACAGAAATCTTTAAGTCATACCACAGATTCTCAATTGGATTGAGGTCTGGGCTTTGACTAGGCCATTCCAAGACATTTAAATGTTTCCCCTTAAACCATTTGAGTGTTGCTTTAGCAGTATGCTAAGGGTCATTGCCCTGCTGGAAGGTGAACCTCCGTCACCAGTCTCAAATCTCTGGAAGACTGAAACAGGTTTCGCTCAAGAATTTCCCTGTATTTAGACCCATCCATCATTCCTTCAATTCTGAGCAGTTTCCCAGTCCCTGCCAATTAAAAACATCCCCACAGCATGATGCTGCCACCACCATGCTTCACTGTGGGGATGGTGTTCTCGGGGTGATGAGAGGTGTTGGGTTTGCGCCAGACATAGCGTTTTCCTTGATGGCCAAAAAGCTCAATTTTAGTCTCATCTGACCAGAGTACCTTCTTCCATATGCTTGGTGGTGCCCCTTGCTTAGTTGTGTTGCAGACTCTGGGGCCTTTCAGTCTCTCTGCTGGTATAAACTGGTATTGGTCTGGTGTCCAGTCCCTCTGCTGGTATAAACTGGTATTGGTCTGGTGTCCACTCCCTCTGCTGGTATAAACTGGTATTGGTCTGGTGTCCAGTCCCTCTCCTGGTATAAACTGGTATTGGTCTGGTGTCCAGTCCCTATCCTGGTATAAATTGGTATTGGTCTGGTGTCCAGTCCCTCTGCTGGTATAGACTGGTATTGGTCTGGTGTCCAGTCCCTATCCTGGTATAAACTGGTATTGGTCTGGTGTCCAGTCCCTCTCCTGGTATAAACCGGTATTGGTCTGGTGTCTCCTGAGTGGCGCAGTGGTCTAAGGCACTGCATCGCAGTGTTAACTGTGCCACTAGAGATCCTGGTTCGAATCCAGGCTCTGTCGCAGCCGGCCGCGACCGGGAGACTCATGGGCGGCGCACAATTGGCCCAGCGTCGTCCAGGGTAGGGGAGGGAATGGCCGGCAGGGATGTAGCTCAGTTGATAGAGCATGGCGTTTGCAACGCCAGGGTTGTGGGTTTGATTCCCACGGGGGGCCAGTATAAAAAAAAAGATGTATTCACTAAAAATGTAAATGTAAAATGTGTCCAGTCCCTCTCCTGGTATAAACCGGTATTGGTCTGGTGTCCAGTCCCTCTCCTGGTATAAACTGGTATTGGTCTGGTGTCCAGTCCCTCTGCTGGTATAAACTGGTATTGGTCTGGTGTCCACTCCCTCTGCTGGTATAAACTGGTATTGGTCTGGTGTCCAGTCCCTCTCCTGGTATAAACTGGTATTGGTCTGGTGTCCAGTCCCTATCCTGGTATAAATTGGTATTGGTCTGGTGTCCAGTCCCTCTGCTGGTATAGACTGGTATTGGTCTGGTGTCCAGTCCCTCTCCTGGTATAAACTGGTATTGGTCTGGTGTCCAGTCCCTCTGCTGGTATAAACTGGTATTGGTCTGGTGTCCAGTCCCTATCCTGGTATAAACTGGTATTGGTCTGGTGTCCAGTCCCTCTGCTGGTATAAACTGGTATTGGTCTGGTGTCCAGTCCCTCTGCTGGTATAAACTGGTATTGTATTGGTCTGGTGTCCAGTCCCTCTCCTGGTATAAACTGGTATTGGTCTGGTGTCCAGTCCCTCTGCTGGTATAAACTGGTATTGGTCTGGTGTCCAGTCCCTCTGCTGGTATAAACTGGTATTGGTCTGGTGTCCAGTCCCTCTCCTGGTATAAACTGGTATTGGTCTGGTGTCCCTCTTCTGGTATAAACTGGTATTGGTCTGGTGTCCAGTCCCTCTCCTGATATAAACTGGTATTGGTCTGGTTTCCAGTCCCTCTCCTGGTATAAACTGGTATTGGTCTGGTGTCCAGTCCCTATCCTGGTATAAACTGGTATTGGTCTGGTGTCCAGTCCCTCTCCTGGTATAAACTGGTATTGGTCTGGTGTCCAGTCCCTCTCCTGGTATAAACTGGTATTGGTCTGGTGTCCAGTCCCTCTCCTGGTATAAACTGGTATTGGTCTGGTGTCCAGTCCCTCTCCTGGTATAAACTGGTATTGGTCTGGTGTCCAGTCCCTATCCTGGTATAAACTGGTATTGGTCTGGTGTCCAGTCCCTCTCCTGGTATAAACTGGTATTGGTCTGGTGTCCAGTCCCTCTGCTGGTATAAACTGGTATTGGTCTGGTGTCCAGTCCCTCTCCTGGTATAAACTGGTATTGGTCTGGTGTCCAGTCCCTCTCCTGGTATAAACTGGTATTGGTCTGGTGTCCAGTCCCTCTCCTGGTATAAACTGTTATTGGTCTGGTGTCCAGTCCCTCTCCTGGTATAAACTGGTATTGGTCTGGTGTCCAGTCCCTCTCCTGGTATAAACTGGTATTGGTCTGGTGTCCAGTCCCTCTCCTGGTATAAACTGGTATTGGTCTGGTGTCACGTTCACCTTAGCTGCCATGTTTGAGTTCCCTTCCGTTAATGATTATTATGGTGAAGACGGAGCTGGAGGAATGTTCATTCATAACGGTCTGATTCTAACTTCAACACCTACGTCGTGTGTTTTACTGCCAGACAATAAACGGGGCGCTCGCCTAAACCCCATGATCCTGTGTGTGCGTATCAGTCCTGAAAAGTAGCGACAGTCAAGGATTGAGGGTTTACAAAAGCAGAGATAATCAGGGTTGGGGTCAATACCATTTCAATTGCAGTCAATTGAGAATGTAAACCCAAGTCCAATTAGAAATGTTCCTTATTGAAATGAATTGTAGAGAATTTTAATTTCAGTGTACTTCCTGAATTGAATGTAATTGTTTGTTTGTCTGTCAGATGTTATTTTAGATGACTGCGTATCATGTGTTGTTATCAGTGGCGGCTCCTGAAAAAATTCTCAGGGGGGGCAATTTTTCTGATGATTTAGGTGACCTACACACATTTTAAAAAAGATATGTCCAGCAACAACATGAAGACAGGGGCAGCATATAAGTCAATACCAGAAGCATTTATTGACTGATCTCAAAAGTGTTGGCTTACCAGGGTGTGTGGAGCCCTCAGTTTCATCTTTGCCTCGCAAAGCTAACTCAAACACTCCGCAAAACTTCACACACTGGATTAGCCGGCTGAGGATGTGGCGGTTCTTGCTAATGTCGTAGTAAATATATTTGTTATAGTGAATATGGAATATGATATGTTGAGTAAAATGTTGTGCTAAGATCTATTTAGGTCAGGAGCTGGTTATAAGTTCTGTTCCTATCCAATAACAATGGACAAAAGGGTCCTATCTTGTCAGCCTTGTCAGTTTCAGTTCTCCAGTAAACTTGTGATTATCAACACTAACCTCATCGTTGTGGCGGCGGACAGCTAGCCTGTATCCCTCATCCAGTTGAGTGGGAATGTTCACTCTCCCCAAAGAAGACAATCTCAAACAGCTATCCATGTGGGTCTTTGACAGCTCATGTTTCTTAATCTTTCCTGAAAGATGGTGCATGTCCGTTACACACCAGTCGCTGTCCAAGCGGTGCTGTCTGCCGTGCCGCCTTCAGGGTGAAAGAGTAAGCAGGGGTAGCAGAAGACTGCATTAGCTACATCGCAGCCTGCTAGCCAGGTTTTTCGTTCGTACCAATTTTTGGAAAATCCTCGGGTGTAGGACTTCCCCCCTTTAGTAGAAACCTGTTGAATTATTAAATTTGGTCTGGGAGGTCCTAATTGTTTCGTTGCCAATTTATCTTCATTTGTTCGCCGACAAAAAGGAACTTCTTTCAAAGACACAATCGAGTTGCACTGAAGCCATTTTGATAGTTGTACGTGAATTGATTGACGCTGCTACCCGCTCTTTTCTTAGTTACGTTCATGGTTATGTTACGTATGACGAAAGCGCGTAAGTGCAAGCCCTCAGAAACCCATAGAGATTGTATTGAAAGCTCTGATATTTGAAAAAAATTGATTTTACATGGGAGTCTATGACAGACTTCTGGGCGATTTTCAACCTGACTGAAATCGCCCCAAAAGGGGGGGGGGGGCATTTGAAGCACGACTTTAGCCTGATTGGACATTTAGTGGCAGATCAGACGTCTAGATTAGAACACTGATAACTACTGTTGCCGTGATATAATTGATTAGAAAAAAAATCCCTTCCTTTTCCCGTTTGGCAGTGCGTCGCCCATATCGCCCTATTGAACACACCGCCCCTGGTTGTTATAATCACAATAAAACCTCAAACTACGGATCAATGAATAAAAGTTTAAACAGTTGTGTCTCCTAGTGACCATGTGATCTCACTACACAGACACAGACAGACACGTCTCACTACAAACCTGCTATTAAAATCTTTATTACGTCTTCAGTGTTGCCTTACAAACAGTAAAACATTAAAAACAGTCTTTGGTTGTTACATTACTGATATATAAAATGACTTCTGGCATTAATATGACTTTAATGCTGTAGATCTGAAGCAGAGTAAAGCTGGAAGGATGTTAGCTACCTGACAGAAACACACAGGGTTAAAGTCTTATCACTCATAACCAATCACAGGGCTGCACTGGGGCCAGCAGAGCTCTCCTATTGGCTGACACGGGACTCAGAGAGTGATTGACCGCTAGAGGGGCCAGTCAGAGCGGAGGTCTCTCCGGGTCCCGCCCCCCTTCAGGGGTCATCGCCACGGTTACGCGTCATCGCCACCACAGAGCAGGAGGAGGGCCTTACGGTAGTCACCAGAGGTATCCCCCTGAAACACACACATTGGAAAACACAGAGGATCATTGCATTCGCTCCACATTACTGGCCTGTAGTGCTGAGCGATTACTGCTTTTTTGAGGTCGGTCCGGTTTCGGTTATTAAAAAATAATCACGGTTTTCGATTTCGACAGATTTAAAAAAAATGAAATGCATTATGAAATAATGACGTTACAATGATTTCAAATCAAATCAAATGTTATTTGTCACATGCATAGAATACAACAGGTGTTGACCTTACCGTAAAATGCTTACTTACAAGCCCTTAACCAACAATGCAGTTTAAGAAATAGAGTTATATTACTAAATAGAGAATATTTTCTAAATAAAATAAAAGTAAAAAATTAAATAGGTTAGTCCAGGTAATAACGAGGCTATATACAGGGGGTACCGGTACCTAGTCAATGGGCTGGGGTACAGGTTAGTCCAGGTAATAATGAGGCTATATACAGGGGGTACCGGTACCTAGTCAATGTGTGGGGGTACAGGTTAGTCCAGGTAATAATGAGGCTATGTACAGGGGGTACCGGTACCGAGTCAATGGGCTGGGGTACAGGTTAGTCCAGGTAATAATGAGGCTATATACAGGGGGTACCAGTACCTAGTCAATGGGCTGGGGTACAGGTTAGTCAAGGTAATAATGAGGCTATATACAGGGGGTACCGGTACCTAGTCAATGTGGGGGTACAGGTTAGTCAAGGTAATAATGAGGCTATATACAGGGGGTACCGGTACCGGGTCAATGTGGGGGTACAGGTTAGTCAAGGTAATAACGAGGCTATATACAGGGGGTACCGGTACCTAGTCAATGTGTGGGGGTACAGGTTAGTCCAGGTAATAATGAGGCTATATACAGGGGGTACCGGTACCTAGTCAATGGGCTGGGGTACAGGTTAGTCCAGGTAATAATGAGGCTATATACAGGGGGTACCGGTACCGGGTCAATGTGGGGGGGTACAGGTTAGTCCAGGTAATAATGAGGCTATATACAGGGGGTACCGGTACCGGGTCAATGTGGGGGGGTACAGGTTAGTCCAGGTAATAATGAGGCTATATACAGGGGGTACCGGTACCTAGTCAATGTGTGGGGGTACAGGTTAGTCCAGGTAATAATGAGGCTATATACAGGGGGTACCGGTACCGGGTCAATGTGGGGGGGTACAGGTTAGTCCAGGTAATAATGAGGCTATATACAGGGGGTACCGGTACCTAGTCAATGTGTGGGGGTGGGGTACAGGTTAGTCCAGGTAATAATGAGGCTATATACAGGGGGTACCGGTACCTAGTCAATGTGTGGGGGTACAGGTTAGTCCAGGTAATAATGAGGCTATATACAGGGGGTACCAGTACCTAGTCAATGTGGGGGTACAGGTTAGTCCAGGTAATAATGAGGCTATATACAGGGGGTACCGGTACCGGGTCAATGGGCTGGGGTACAGGTTAGTCAAGGTAATAATGAGGCTATATACAGGGGGTACCGGTACCTAGTCAATGGGCTGGGGGGACAGGTTAGTCCAGGTAATAATGAGGCTATATACAGGGGGTACCGGTACCGGGTCAATGGGCTGGGGTACAGGTTAGTCAAGGTAATAATGAGGCTATATACAGGGGGTACCGGTACCTAGTCAATGTGCGGGGGTACAGGTTAGTCCAGGTAATTTGTACATGTAGGTAGGGGTAAAGTGACCAAAGCCAAAAATAGTGAACATTCAATTGCCAAAACATTAAAATATTCCATTGTCTCTGTCGGGTCCACATTGGGTAGACATCACTAGAACAACAGTAAATTACTGTGAAATAATCAAATATTTCAGTTGTGTATATTACTTAGTTTTTATTTGAAAACGTTATTATTTTTAATTCCTTAAAGTCATCATCTCATTATATCTGTGCTCCCCAGACAGCAGCAGTCAGCCAGCCAGTTATATCTGTGCTCCCCAGACAGCAGCAGTCAGCCAGCCAGTTATATCTGTGCTCCCCAGACTGTCCTGTCTCTCATAGGCCTCATCTCTGCTCAGGCAGCAGTCAGTCAGCCAGTTATATCTGTGCTCCCCAGGCAGCAGTCAGTCAGCCAGCCAGTTATATCTGTGCTCCCCAGACAGCAGCAGTCAGTCAGCCAGTTATATCTGTGCTCCCCATTCTGTCCTGTCTCTGATAGGCCTCATCTCTGCTCAGCAGCAGCAGTCAGTCAGCCAGTTATATCTGTGCTCCCCAGACTGTCCTGTCTCTGATAGGCCTCATCTCTGCTCAGCAGCAGCAGTCAGTCAGCCAGTTATATCTGTGCTCCCCAGGCAGCAGCAGTCAGTCAGCCAGTTATATCTGTGCTCCCCAGACAGCAGCAGTCAGTCAGCCAGTTATATCTGTGCTCCCCAGGCAGCAGCAGTCAGTCAGCCAGTTATATCTGTGCTCCACAGACAGCAGCAGTCAGTCAGCCAGTTATATCTGTGCTCCCCAGACAGCAGCAGTCAGTCAGCCAGTTATATCTGTGCTCCCCAGACTGTCCTGTCTCTGATAGGCCTCGTCTCTGCTCAGCAGTCAGCCAGCCAGTTATATCTGTGCTCCCCAGACTGTCCTGTCTCTGATAGGGCTCATCTCTGCTCAGCAGCAGTCAGTCAGTCAGCCAGTTATATCTGTGCTCCCCAGGCAGCAGCAGTCAGCCAGCCAGTTATATCTGTGCTCCCCAGACAGCAGCAGTCAGTCAGCCAGTTATATCTGTGCTCCCCAGACTGTCCTGTCTCTGATAGGCCTCATCTCTGCTCAGGCAGCAGTCAGTCAGTCAGCCAGTTATATCTGTGCTCCCCAGACTGCAGCAGTCAGTCAGCCAGTTATAGCTGTGCTCCCCAGACTGTCCTGTCTCTGATAGGCTGGAGGACGTCTTCCGGAAGTTGTCATAATTACTGTGTTCGATGCCACAAAGTTGGAAGCACAGAATCGTCTAGAATGTCATTGTACGCTGTAGTGTTAAGATTTCCCTTCACTGGAACTAAGGGGCCCGAACCTTGAAAACAGCCCCAGACCATTACTCCTCCTCCACCAAACTTTACAGTTGGCACTATGCATTGTGGCAGGTAACGTTCCCTGGCCTCCGCCAAACCCAGATTCGCCCGTCGGACTGCCAGATGGTGAAGCGTGATTCATCACTCCAGAGAACGCGTTTCCACTGCTCCAGAGTCCAATGGCGGCGAGCTTTACACCACTCCAGTCGACGCTTGGCATTGTGCATGGTGATCTTAGGCTTGTGTGCGGCTGCTCGGCCATGGAAACCCATTTCATGAAGCTCCAGACGAACAATTATTGTGCTGACGTTGCTTCCAGAGGCAGTTTGGAAGTCGGTAGTGAGTGTTGCAACCGAGGACAGATGATTTTTACGCGCTACACGCTTCAGCACTCGGCGGTCCCGTTCTGTGAGCTTGTGTGGCCTACCACTTCGCGGCTGAGCCATTGTTGCTCCTAGACGTTTCCACTTCACAATAACAGCACTTACAGTTGACCAGGGCAGCTCTAGCAGGGCAGAAATGTGACGAACTGACTTGTTGGAAAGGTGGCATCCTATGACGGTGCCACGTTGAAAGTCACTGAGCTCTTCAGTAAGGCCATTCTGCCAATGTTTGTCTATGGAGATTGCATGGCTGTGTGCTCGATTTTATACACCTGACAGCACCGGTATACCTGTATACCAGAGCACAGAGATAGACATAAACAGTATATATACAGCACCAGTCAAAAGTTTGGACACACCTACTCATTCAAGGGTTTTTCTTTATTTTCACTATTTTCTACATGTAGTAACCAAAAAAGTGTTAAACAAATCAAAATATATTTTATATTCTTCAAAGTAGCAACCCTTTGCCTTGATGACAGCTTTGCGCACTCTTGGCATTCTCTCAACCAGCTTCACCTGGAATGCTTTTCCAACAGTCTTGAAGGAGTTCCCACATATGCTGAGCACTTGTTGGCTGCTTTTCCTTCACTCTGCGGTCCGACTCATCCCAAACCATCTCAATTGGGTTGAGGTCGGGGGATTGTGGAGGCCAGGTCATCTGGTGCAGCGCTCAAACACTC